>OX246744.1:5040179-5205179 GCA_945910005.1 Isoperla grammatica | reverse complement strand
GTTCTTCTGCCATACTCTCTCTCTCTCCCTCTCTCTTCTTCTCTTATGCCCACATTGACACGTTTGTGTCGTCACGCGTCTCGCCAACCAATAGAGACAAGCCTCCTGCTCCTTCCTGTCCAGCCCTCCTGGCATTCCTTCGTTCTACTGCCATACTCTCTCTCTTCTTCTCTTATGCCCACATTGACACGTTTATGTCGTCATGCGTCTCGCCAACCAATAGAGACAAGCCTCCTGCTCCTTCCTGTCCAGCCCTCCTGGCATTCCTTCGTTCTACTGCCATACTCTCTTTCTCTCTTCTTCTCTTATGCCCGCATTGACACGTTTGTGTCGTCACGCGTCTCGCCAACCAATAGAGACAAGCCTCCTGCTCCTTCCTGTCCAGCCCATTTCCTTCGTTCTTCTGCCATACTCTCTCTCTCTCCCTCTCTCTTCTTCTCTTATGCCCGCATTGACACGTTTGTGTCGTCACGCGTCTCGCCAACCAATAGAGACAAGCCTCCTGCTCCTTCCTGTCCAGCCCATTTCCTTCGTTCTTCTGCCATACTCTCTCTCTCTCCCTCTCTCTTCTTCTCTTATGCCCACATTGACACGTTTATGTCGTCATGCGTCTCGCCAACCAATAGAGACAAGCCTCCTGCTCCTTCCTGTCCAGCCCTCTTGGCATTCCTTCGTTCTACTACCATACTCTCTCTCTCCCTCTCTCTTCTTCTCTTATGCCCACATTGACACGTTTATGTCGTCACGCGTCTCGCCAACCAATAGAGACAAGCCTCCCGCTCCTTCCTGTCCAGCCCTCCTGGCATTCCTTTGTTGTGCTCTTTCAGTATCGAGCAATGGAATAGATGTACTACTCTTCTAATACTAAATAGTAAATAAATAAATACTCTTCTTCTCTTATGCCCACATTGACACGTTTATGTCGTCATGCGTCTCGCCAACCAATAGAGACAAGCCTCCTGCTCCTTCCTGTCCAGCCCTCCTGGCATTGCTTCGTTCTACTGCCATACTCTCTCTCTCTCTTCTCTTATGCCCGCATTGTTACGTTTATGTCGTCGCGCGTCACGCCAACCAATAGAGACAAGACTCTTGCTCCTTCCTGTCCAGCCCTCCTGGCATTCCTTCGTTCTACTGCCATACTCTCTCTCTCCCTCTCTTCTCTTATGCCCACATTGACATGTTTATGTCGTCCCGCCAACCAATAGAGACAAGCCTCCTGCTCCTTCCTGTCCAGCCCTCCTGGCATTCCTTCGTTGTGCTCTTTCAGCCCTACGGTTCGGCCGGAGTCGTCTGACCGCACGATGGACTTGTAACTTGTTTGTGGGAGATCGTGTGACGCGGGTAGAGTGTGGCGCTGTGAACGATCGTAGGCCTACCCGATTTGTACATGCGAATGTGTTAGATTGCCTAACGGCTAGGTAATTGAGCTCTAGGGGAGGACAGGAAGAAACCAACAGCTTACCTTGTTGCAGCCTTGGAGTCAATAGAAACACAACTAGATATACAATTTGTAAATGCGATAGCTTTAACGAAACTTCCGCTGAGAGCTCCAAATTTGGTCTCCCTAATAAATTCTTTATAGTAATCTAATTATAAATATAAATATAATAGGAACTTTACCAATAAAAACTTAATATTAGCACTAGGCCGACTTCATGGAGTAAAGAAAAGCAGCTAAGCAACAAGATAAAGAATGGAGTGGGGGGGGGGGGTAGTATGAATTAGGGATGTCATAGGGTAGGAAAATTTGGATCCGGTTCCAGACCTTCCAGGAACCGGGTTACCCGAATCCTGAAAGCCTAAATTATGTTATCTTATCTTGGTTACCCCCCCCCCCCCCCCCGAAACCACGCGGTTGAAGGTCGTTCTCTGTCCGTGTCAGCTGCCGGCCGCTGTGTGGGTTGGGCTCTGTGCGGCCGCTGCGCGCGGGAAAGGCGAGTGGGGGAGGGGAGTGTCAATGGCATCACAGAACTCGCCCGCAGTAATGACAGCACGTACTACCAGCGACCAGCTGGCCACGCCCACAAGCAGGAATTCACTGTAGCTTCACGGAAAGTAGTCGCAGAAATATCGCCGCGTTTTTTTTTTTTTTTTTTTTTTTTTACAAATATTACTACCCGATTAAGATTCGAATCCTAAAAATGGATTCGGGTAATTTCTGGATCCGGGTAACCCGGGTACCCTATGACATCCCTAATACCTATTCTATTCTTTCCAGATTTGCTCAGCGGGCAAAGACTATCAAGAACCAACCCAAAGTAAACGAGGTTCTTTCGGACGCAGCTCTCATCAAACGATACTCGCGGCAACTCTCGAAGCTGCAGGGAGATCTTGCGGTTAGTTGATTTGTCTATACGATGTGCCCCAGAGTTGTACTTTATTCAAGTGATGTCCTCACAAAAATACAATTTATATAAATTAATTGTGATAATACATTTTACCTACCTGAAGCTTGAAAGTTTTGCATGTGGGTGTGTTATTTGTTATAGGCCTAGTCAGTATTAATTTCCTCTCGCAACTTCCGTCATACTTTGAAGGTTAGCTGTAGGCCTATATGTGTGATCCTATCACGTAGCTAAAACCTTGGGAGTTTTGTTTTATGTGAGCTTGACTTTTGTATTTTTTAGTAATCTTTCACCTCTTGTCCACTGTATGCTAAATGGAATCGAGTAGACCTAACGAACCGTGTTTCCTCGACAGAAATCAAAGTCCAAGGAGACGCAGCTGGAGGCGATGAGCAGCCAACTGCGGGAGAAGGATATGATAGTCGAGCGGCTGCAACAGAGGATCGACATGATTCAAGAGAAGCTAATCAACTCAAGTAACACCGAGGATTATGCTTTAACCGAGGTTCGTGCCGAATTTGATTTGATTTCAGCTTGTCATAGGATCTTTACGATCATATAGGTACCGGTAGTTAAACATTCATTTTTGGTAAATTTAGAATTTAAAAGCACATTCTTCCTATTTATAATAGCCGGTGCGTGGCGGTTGTTTCAGCATGCCATGGCCAAGCGCCAGCAGTCCGAGCGTCGAGCGCATGTCCACGTTCTCGGTTCAGTCTGTGTGTAACAAACGTGTGGCGCTTGTTTCAGCGTGCCAGGGCCAAGCGCATGTCCATGTTCTCGGCTCAGTCTGCGTGTTGTAACGAACGTGTGGCGCTTGTTTCAGCGCGCCAGGGCCAAGCGCATGTCCATGTTCTCGGTTCGGTCTGTGTGTTGTAACGAACGTAGGCGCTTGTTTCAGCGTGCCAGGGCCAAGCGCATGTCCATGTTCTCAGTTCAGTCTGTGTGTTGAAACGAACGTGTGGCGCTTGTTTCAGCGCGCCAGGGCCAAGCGCATGTCCATGTTCTCAGTTCAGTCTGTGTGTTGAAACGAACGTGTGGCGCTTGTTTCAGCGCGCCAGGGCCAAGCGCATGTCCATGTTCTCGGTTCAGTCTGCGTGTTGTAACGAACGTGTGGCGCTTGTTTCAGCGTGCCAGGGCCAAGCGCATGTCCATGTTCTCGGCTCAGTCTGTGTGTGTAACGAACGTGTGGCGCTTGTTTCAGCGAGCCGGGGCCAAGCGCACGTCCATGTTCTCGGCTCAGTCTGCGTGTTGTAACGAACGTGTGGCGCTTGTTTCAGCGAGCCGGGGCCAAGCGCATGTCCATGTTCTCGGCTCAGTCTGTGTGTGTAACGAACGTGTGGCGCTTGTTTCAGCGAGCCGGGGCCAAGCGCATGTCCATGTTCTCGGTCCAGTCTGTGTGTTGTAACGAACGTGTGGCGCTTGTTTCAGCGTGCCAGGGCCAAGCGCATGTCCACGTTCTTGGCTCAGTCTGCGTGTAACAAATGTGTGGCGCTTGTTTCAGCGTGCCAGGGCCAAGCGCCGGCAGGTTTTGTGCGCCAGCAAGCCGAGCGCATGTCCATGTTCTCAGCTCAGTCTGTGTGTGTAACGAACGTGTGGCGCTTGTTTCAGCGCGCCAGGGCCAAGCGCATGTCCACGTTCTCGGTTCAGTCTGTGTATTGTAACAAATGTGTGGCGCTTGTTTCAGCGCGCCAGGGCCAAGCGCAGGCAGACGTGGTGCGCCAGCGGGCCGAGCGCCAAGCGCATGTCAATGTTCCCGGCCAGGTCTCAGTTCCCGGTGTCGCTTCACACGGTGGTAGAGGAGGACTCCCAGGGATCCGTCCGCACTTCGCTCGACTCTACGTCCAGCCAGTCGGGTAAGTGCGGTAGTCCCTCGTTGATTCAAACTCGGCTATGTAATTCAAATGTGTGTATAATTTAGAGGTGAACCGATACCGATATTAAGAATCGGCCGATACCACTGGTATCGCATTGAATCGGTATCGGATGATTTTTCCAATACCTAATCCGATACCATCTCAATTTATTACGTGTTCAAGTACGTAGTGTTGAATTCTACCGCTAGAATGCGCTACTTGCGCGAGCGCGGTGCGCCGAGTCTAGGATTGCTTATTTTTGCTTATTGCTTGCTATATTTCATCGACTATCGACCTGCGCTTTCGACTTCGAGTTCGACCCATCCAAGATGGCGTTTCCGCATCCCGCGATCGCATCACATCACGTGATTGTTGAGTGTTTACTTTGGTGTGTGGATGAATAATCGTGACAAGAAACTAGAAAGTAAAGAGTAATGTCTGGAGAAGAGAATAGAATATTTTTACTGAAATCTCTGTTTAAAAGAAATTGCTACGTATTTGTCATACGTGGACTGACAAAGTGTAGGCCTAAGCCTAAATAAAATAAAACGTGAAAATGATAACATTTTAAATTGTTGTTCACTTTTATTCTTGGCTGTGTGTTTGTTGTAGAATAGGCCTTACTATATAAATAAAGTGGTATCGGTATCGTTAAGTAAAAAAATGGTATCGGTATCGGCAAACTATGGTATCGGTCCACCTCTAGTATAATTCAAACTGTTGATGGAGTCCCAGCAGCAGATTTTGGTATTGTGCTTAGCATTCAAGTTCTATTAATTCAAATTTGAGTTGTAAGGTCTCATTTAAATGGGAATCATGCAGGTCTGTTTTATTTATTTATTTATTTATTTATTTAGGCCTATTTATTTATTTATTTATTTATTTATTTATTTATTTATTTATTTATTTATTTATTTGTTCTTTTAAGCATTTCATTAGAATTAGTTGTAATGTATTGTATTGTATGTGTTTGTTTTTTTCCAAGCGTTTTCTTTCTACAGATTTTTGTTGTTGTCATCATCATCATCATCCATCATCATCATTATCCATTGCCGTTTCCTGCTTCTGGCAGGGTCAGCTTGGGTTTCACAACCAAATTTTGCCACCTCTTCCTTTCTTTCCCACAATCGTACTTCCTCTACTTGTTCCCAGTTCTCTCCTCTCTTCTGCAAGTCTTCAGCAATCTTTCCCTTCCATCTCTTCTTGTTGTGATGTTCAAAAAGACCGTTTTAGGTCCAAGTGGCCGTCCACAATATATGTGCCTACGTAGCCGACAGTGTTCTGGTTTGGCTTAATGTCTCATTTAAACTGGAATTTAGCAGGTCTGTTTTATTTATTTATTTAGTTATTTATTTAGTTATTTATTTATTTATTTATTTATTTATCTATGGATTTATTTATTTATTTATTTATGTATGGATTTATTTATTTATCTTTTTTTTTTTAATTTTTTTTAGCATTTCATTAGAATTAGTTGTATTGTTGTATGTGTTTGTTTTTTTCCAAGCGTTTTCTTTCTACAGATTTGTGTTGTTGTAATGTTCAAAAAGACCTTGTTGGGTCCAAGCGGCCGTCCACAATATACGTGCCTACGTAGCCTACAGTGTTCTGGTTTTGCCCGCAGACTTTGAGACGCCGCTCGAGGACTTTGAGCAACAGTTGCTCGAGTACGAGCAGGCCGGACTCAACGACTTCCCCGAGTTCTCGCCGACGTCTTGCGGCTTCTCCACCCCGCTGGCGCACTCCAGCTTCGTGACCGTCCGCAGGGGCGCAAGTAAGCACGCTCGTTGGTCCAGTGGTTAGCATCCCTGCTTCCAATGCAGAAGGTCCCGGGTTCAAATCCCGCTTCAGGCAGAAGTTTTTTAACTTCTTATCTGGATTCAATTCCATTACTTCTTGGCTTAGGAATAAGTAAACGGTGACTTTGGAGCCGTCCTAGCAACGAAGCACTCAATAAATTCAAAGTTGTTCTGAATCGGCCTTGTTGATTCTAGCATTTGTCGGCAGGTGTCCGCACTGTCCAATCACTGATTCATATGTCTCGTATTTGAAATATCGATCTTTGATTGGTTATCGCTCACTCGTCGATGGTGTTCGAAGCCTACAGGGTTGGTTTAGTCACTTTAAATTAAAGTCCCCCACTGCAAATCAGTTTAGTTACTGAGTGGGTAGACTCTAAATGTGAATTTATTTATTTTATTTTATTTATTCACGATTAGCTTATTAGGCGCAAGTTCGATATCGCGATATGTACGATATAAGGATGTCATAGGGTAGGAAAATTCGGATCCGGTTCCAGATTTCCAAGAACCGGGTTACCCGAATCCTGAAAGCCTAGATGATGTAATCTTATCTTGGTTACACCCCCCCCCCCCTCTTCCCCCCGAAACCACGCAGTTGAAGGCCATTCTCTGCCCTTGCCAGCTGCCGGCCGCTGTGTGGGTTGGGCTCTGTGAGGCCGCTGTGCGCGGGAAGGGCGAGGGGGGCGGGGGAGGGGAGTGTATATGGCATCACAGAACTCGCCCGCAGTAATGACAGCGCGTACTAATTAGCGACCAGCTGGCCACGCCCACAAGTAGAAATTCACTGTAGCTTCAAGGAAAGTACCTAGTCGCAGAAATATCGTCGCGAATTTTTTTTTTTTTTTTTACAAGTAATACTACTTGATAAGGATCCGAATCCTAAAAATGGATTTGGGTAATTTCTGGATCCGGGTAACCCAGGTACCCTATGACATCCCTAGTACGATATATTAATTCTATGTCGATATTGAATTAATTGGAACTCGGAACAAGATAAACAGGTTCTAGTGAGGGAAAAGGTACAGAAGGACGACAGCTTACCTGAGAAAGTAGGCATAGGTCTCTTTGAGAAACATACAGGTATTTGTATCGCTACTCTTTATTCCAACATCATTTATTTGGGTAAAGGTAAACATATTGATGAGAAGACAAATAAATAAACTGACAGCTTACCTGAGAAAGTAGATAGGTCGCTTTGAGAAACATATAGATATGTAGGCTATATCGCTCGCTACTCTTTATTTCAACATCATTTAGTTGGGTTAAGGTAAACATATTCATAGTTCCCACGTGACGTCACAGCGGCCATGATTGTTACACAATTGATGAGGACCAATCCTAGATCATTGACAAATACTATTGAAATTTAATAAATAAGCCTAATTTAGAACTTTAAAAGTAAACATAAGTAATAAACAAATAAAATATTAACACACACCAATTTCATCTCAAAAACAGACTGAATTTTAAAGAACTAAGAATTTCTGTGTTCTACCACAACAGCCTTCAATTTTTTCTCCATGGCAACGTCAGAGTTTGATCACAAATGTGGCCGCCACGCGCAAAGATGTGACGTACGTGCAACCTGTGAATAGACGAGAAGACAAATAAATAAACTGAGACGTTAGGTTAGGTGAACTGGTAATTAGTAGAGATCCTTGTAAATGGTTTTATTTTTTAGCATATTTCGTTTTATTTAATCCAAATTTCGCTGTTAAGCAGTAATTTCAGCATTTTGGAGATGTTTTAATTTTAATTTACAAAATCTAATTTGTATCTTAATTTTAACGTATGTGGCATGCCTACATTGTCTCGTAGGTCACCATGATAGTAAAAAAGGAAATGGAAGGTAATACAGTCAGTACGGATTCTACCAACGGAATGAAATGCAATTTTTAGTACCTGAGTATGTTATTTATTGATTAATCATCATTGTTTTAACACAAAATGTGGGGTTTTTGACAGAAATTCGGCGATTTCGCGTCAATTCAACGGCTTCAGTCTTTTTCGTTTTTATAACAGTAAACTTATGCTATTTCGCGTATACCTGCACGGGATTTCGTTCTATTTCGCGATTCAAAAAGACTATTTTTAGACTCACAACAGACTGTCATGCCAACATATTTCAATTGCTGCACGTTTCAAGTGATTTCGCGCTATCGCGCATTGTGAAATACAAGGATCTCTATTAATTAGGTATTGTTCAGTGTTGTTAAAGCTACTTTTCAGCTACTGTAATTTGTAAGTAGCTCGCTACTTGTACAGCTACTCAAAAAAAGTAGTGACGCTACTTTAATTTGTTATAAAGGACCAGGAGTACCTACTATTTAATTATTTCTTTGAAAATCTAAACTTTCTCACCAATGATCATTTTTATGTTTATGAAAATAATGTTATCAACAACTTAAAAGCCACAAATATGTCTATAAGAGGTTTTATATTGCATTGCAAAATTGCAAAAATAGAGTAGCGGCGAATTTTCGCTACAAATACTCGTATGTAGTAGCTTGCTACTCGCTACTTTACCGCATTTTCAAATATAGCGCGCTACCAGTCTCGCTACCAAAAAAAGTAACATGCTACAAGTAGCGCGCTACTTAAAGGCATATTGTCACATGAAACAAAGTATTTTTTATTCACAATTAGACATTGAAAAAATAAGAAAACCGCCGTGTATGACATCCATGGACGATGCCTACCCGCCGTACAACGGTTTGTTTTGTCGCGCGCCCCGAGGCATGTGACGTCAGTGACTATAAAGAGCTGAGCGAGCGCCAGGCGAGGGTCGCACGGAAGAATGACTGACCACCCGCACGCATTCGATCTGGTTGGATGGTTTGCTCTTGTGTCTTATATACAAACACAGTGTCACTGTCATTCTATAAAGTTTCTCTCGTGATGTTATTTTAAAAACTTGTTAGTGCTAATGATTGATATAATAGTATTAAGTTACAACAGCCGTGTAGTACGAGTGTTTGTCAAACAGTATAAGGGCGTGGAGTTTTTTTGTATTTATCCTACCTAAGATTATGCCTGCGATTGTGTAAATATTGTGTATATATTCTCAAGTGTAATATGGTGTATATATTCATGTTTTAATTAAATCGGTAAACATGGTGCTAGCGTGTTGTGTGTACGGATGCTATAACACATTCTTAGCTTCAAGTGGCATATCGTTTCACCGTTTCCCGAACAGGGATAAATCTCCAGTGCGCTTAAAAAACTGGGTGACGAAAATTAAACGGGATAACTTTATACCAACTAGGCATACCCGTATATGTTCCGAACATTTCGTTGAAGAAGACTACGAAATTTATGTAACTCGCAAAGGTAAGCATTGAGTGAAACGTGTTAGAAAATGGATATGTATATTTTATTGAGTGCTGAAACTTTTCACAGCGTATTTTGATATATGTATTGACACTGTATACACATTAAAATAGTGGATCATGTTTTAAATAATTAGTACCGCGTATACAACTTATACATATTATATAACTCACATAGTATTCAGTCAAAATAGTCCTCTGTCTTGCCATCGGCAACTTTAAACCCTACATAAATCCCGTCGGCAGAAGGATATTCTTCCCTTATAGATTTCACTACACATGATGGAATTACGATTCGATGATTTTTACCAAGCGCAGTCATGAGTTGATCCACGCCACAAACTGCTTGTAGGCAATGTGACGCCACATTTTGCTTGACGTCTCCCGCCACTGTTGTCGATCGTTTTCGCACGTGGAGTGTAGCAAAAGCTGTTGTCTTGCCGTGTTCAGGGAATGGATATTAATTATGTGTTGGAATGCGTCGTGAATAGTAATACAATCAAAATGATCGCGCACACTTGTAATTTTGTCAGACTCGTGACAACATAATGACTCTATGTCCGTGTCCATGGAAATACACTCGTTACAACTTACAAGTACCAGTCAATATTTCCTTTCCGACCGCTGAATGTTTTAAGCCAGGCTTCTTCCTCCCCCTATTTCCTTTGATTTTCCAATTGTTCTCCTTCTGTGTAATTTGGCTCAAAACTGTAGGGAGACAGGCCAAGCAGCGCGCGGGCCGCCGTTGATGCGCGAGGCAGGCACGCGGTAGCCAGCCAGCTTATAGTCAGTGACGTCACGCGGGTGACGTCATCCCGCAAATAATATTTTACAAAATTGCTAATTACTCGGCTAAATATGGACCGATTTCTTTATTTTTTTTTTCTAAATTCCTCAAACAATTTGGGTTTGTACATATGTTACCAACAATGCCATGTGACAATATGCCTTTAACAACACTGGTATTGTTCTATCGTTGATATCGTTGGGCGGCCGTAGCTGTGTGTGTGCGCTGGCTTGCAGGCTGCGACGTCGCCCCGCTGAGGACGCAAGTGACGGCGCTCGTCGACGAGGCGCGGCAAGCGTCGGCGCTGACCACTCTGCTTACAGGCTGCGACGTCGCCCCGCTGCGGACGCACGTGACGGCGCTCGTCGACGAGGCGCGGCAAGCGTCGGCGCTGACCACCCCCCCGGCGACCTTGAGGCAGCGAGCCGTCTACTACGAGCGACAGATGGCCGAGCTGGTCGAGTTCACGCGGCTCGAGAAGGAGACGCTCGACCGGGAGCAGGACCACAAGATTGAGGTGTGAGCGGGATCGGGGGGGGGGGGGGGGTTCTTGCGGGAAAAAAACAACCCTGGCCCCCGGGGTTTTTGAGGGTTTTTGGAAATTTATAAGATTAAGATCCAATCTTACAATGTACCAATAACTACGTATTCATCCAAAAGCTTGTTTTCTCCATGGCAACCACCAATCAAAACCCTTGAAATCCTCCAAATAGCTTAATAGGCAACACGCGTACGATTTTTTTTGTTAAACCAAACACTTAGTTTAGTAGTATCAGATACAAAAAGTATACTGATGCAAGTCCCAAGTAAAAAAGAAATTTTTAAATAGGTTTAATGTGGTCGCATTTATTGAAGTTTAAACTCGGGGATCTGAAACGCGTACAGGTGGCTGTGACGCAATGATTCTGTAGACGTGGCGTAACAGACCAATCGCCGAGGCGGTGAGCGTACACAGTACAAAACCATGACGTCAAATCCACTCTGCATGGCGGCCGCTCGTTTTTCGCGCCCTTTTATTTATCGTTACTAAACCAATTATTTTGAGGCATAGACTGGTCCGTTTTTCAAGATTCAAAGACACAAAATTATTAAATGAGAGACTAGGTATTTAAAAATCGATTAAAATTTTCATACGCTTGTTCCCTATTGCTACAAATAACTTTCTTATTGGGAGATTGTAAGACCGGCCCTAAATATGTGTACGACAAATTCATTTACCCATTTTGCACTTTTGCCCTCTAGGTATTGGTAGGTAATTTAGGTCCAGTCTTGCAATGTCTCAATAACTACTCATTCGTCGAATAGCTTGTTGTCTCCATGGCGACGACCAATCAAAACCCTTGAAATCCTCCAATAGCTTAATTGCTACAAATAACTTTCTTAAATTAGGAGATTGTAAAACTAACCCTTATTTTATTTTATTTAGTTACAATACAAATAAATTGATGAATACTTTGTTGTGTGTGGGGGATGAGGGGGGGGGATATTTAAATTAAAACATCACTTTAAACCAAGGTTGAACGTTTAGGATTTGAACGCTTCAATAAATTTGTGTTTTATTTGTTGTTTGTGTTGGTGTAATTTGTGTTTTCTTTGCTACATGGACTGCCCAAGAGTTTCAGGTAAGCTATAGGTAGAGATCCTTGTAAATGGTTTTATTTTTAAGCATATTTCGTTTTATTAAATCCAAATTTCGCTGTTGAGCAGTAATTTCAGCTTTTTGGCGGTGTTTCAATTTTAATTTACCAAATCTAATTTGTATCTACTATTCTAACGTATGTGGCATGCCTACATTGTCGCAAAAGAAAAGAAGAAAAAAAAGAAAGCTGTCGCTAGGAATGCGGAATGCAGTCGACGCACAAGCTACGAGAAAAATCTGTTGCGAGCCGCTTTGGCAGGGGTAGGAGGGTCACTGCAGAAAATGTTGAAAATTACGTTTTTGACAGAAATTCGGCTATATCGCGTCGATTCAACAGCTTCAGTCTTTTTCGTTTTTATAACAGTAAACTTATGCTATTTCGCGTATACACGGGATTTCGTTTTATTTCGCGATTCAAAAAGACTATTTTTGGACTCACAACAGACTGTCATGCCAACATATTTCAATTGCTGCACGTTTCAAGTGATTTCGCGCTGTCGCGCATTGCGAAATACAAGGATCTCTAGCTATAGGTTCCTATCCTTCTCTCCCTCTTCTAAGCGCCCGTGATTTCCCCCCCGGACAGGTGGCCAAGCTGGGCAAGGAGATCAAGGCGCTAGAGAAGAAGGTGACGGCGTTGGAGAGCAGCCGGACAGATCTCGAGTATGAGATGGAGGTAGCAGCCGGTAAACACCGTCGACGGGAGGAGGAACTCAAGGCCAGCCTGGACGTAAGTACAGCCCCTGCGTAACACCGTAGTTGTCTGTCGAAATTCATTCGAGACACTGCTTAAAAGAGTTCTAAAATTTGAATTAAAAAAAAACTAAAATAGAAAATTATTTTGTAACGTAAAATAAAGTATACCTAGGCCTATATGTTATCTTAGAGGAATTACTTATTAGTGCTTTTATGATGTGAATGTGTTAAGAGTATGTAATGGCTTCTAATATTTTTTTTTATTTTTTTTTATTTTTAAGTTTTAGTAGCATGAAGGAAACAAACAACTTACGTTGTTGTTGTTGTTCGTTCCTATCAACTCTGAAGGTCAACATCAAGGTAAGCTGTTGGTTTCCTTCCTACCCACCCCCATGCTTAATATAGCCTAATTATTGCTTTTATTTTTGAATGTTTCTTTAGTCCAATAATTTAGTTTGTACTTACGTTAATTTTGATAACGCAGTGGGAGTTTCGCTTTTAATGTCCTTTATGCCACAGTTATAATACAACACATATGAAATGACACTTTGCCAAATCCCACTGTTTACGATTTCCCGCCATTAAAAGACTTTTGAAAGTATTCAAAGTTGTAAAATCGGGATTCCACTGTATTTTTGAAATTGTTAAATTAACTTTTTTTTTAATTACTTATTAAAGCTACAAAAAGCAACTCCAATGGTGATATTTTGTCCATGGGTATGATAAAGACCAGGGGCCGGATTCACAAGAGGTCTTAACTTAGGACCGGTCCTAAGTCCTGCTGTACCGTATGTGCTATTATAAATCCACGGTAGGCCTACTACACGGCCCAATTGATAGCTACTTTCGTGGAAATCACAGTGAACTTAAAATATTACAAGGGGGGTTTTAAAGTTTAGTGTTTTGTTTTCTAATACCTCCACAATCTAAAAACAGAGAAATGTGTATGTCAAGGTAAGAAAACGATATTTATTTATGTTCACACTTCGAAGTCATAGACAGACGTATTGCCACCATCTTTGAAGAAAGATAAGACCAACTCAGACCGGGCCTAAATTTATGTCTCAAGTGTTTGTTATTTACTAGGGTTTCTTAGCGACGTCGAGTCGAGGCTATGTGTAGGTCCGTATCAGCCAATGGCGTAGTGGTCCTAAAGTTAGGCCAGACCTAAGTTAAGACCTATTGTTAGAGATGCAAGAAAATGGTTTTATTTTTCTTCACTTTTCGTTTGAGAAATTGAGAATTATGGTGTTTTGTGGTGTTATTGTTTTTGTAATCGAAAATCATGTTTTTACATAAAATCATTGATAAAACTAAAAAAGGTTACATTTTCTAAACTATTATATGTGTATGGTCCTAAATGTATTATACATAGTGATGGGCGTCAAAGATTAGATTAGACTGCAGAGAAGTAAGTGGTGATGATGCGGACTGCTTATTTTCGCTTTTTATCTCGTAATTCTTGTGAACATTTGAATGGAAGGGAATACAAAATTACGAATTACTGTTAATAATGGTGTTATTTTGCTAGAAAGTGGCAATTATGGTGTTATATCGCGAATAAACTCATAATTCGTTTTATAAGCATTTTATGGTGTTATTTCGCGATTTGAATCTGAATCCCAGTGACGCATAACGTAAAGAAATGTTGAAACCAGCACTCTAGAGTGTTTTGTTACACTTTTCGTTTTATCGCGCATTGCGAAAAACTTGCATCTCTACCTATTGTGAATCCGGCCCCGGTAAATTGGGCCTGTGCTACACTTTCTTGTTTTAGTATGCCTACTTGCAGATGCCTAAAATTTATGTCTTGGCAACAATCTTCTCCTCCTAGGAAGCTCGTGCCAAGTTGGAAACCTCCGCGTTTGCGCCTTCTCTATCGGAAACCTCGCCCAGTCCGGTCGAAACGGGCGACTTAGATTCCCTTCGTTTCGAGTCCGACGATCGCGTCCGAAAACTGAACGCGGAAATCGAAAACCTGAAGCGAGACAACGAAACGTTGACGCGCCAGCTCGAGGTCGAGCGTAATCGCGTCGCCAAGCTCGGCCAACTCATGGAGAACTCCTTCGTCGACGGGTCTAGTTTCGAGCAGAGCCTCCAGGACATCCTGGACGTGAGCGTGGGCATCTCGAACGAAACTTCACGTTTTGACGGCGGCCGTTTGAGAGACCCCCTCGCAATCACCGCTTTCCTCGACGGTTCGTCCGTGACCGAGGCCTCGACCATCGTCTTCGCGGCAAACCGAGAGTCGCGAGTCGACGAGTCGTCGAGAAAATGCGACGTAACTATCGAAGAACGCGAGGCAATGATGTCCCATCTAAGCGAGTCTGAAAAGACACTGGAGAAAGGTAGAGAAAGTAGGAACGAAGACGAACTAGAGATTAGAGTTAAGGATCTGACCGACAAGCTAGAAACGATGTCTGCGGAATTGAATGGATTGTCGTCGGAACGCGAGCGAATGTTTCTACAATCTGCAAGTTCCGAGCTAGAGCTGGAATCGCTACGAGAAAAGTGTGCAAACCAAGCGTCACAAGTCGACGAACTGTCCGGAAAACTGGCCAAAACTAACGAAGAACACGAGGCACTCGTTTCACGTCTAGAGGAGTCTGAAAAGGAATTGGAAAAGCTTAAAGAAGTTAGCCATGCAGAACTAAAGACTGAAATGAACCATTTGACTGACAAGTTGCAAGCAGTGTCTGCAGAACTCGATCAAATGTCTTCGCTGTACACAATTTCCGAGCAAGAAGTCGAATCGCTTCGAGAAAAATATGCAAAGGAAGCGTCACAAGTTGACAAACTGTCTGGTAAACTGGCTAAGACTAACGAAGAGCGCGAGACAATGACTTCACGTCTAGAGGAGTATGAAAGGGAGCTGGAAAAGCTTAGAGAAAGTAACAATGCAGGTGAACTTCAGACTGAAGTTAAGGATCTGACTGAGAAGTTGGAAATAGTGTCTGCAGAATTAGATAAGTTGTCATCAGAACGTGAACAAATTTCTTCACTCTGCGCAAGTTCCGCGCAAGAACTGGACTTACTTCGAGAGAAGTGTGCAAATCAAGACACACAAGTTGAAGAACTTTCCGTAAAACTGGCTAATACCAACGAAGAGCGCGAGGCAATGACTTCACGTCTAGAGGAGTCTGAAAGGGAGTTGGAAAAGCTTAGAGAAGGTAACAACAAAGATGAAGAGTTACAGACTAAAGTTAATGATCTGACTAACAAGTTGGGAGCAATGTCTGCAGAACTTGAACAAATCTCTACAGAACGCGAACAAATGTCTTCACGCTGCGCAAGTTCCGAGCAAGAACTGGACTTACTTCGAGAGAAGTGTGCAAATCAAGACACACAAGTTGAAGAACTGTCCGTAAAACTGGCTAATACCAACGAAGAGCGCGAGGCAATGACTTTACGTCTAGAGGAGTCTGAAAGGGAGTTGGAAAAGCTTAGAGAAGGTAACAACGAAGATGAAGAGTTACAGACTAAAGTTAATGATCTGACCAACAAGTTGGGAGCATTGTCTGCAGAACTTGAACAAATATCTACAGAACGCGAACAAATGTCTTCACGCTGCGCAAGTTCCGAGCAAGAACTGGACTTACTTCGAGAAAAGTGTGCAAATCAAGACACACAAGTTGAAGAACTGTCCGTAAAACTGGCTAATACCAACAAAGAGCGCGAGGCAATGACTTTACGTCTAGAGGAGTCTAAAAGGGAGTTGGAAAAGCTTAGAGAAGGGAACAACGAAGATGAAGAGTTACAGACTAAAGTTAATGATTTGACCAACAAGTTGGGAGCATTGTCTGCAGAACTTGAACAAATATCTACAGAACGCGAACAAATGTCTTCACGCTGCGCAAGTTCCGAGCAAGAACTGGACTTACTTCGAGAAAAGTGTGCAAATCAAGACACACAAGTTGAAGAACTGTCCGTAAAACTGGCTAATACCAACAAAGAGCGCGAGGCAATGACTTTACGTCTAGAGGAGTCTGAAAGGGAGTTGGAAAAGCTAAGAGAAGGTAACAACAAAGATGAATCCAGACTACAGACTAAAGTTAATGATCTGACTAACAAGTTGGGAGCAATATCTGCAGAACTTGAACAAATCTCTACAGAGCGCGAACAAATGTCTTCACGCTGCGCAAGTTCCGAGCAAGAACTGGACTTACTTCGAGAAAAGTGTGCAAATCAAGACACACAAGTTGAAGAGCTGTCCGCAAAACTGGCTAATACCAACGAAGAATGTGAGGCAATGACTTTACGTCTAGAGGAGTATGAAAGGGAGTTGGAAAAACTTAGAGAAAGTAACAACGAAGATGAAGAGTTACAGACTAAAGTTAATGATCTGACTAACAAGTTGGAAGCAATGTCTGCAGAACTTGAACAAATCTCTACAGAACGCGAACAAATGTCTTCACTCTGCGAAAGTTCCGAGCAAGAACTGGACTTACTTCGAGAAAAGTGTGCAAATCAAGACACACAAGTTGAAGAACTGTCCGTAAAACTGGCTAATACCAACGAAGAGCGCGAGGTAATGACTTTACGTCTAGAGGAGTATGAAAGGGAGTTGGAAAAGCTTAGAGAAAGTAACAACGAAGATGAAGAGTTACAGACTAAAGTTAATGATCTGACTAACAAGTTGGGAGCAATGTCTGCAGAACGCGAACAAATGTCTTCACGCTGCGCAACTTCCGAGCAGGAACTGGACTTACTTCGAGAAAAGTGTGCAAATCAAGACACACAAGTTGACGAACTTTCCGTAAAACTGGCTAATACCAACGAAGAGCGCGAGGCAATGACTTTACGTCTAGAGGAGTATGTAAGGGAGTTGGAAAAGCTTAGAGAAGGTAACAATGAAGATAAAGAGTTACAGACTAAAGTTAATGATCTGACTAACAAGTTGGGAGCAATGTCTGCAGAACTTGAACAAATCTCTACAGAACGCGAACAAATGTCTTCACGCTGCGCAAGTTCCGAGCAAGAACTGGACTTACTTCGAGAAAAGTGTGCAAATCAAGACACACAAGTTGAAGAACTGTCCGTAAAACTGGCTAATACCAAAGAAGAGCGCGAGGCAATGACTTTACGTCTAGAGGACTATGAAAGGCAGTTGGAAAAACTTAGAGAAGGTAACAACGAAGATGAAGAGTTACAGACTAAAGTTAATGATCTGACTAACAAGTTGGGAGCAATGTCTGCAGAACGCGAACAAATTTCTACAGAACGCGAACAAATGTCTTCACTATTCGCAAGTTCCGAGCAAGAACTGGACTTACTTCGAGAAAAGTGTGCAAATCAAGACACACAAGTTGAACAACTGTCCGTAAAACTGGCTAATACCAACGAAGAACGTGCGGCAATGACTTCACGTCTAGAGGCATACGAAAGGGAATTGGAAAAGTTTAGAGAAAGTAGCAACGAAGATGAACTTCGGACTCAAGTTAAGGATCTAACGGAGAAGCTGGAAATAGTGTCTGCAGAACTTAATCAAGTGTCTTCACTGTGCACAATTTCCGAGCAAGAACTGGACCTACTTCGAGAAAAGTGTACAAATCAAGTGTCGCAAGTTGTTGAACTGTCTGGAAAATTGGCTAAAACTAATGAAGAACATGAGGCCATGACTTCACGTCTAAAGGATTCTGAAAAGGAACTGGAAAAGCTGAGAGAAGGTAGCAACGAAGAAGGACTACATACCGAAGTTAAGGATCTGTCTGAAAAGTTGGAAAGAATGTCCTCACTTCGTGCAAGTTCACAACAAGAACTCGAATCGCTACGAGTCAAATTGATCGACCAAGCTTCGCAAATCGATGAATTGTCCGCAAAGTTGTCGTTTGCCACTTCCGAATTGACCAAAACTATTGGCGAACGTGACGCCTTCATTTCCCAGTTAGAAGAGTCTAAAAAGGAAGTGGCGAGTCTTGCAGAAAGCATTAAACAAGATATTGTAGTTGTGTCACCTACTAAGCTAACTAAAGCTGTTTTAGAACAAGAGACATCTTTTGCAAAGAGACAGATTACTGATGCGAAATGGGAAAAGCTTTCGGAAGAAAATGTTGAGAAAGACCGGCAACTCGAGATAATTTCAGAAAAATTATCAGTCGCTTCTTTAGAGTTGATCAAAACTTGTGCCAGACAGAATGAGCTTGAATCACAACTGGAGATAGCTTCGAACGAGTTGAAACGGTGTGCCGAAGAAAACGGCAAATACGTCTTGGAAATCGAGGATCTTTCGGGGAAACTGTCGACACAGTTGGCAAAGAGCATCGAAGAACGGGAGGCAATCATGTCGCAGCTGCAGAATTCCGAAAAGGATGTGGCTCGATTTAAAGAGGAGAGCATTAATCAGGAATCCGTAATTAACGGTCTATTAGAAAAGTTATCAACTACGTCGTCCGAGTTGGCCAAAAGTCGAGACGATTGCAAAGAAATGAAATCCAGGCTGCAGAAGAATATCGACGAACTGCAACTGGAAAAAGAACAGTTATTGTCTCGACTGGAATCGAGTTCTAAACGGAAATCGACCGGAGAAAAATCCGATACGAATATGACGTCGCTGTTGGAAGAGCTTTCGTCTTACAAAGAAAAATTGGTCAAGGAAATCCACTGTCTGGATCCAACTTCCAACAAGTCCAACGTCTCGAGAATGCAGCTGAACGAACTGGTGAACCTGCTACTAAAGAAGGTCGTAGAGAAGCAAATGGAAATCAAACGAGAATACAACTCCGAGATGGATTCTCTCAGGGGTAGATTGAAACAGAGCAACAGCTGGACGGAAGTCGTGGAGAAAGAAAACGAAAAGCTTCAGAGCGACCTGTCCGACGCGATCGAAAGAAACTCGAAGTTGGCCCTCGAACTGAAGTCGGCCGGCGAAGAGTTGGCGACCTCTGTCGGCGTAAAAACCTCGTTGAGGGAAAGTTTGACCGCGAGGGAGGCGGAACTCGGCAGGGCACTGTCGGAGCTGTCCGACATCAAGGCGGGTCTGAAGGCGGGCGATAAGGTCGACTTTGGCAAGCAGCGCATCGCCGATCTTGAGGCGATACTCGGGGAGGAAGTCGCGAGGTACGAGAAGGTCGCGCTGCGTTGCGACATCAACGAGAAACAGACGCAACGGCTGCTGCAGGAGAGTCGCCGGCTGGAACTCGACCTCCAAGAGTCGGAGAGGAAGCGCCTCGCGGAAACGAAGTCGCGACTCGACCTGGAGGCGAAACTCTCCGAGGTGCGGTCGACGATCGACGCCCAGAGACGAACTCTCGTCGAGTCGTTTGTCGGCAAGTTTGCGACCGTCTTGGGACGAGACGTCGGCAAGGACGTAGTGGACGTAGACTCCCTCGTCGATAACGTAACGTTCGCCCTCTTGGACGCCCGGAACCAGCTGTCCGGATCGCAACAGTCTTTCGCGGAACTCGAGAGGAAGTCCGCCTCCACCATGAAAGTGTTGACAGAGGAGAAATCGCTTCTCGAGTCGCGCTTGAAAACTGCCGAAAAACTCGTCGGCGACGCGAACAACGAAATAGTTTCGTTGAGAACTGAACTGGAAGGTACGATCTCAAAGTGCGGGCATCTCGAAATCACCAACGCGAATTCGGAGATCGAAAAGGCGAAGATCTACGAGGTGATTCGAGAACTCGAAGGTAAGCTGTCGTCCAGCGAAAGTAACGGCAGGTCGTATCTCGAGAGAGTGGAGGATCTGCAATCGAAACTGGCGTGCAACGAGAAGCAACTACAAGATACCGTGAAACAGTTAGCCGAGTTGGAAGAAACGCTACGAACCGTGCAGAACGCGACCAGCGTTTCAACCCACGATCTGCAATCGAAACTGGCGTGCTACGAGAAGCAACTACAAGATACCGTGAAACAATTAGCCGAGTCGGAAGAAAGGCTACGAACCGTGCAGAACGCGACCGGCGCTTCAACCCACACGAGCGACGAACTCGCGAGTCTGCAAAAGGAGCTCGAGGTGTCCCACGCCGATAACGTGGCGCTGGACGACGAAAACAAGGCCCTGAAACGCCAGTCCGCGAAGGCGAACGCCACCGTCGAAACGCTCCGACAAGAGCTGAACGTCGTCACCGCCAAGTACGAAGTGATACTGACGGCAAAGAACGCCGCAGATCTGCAGGGACACATCGATCGTCTCCGCGAGAAACTCGAAGAGGCCGAAGAACGAAACAAATTCCTCGACGACGAGAGCAACGAACTGTTCAAAATGAATACCGATCTCGAAAAGGACCGGGAGAAGGATTACCTAACGATAAAGGAACTCCGCAAGCAGCTGGCAGAATCGCAGAAGGGGGGGAAATCGCTCGCGGACGTTTCCGCAACGTCTTCGGAACTGTCCGAGGCCCGGATGCGCATCGGCGCGCTCGAACGGGACCTGTCGAGCCGCGAACGCGAACACAAACAAGAGGCGATACAGCTGCGTTACAAGCTGCGCGAGACGGACTCGAAACTGTCGAGGGCGGAAGCGACATCGCGCCAGCTCTCCTCGGAGCTGAAGGAGAAGTGCCGGGAGGTCGCGCTCAAGGACACGGAGGTCGCACTCAAGGACGCGGAGGTCGCCTCGATGGCCCGCAACCTCCGCGAGGTTACGACCTCGAGGGACGAACTCTTGAGGCGCGACAGGACTCCCTGCGAGTGTGCCGCGCTAGCCGAGACGTTACGGACCACGAGGGACGAACTTAACTCCAAGAAGGGTCAGGTCGCGAGGCTGCAGCTGCAGATAGAGGTCGAGGAGATGCCGTATCGGAAGAAGTGCGAGGAACTCGAGGCCGCCGCGATACTCTTGAGGCAGAGGAACAACGAACTGAAGACGAGCCTCAGGAAAGCCCAGGTGAGGCCGTATTACACGGGATATTATATGTTTTATAAATAAACTATTACAGTAAAAGTTCTTTATAACGAACTCTTGGGGGCTCAATTATTATTTTTTTATAAAGAACATTTCTTTGTAAAGAGGGTACCTTTACATATAATTAATTTTATTACTAATTATCGAATTAATATCAAAAGAACTACGCAAATGGTTATAATATTTTATTCAGTCTGTGGGGCTTACCAAAACACAGTGCACTGTTGATTTAGATTTTTGATTTCTTGTTGCAAGCTTGAGACTCTATAATTAAATAATCAAAATTGTCTTCGGTTTTTGACGTAGAGACTACCCTTCGCTCTTAAGAGCGAAGGATACCTCTACGTAAAAAACCGCAGAAAACTTTCATTTTTTAATTATATCTCAAGATTGAAACACAAAATCGAAAATCTGAAAAACTATGGCGCTGTAGTTTGGTAAGCCCTACGGACTGAATGATAAATATATTTAAGGTTATAATCAGTATGACTGTTTCCACATGACATTGACGATTTCCTTAGTAATTTAAGGAAATCGTTATCACAGTCATACTGATTATAACGTTAAATACATTTATCATTCAGTGTGTAGGGCTGACCAAACCACAGCGCTATGATTTCTCAGATTTTCGATTTTGTGTTTCAATCTTGAGAAATAATTAAAAAATTAAAATTGTCTGCGGTTTTCGACGTAGAGACTACCCTTTGCTCTCAACCACTACATTTACACGGTCCGTATCCTGTGCTCATCTCTCTTGGTTGTCGGGTCACGTCTAGTCCGAGCTGTTGAACTGCACGAAGGTGGAGGACTGCGCAGCCTGCATCCGCCGGTCAAGGACGCACGATAGGGAGGCCCAGACGGAGCCCACCCCCCTCTCCATGACGAGCGCCGGCTCGGGCATCGTAAGGGTGAGTAATACACACACTCTTCTTCTCTATCTATAGTATGTAGTTGGTTTTTTTCTGTTGTTTGTTATTTTAATTTATGATTTCATTATTATGAATTGTTTTGCATAGCCTAGTTTTATAGTCATGGCCACAAACTATTATTGCCGCCGGCTTCGGTCCGAAACAAACCGGACGCCGAACACGGAGCAGCAATTCAACGCGCGCGCTATACTTGAAAAGTGCCTCAGTGTTGCCTAGACCACCCTGCTTTTCTTGAAGAGATGCGTGCATTCGATGCATCGCTCTCCCGGGGGGGGGGGGGGGGGGGGGGGGGAGAGCGATGCATCGAATGCACACATCCCCCCCTGCCATAAAGACAAGGGACATGGGACAACACAGCGTTGCGAGTGCCTCTCACCCCTCGCTCGCGACAGGTTCAAATCCTGGTTCAGGCAGAATTTTTGTTAACTTCAATTAAGTATTCAGTTCTATTACTTCTTGTCTTGGGAATAAGTAGACGGTGACTTTGGAGCCGTCCTAGCAACGAAGCACTCAATAAATTCAACGTTGTTCTGAATCGGCATTGTTGATTCTGACATTTGTCCGCAAGTGTTCGCACTATCACTGATTCACATGTTTCGTATCTGAAATATCGATCTTTGACCGGTTATCATCGTTCACTCGTCGATGGTGTTCGGAGCCTACAGGGTTGGTTCAGTCGCTTTAAATTAAAGTCCTCCACTGCAAATCAGTTTCGTTACTGAGTGGGTAGACCCTAAATGTGAATTTATTTATTTATTTTTATGCAGCAACAACCTCTCTGGGGGGGGGGGAAGACAACAATATAAATAGCACCTATATTGTGTGTGTCTAGTAGGAGAACAGTTTCGCGGAGATGCAGCAACAACCTCGGGGGGGGGGGGGGGGGGAGAGACAACAATGTAAATAACATTTTTATTTTGTGTGTTTGATAGGAGCACAGTTTCGCTGAGATGCAGCGGCAGTGTCACATCCTCAGGGAGAAGAACGAGACGTATAAACGTGTCGCCCGCGACCGCCTCGCCTACATCACGCAGCTGGAGAACGAAAAGGAGAACGCGAATCCGAACTTCAAGCGACGATACCAAGTTAGTTAGGGCTGGCGGGCGTACCGAACGCGCTTACCAGGTGCCGTGAAATTGGGACTCTTGCCTCGATGCTCGCCAGGAACATGTTCAAGATGATTTGTATCTTCTCTAGTTTTATGTGTGTAATAGGGACGTCATAGGGTACCCGGGTTACCCGGATCCAGAAATTACCCAAATCCATTTTTAGGATTTGGATCTTAATCGGGTAGTAGTATTTGTAAACAAAAAAAAATACGCGACGATATTTCTGCGACTTTCCTTGAAGCTACAGTGAATTCGTGCTTGTGGGCGTGGCCAGCTGGTTGCTGGCAGTACGCGCTGTCATTACTGCGGGCGAGTTCTGTGATGACACCTACACTCCCCTCCCTCACACGCCTTTCCCGCGCGCAGCGGCCGCATAGAGCCCAACCCACACAGCGGCCGGCAGCTCTGACACGGGCAGAGAACGGCCTTCAACCGCGTGGTTTAAGGGGGGGGGGGGGGGTGTAACCAGATAAGATAACATAATTTAGGCTTTCAGGATTCGGGTAACCCGGTTCCTGGAAGGTCTGGAACCGGATCCGAATTTTCCTACCCTATGACATCCCTAATAATATGTAATGGTACTTGTATAATGTATATTTTTATATTTCTTTGACTAGGTAATGTATTTTCTCAAGTAATTTGCTTACTTTTTATTCTGTATCTGTTTTGATGTTGTATGTACATGCATTTATTATAAACATCTGTTGATATTTATTCAATGTCATACATTTGTTGAGGATTTGTGTGGAAAATTAACAATTTTACATTTATGTGTTTACAATAATTTACACTACTACCTAGGTGTACTAATGCTAGGGCTGTGTAAGGAAGCGTTTTAAGTCGAGCAAGATCGAGCAAAATTCGACAAGTCTCCTTGAATTTCGAGCAAGATAATAAATCTTCCTACGTCCCAACTTTCTTCGGTATGCTAATTCGGTGGTCGTTATTAAATATTTTTGGATTACGAGTAAGTCGACTGAGTATCTAGAGTAGTTATCCGAGTGAACTTTTCGGAAATAAAATTAGAGATTGGCACAGCCCTAATGAATATGTAGGCATACAGTGATAATGAATAATCAATTAACTAAGTGCATGCCATTTATATAAGATCAGTATCATACATACCCGTCTACGGCCTTCTTTTAACAGATCTAGTTGTATTGCCCTAATCACTTTTTCATTGTATTCTAATTCTATGAAACTTGTGGCTAACCGTAATTGTGTGCATGCACACGACTCTGACAACCAGAAGCATTGGGGAATAATTGCAATATAAATCCCTTCTCTTATAGTCTATAAAAAATTTTTAAATGGCTACCTAATTTTAAACAACTCGACTATACGGAAAATGTTTACCCATATATAATAAAACAATGAGCTCTACCGTTAATACAAATTCCTGCAAAATTTAAATAGTGGTGAAGAACCTGCTGAAGGTTAGAGCATAAGCTTGAGTGGGAATGACTAGTTTAATGTTAAAAACTGCACACAATTTTTCCATTTTTAATTATACATATCTCAAGAATGCACCATATAATCGAAAATCTGATTCAACAGTGAACTGTGATTTGATGATCCCTACATACTAAGTGCAATATTATATTATATACAGTATGGTTGTAATTTGTATATACAGTGTGTACTTTTTAATTACTAATTATAGATTTTAAGAATAAAATGACTACCATACCGAAATTTAAAAATGGAGATTTTGTGCAGTTTTCAACGTGAAGCTACCCATCGCTCTAATGTTAAATGTTTTAGGGTTCGTTGCAATTTGAATTATACAAGTGTCACTATAACTGAGAAAACTGTACAGTATTGAAAAATATAACTGAAGTTCCATTCTACAAGTGGGAAAGTCTGGTACAAACAAATGGTGCTTGTAGCTTGTAATGATTCTAGACAAGCAGCAATATAAACAAAGTGATAAAATAGCTCCCGGTGACAGGTAAATAGAAAATAGACCAAACGACTGTAACTGACCATACTATGCAGGCCGTACGATTCACAGCAAGATAAATATGAGTTGGAGTAAGAAATTTAGTGACAACTGAGGACAGGCTTGCAATGTTATCCCTCAGTTCAATTTCCTTGACCCAATTCCCCCCCCCCCCCCCCCCCCCCTCGAATGTGTCTTTCTAATCCGAGGTGATATTTTTTTTTTACATTTTATGTTCGTGTATCTTAAATTACACGGACTATAGATGCGCTTCTCTGCTCCATTTATAATCACTACCCCTCTCACTCCACAATGCTTTACCACCTTGTCATCGCTTTGTAAAGTGACAGCAATAATGTTTGGGTCATTCCTAAATGTAATACCTATCTTAAATGGTACGGACTGTAGACGCACTTCTCTGCTCCGTTTATTATCATTCCCCCTCTCACTCCACAATGCTTTACCACCTTGTCATTGCTTTGTAAAGTGACAGCAATAATGTTTGGGTCATTCCTAAATGTAATACCTATCTTAAATGGTACGGACTGTAGACGCACTTCTCTGCTCCGTTTATTATCATTACCCCTCTCACTCCACAATGCTTTACCACCTTGTCATCGCTTTGTCAAGTGACAGCAATAATGTTTGAGTCATTCCTAAATGTAATACCTATCTTAAATGGTACGGACTGTAGACGCACTTCTCTGCTCCGTTTATTATCATTACCCCTCTCACTCCACAATGCTTTACCACCTTGTCATCGCTTTGTCAAGTGACAGCAATAATGTTTGGGTCATTCCTAAATGCAATACCTATCTTAAATGGTACGGACTGTAGACGCACTTCTCTGCTCCGTTTATTATCATTACCCCTCTCACTCCACAATGCTTTACCACCTTGTCATCGCTTTGTCAAGTGACAGCAATAATGTTTGAGTCATTCCTAAATGTAATACAGTGCTGAAAAGTGATAACCGTACCGATCACGGCCGGCACTGGTAGGCCTACCAATTACCCCGGATAAGAGAGACTCCTGTAGCCTGTACTGCATTAGTTTTGTATTAGAACACCTACCTACAAATTGAGTCTCTTATTTCAACTGTCAAAACTTGTGTAAAAAACTTTGTGTAGTGTACTTGCTTTCGTTTGGTGATCACAACCACATATCCGGTACGTTTTTGTTTTGATTTCGTCAGTTGGTAATAGATGTATCATATGAAAGATATATGGAATTCTTGTGTTGTTTCTTTTGACTGTCATCGTTTACAGTACGTATTCCATGTCGCTTGTCAACACTCTTTCGTTATCGAAACAAAACAAAAACTACCTATTTGGATTGTATTCATTTGTAAAAATATGCTGAGCTCAGTTTTAAGGAAACTAATTGTGAAATCTCCAGCTTTAAAAGAAAATAAACCATGTTTTATGGGTGAGGTGGGCCTACCATAGACCATATGCTTTAGAATTCTTAACGTAACTCGCCTGGAGATCTATATTATTATGTATAAGTTTGTCCAGTATTACCCAATGTATTCAGATTTTAATTGTTTCCGATTGCGCTATACTTCGTACGTATACATATCTCCACGTTGTATGCAGTTGGCTGTATGGTGCACATTTCTTTTAGATCTGTTCTTTTGTATATAGTATAACAAATCTTGTAGTAACGTTTGTATTTTTATAACAAATAAATAATATACTACCCACACACACGTCATCATTTGTTCCATTTTAGACCCCATGTCCAATTTTCCTCCATTCAAAGGGGGGGGGGGGGGGGGGGGTACTCAACATCTCGAATTTGAATCAAATAATATGAAAGTGCTCTCTCCTCCCTCTACAATGACTACGTTTATCAGCACGCCAAGGCGCTTTGGCAGCAGCCGCTTTAATTTCAATCGGTAGGGATCCGCTCTGTATATCACGTCAATCTGAAGTGCCCTCATCCAAGCCGACTACGAATTCAGCCATTCAAAACATTGACCGTGGCTGCGCGCGCATCGCTGAGCCGCTTTGACGTGTATATCAAAGAGAATTCTATCCTCAACTCGCTTGCCAAAGTGTATTGGATCTGAGTCGCCTTGAGGTAAATTCAACGTGTATACCAACTCTGCAACCGATTGGAACCAAGGCGGCTTCATCCTATGCGCATTAAACTTGGTTGATATACGTAGTCAATAGTGTAAGCTATTGCTGTAAGCTATAAGCTTGCTTGCCAAAGTGTATTGGATCCGAGACGCCTTGAGGTAAATTCGACGTGTATACCAACTCTGCAACCGATTGGAACCAAGGCAGCTTCATCCTATGCTCGTTAAACTTGGTTGATATACGTAGTCAATAGTGTAAGCTATTGCTGTAAGCTATAAGCTTGCTTGCCAAAGTGTATTGGATCCGAGACGCCTTGAGGTAAATTCGACGTGTACACCAACTCTGCAACCGATTGGAGCCAATGCAGCTTCATCCTATGCTCGTTAAAATTGGTTGATATACGTAGTCAATAGTGTAAGCTATTGCTATAAGCTTGCTTGTCAAAGTGTATTGGATCCGAGACGCCTTGAGGTAAATTCGACGTGTACACCAACTCTGCAACCGATTGGAACCAAGGCAGCTTCATCCTATGCTCGTTAAACTTGGTTGATATACGTAGTCAATAGTGTAAGCTATTGCTGTAAGCTATAAGCTTGCTTGCCAAAGTGTATTGGATCCGAGACGCCTTGAGGTAAATTCGACGTGTATACCAACTCTGCAACCGATTGGAACCAAGGCGGCTTCATCATATGCGGTGGCTCAGCGGTAAGACGCGAGACTCTAATTCGGGAGGTCGCCGGTTCGATTCCGGCCACCGGCAGTCCTGACTGAAGGTTTTTCCGAGGTTTTCCTCAGTCGTAAAAGCGAATGCTGGGATTGAGTCATACTATCAGCCCTCGGACATTCCTTCCCAACTATCCAAACACCCTAATATACCTAGCTAGTCACCTGAAGAGGGGCACATCAGGTAAAGCTGGTGTGCACCCTATAACGGGTATTCCTACGAAAAATTATTATTATTATGCGGGTTAAACTTGGTTGATATATGTAGTCAATAGTGTAAGCTTTAACTACAGTCGAACGTTATACAAATATTAACACTGCCTGACACGGGTACAAAAGAACGACCAAGTACTGACACTGGCTTGCTTTGAAGTGTAGTACAGGCAAACGAAGCTTAGGGCTGATGTATGCATTGTTGGACTAAAATGGAAGGACACTTTTCAACAATGGGTCGATCATGCGTTGAGATCATTGAACTAAAACCCATGACATAGTAATATGTAGTGGATGTCACATGAAATATTGCCCCCCCACAAAAAAAAATCATGGGCGTCATTTAAGGACAGCCCCTTATTTATTAGGACATGAAACTTGCTCGGTATTTCATTGATCTTATAAATAAATGGAGGCCAATCCACAATGAAAATTAACAGTAAAAGTAACAGTAAGGTTTTAACCAGTCTTATTGGCTGATCAGCAAGAATGGGCTCTCATCAGCCAATATGATTGGTTAAAATCTTACTGTTACTGTTAATTTTCATTGTGGATGGACCTTGAGAACTGGTTTTCAGTAGGAGACATTTATACCACTTGTTCATTGTTGCTATTTCAGCTCTAAAGTCATCGTTTACATGTACTACACTGTTATCGCTCACTCGTCGATGGTGTTTGGAGCTTACAGGGTTGGTTTAGTCGCTTTAAATTAAAGTCCCCCACTGCAAATCAGTTTCATTACTGAGTGGGTAGACTCTAAATGTGTATTTATTTATTTATTTAATCATAATTAATTTTTCGTAGGAATACCCGTTATAGGGTGCACACCAGCTTCACCTGATGTGCCCCTCCTCAGGTGACTATAACTAAGTTATATTGGGGTTTTGAATAGCTGGGAAGGAATGTCCGAGGGCTATTAGTACAACTCAATCCCAACATTCGCCTTTACGACTGAGAAAAACCTCGGAAAATACTTCAGTCAGAACTGCCGGTGGCCGGAATCGAACCGGCGACCTCCCGAATTAGAGTCTCGTGTCTGAGCCACCTCTGTTCAATCATAGATTAATTAAAATCAAATTAAAATCCCCAGCCGAAACCGTGTAATGTGAACGGATCGTATAGCCCATCACCATGACAACGAAGTTTGTTGACAGGTATCGATTTTCAACTGTTTTACTTTATCAACACTACCATCAAGTGTCAACACGACATTGTGAGATCTTTGTTATTTAAAATACGCAAATAAATATAATATTGATTTCCATTGAGTGCGTCCAAACATGTGGTGGGGCTACAGCGAAGCTCTGGATCTACAAGAAGAAATAGAAACGTCGAAAATAAAACAAAACACCGACGAGGAATTAAACATTTTACTAATCGGAAACGGTGACGGTCGCCACATTCTAAAGACCATCTCGAAAGCGTACAGACACCCCAAGAAACAAGTAAACTTCTACGTGGTCGAGCCTACGTTGGAACTGTACGCACGTCAGATGCTGTTCTTTAGTATTGCACTGGAGTCACCCGAAGAGTTAGGTCTGCTTGAGAAAGCGCGTACCTTCATGGAGATATACGGTAACACTCTTCTACGTCCGAACACTTGCACCTACTTGGCGCGCAAGTCTGCACACTTGATAGACCTCGTCACTAGGCTCGGTAGCGTCTCGCCGCTTATGTGTCTAGACAAGCTAAGATACCGAGAACGAGACTTTCTAGAACAGGTGTTTCATTTCTGGAAAAATTGCGTCGGAGCTTTTGACATCAAGAAACTCTGGGATGAGCGTGTTCGTAAAAGTCTCGGTGTTCGTTACGATTCACGTCAGGGCGCCTTCGACTGGGATTACCACATGCGTTTACACCCGCTAGGTGGGTCGATGATAAACAAACAGGAGTATCTACACTTTCGGCAATGTGGTGTAGCTTTCACGTGGTTGGAGACGGAGTATTCTAGACCGAATCCTACTTTGGCGTCGGGGATTGTGCGAGTAGGGGATGGTTTGATTCATCACGGGTATATAGGCGATACGACTATGGGTCCCTACGCGCCTTACGGGCTGGAGTGCGAGGACGCCGATATGCTCAAGTCGACGCGTGGAGTCTACTTTAAACGCGCCACGGATATAACAGAAAGAAACCTGATGAGGATGATGAGTGAGATAGAGAACAGAGAAGAATACGTTCATAAGAAGACAGACTTTGACGAGGAAAACTTAGGGGTTGTTATCACGGAGATATGCGATAATATCGATAGTCTCAATGTCGATAACGGAGAGGGTGATCGACCAGAGTCGAAGGAGACGCAGTCGAAGTCGATCGAGGTAGAAAACGTGAGTGTAACGTATTTACCGCCGGATTCGTTGAGACAGATGGAGAAAATGTTGGCCAAGTATTCTGGAATGTTTGATCTAGTTTCTGTTGCCCAATACATGGACGGGTATGTTAACGCTGAGCTGTTGAAACTGTGTAGGGATGATTCGCTACTGCTTGTGGAAGGGAAGTTGTTTGTTGTGGGACTGAGGAAGGACGATCTGGTGCTAAAGGAGAAAGAGTTTAGTGAGAGAATTAAGGAAATCGTTTCCTCGAAGTGTGAGAGGCTGAAAGAATTTGATCCGACCAAAGACAGAATAGACAGGTTTATTGTAAAGCACAGTCAACAAGCTTCTTCTACGTCTTCAGTCTAATCTTCTATGTCTAATCTTGGTGTGGATTATGTGAATAAAATGTAAAAAATTAAAATTGTATAATTGCTGTCTAGATACAAGTGTTTTAAAAATACCGGTTAAAACATGTAGCATCTTGAAAACACGGCCAAAACTCTTTTATAAAAATAAGATATGACTTATTTGGTATAATTGTTTAGTTTAGTTTAAGTTCAGTTTCTTTATTCCTTATTGATCTGTTTTACAAACTTGTTTTCTCTGAGGAGAGAGTAAATAAATACATAATTAAATTACGTAGTCAATAAGTTACATAAATTAGATACTCAGGACCTACATTAACATAGGCTACATAAATAAAATACGTAACACATTAGGCTGCAAAGAAGTCAGTGCAGAAGAAATGGGAGGAGGATGCTAAGGACAAGCCATGGGAGAGGATAGTAACGACAAAAACAAACCGACCCAGATATAAGAACAGAAAAGTCTCAACAGCTCAGTTTAGACTAGACACAGGGCATGACTTACTGGGTAAACATCTGCACAGAGTGGGAATGGCTGAGTCAAGCTTGTGCAGCTTGTGTGGTAAGGAAGAGCAGAATAGACGTCATCTTTTCGGGTGTGAAAGGATGAAGAGGGAACTTGACGCGATGCCAGATGGCATGACATATGTACAGAGGGAGTCCTGTCTCTATTGGTTAGCACGACAACGCATGATGGCCGAATAGACCAATTGCGGGCATAAGAGAAGAAGAAGAAGAAGACATTAGTTGCACATTATATTATTAGAGCATAGGTAATTGAGATGTGTGATAACTGATCAATGATCAAATGCCATAGATGGGGATAGTCAATGATTGTATAAGAAATGACAGTGGACAGTTGGACACAAAAGGTGGAGGGTATAAAATCATCAATGAATATAATTAATTATAAAACATTTTAATGGTTGAATTTGAATTATTCAATTGAATTGTTTCGTAGAACATATTGTTTAGTGAAAATTCGAACTTAAATTTTTTCCATTTTCTGAACTGGAGGGGTGTTACGTTTAATTAAACGTTTAAACGCGAAAATATCGGGAAAATACACGTTTACAAACTAATTTTTCTCCCAGCAGTAGGACGCATGACTCGCTCATGTATGATGTCAGCATCTTTAATATTGTTTTGAAGGTTTGAAGGCCCGTCTGGGCCCGGGGAAGAATAGTCCCAGAGTGACTCTACTAGTCGTAAGAGGCGACGAAAGGAGACCCGTCTCGGCCCGGGGTAGAATAGGCCCAGAGTGACTCTGCTAGTCGTAAGAGGCGACGAAAGGAGACCCGTCTCGGCCCGGGGAAGAATAGGCCCAGAGTGACTCTGCTAGTCGTAAGAGGCGACGAAAGGAGACCCGTCTCGCCCCGGGGTAGAATAGTCCCAGAGTGACTCTACTAGTCGTAAGAGGCAACAAAAGGAGACCCTGTCCCTTTCCCCCCCCCCCCACTATCCCACTGAATATTTCTCCTCCCACTTGGCCCTGCCCTCCCTTGCTGGACTCCCGTATGACGACCTACGCGACGTACAATGGATCTGATTCGGATCATCTTTCTCATCTTCATTATCACCCGCTCATCGTCTCGATTAGCCATTGTTGCAAAAATATGAGACGTTAAGCCCCATTAATCAATCATCTTGAAGGATTGAAATGCGTATTACTCCGTATTCAGTCACTCTGTTGTCTCGTAGGCATTCTCGTCTTTATTTTGATTCTACTTGTGACTCATCCCTCTTCCCTCTAGAGTTCTTATCTCGACTCAGTCGCGTTGAGTCGCGCTCTGTGTGTTGTCTAGTGTTGTCTAGTGGTGTGTTGTGTAGTCTAGTGTAGTGTTGTGTACTTGTTGATAGGTCGCCGATACACCTCACTGCAGCTTCGTGGGACTCGAACCCAGCTGTCTTGGTTACCGTATCCTTCCTTATCATCAAGATAGCTTGATGAGGTTATTTGACTGTAGGCCTATAGTTTAAGCCACGAGGTGAACTGACAAGTTGGTAAGCCAGCAAGGTAGTAAACCATGAGATAATTTGACTGTAGTAAGCCATAATGTAAACTGGCAAGTTGGTAAGCCAGCAAGGGACTAAACCATGAGATAATTTGACCATAGTAAGCCATAATGTAAACTGACAAGTTGGTAAGCCAGCAAGGTAGTAAACCATGAGATAATTTGACTGTAGTAAGCCACGAGGTAAACTGACAAGTTGGTAAGCCAGCAAGGTATAGTAAACCATGAGATAATTTGACTAAGTAAGCCACAAGGTAAACTGACAAGTTGGTAAGCCAGCAAGGTAGTAAACCCTGAGATAATTTGACTATAGTAAGCCATAAGGTAAACTGACAAGTTGGTAAGCCAGCAAGGTAGTAAACCCTGAGATAATTTGACTATAGTAAGCCATAAAGTAAACTAACAAGTTGGTAAGCCAGCAAGGTAGTAAACCATGAGATAATTTGACTGTAGTAAGCCATAAGGTAAACTGACAAGTTGGTAAGCCATGAGATAATATGACTATAGTAAGTCATAAGGTAAACTGACAAGTTGGTAAGCCAGCAAGATAGTACACCATGAGATAATTTGACTAAGCCATAAGGTAAACTGACAAGTTGGTAAGCCAGCAAGGTACTAAACCATTAGATAATTTAACTGTAGTAAGCCATAATGTAAACTTACAAGTTGGTAAGCCAGCAAGGTAGTAAACTATGAGATAATTTGACTATAGTAAGCCATAAGGTAAACTGACAATTTGGTAAGCCATGAGATAATATGACTATGTAAGTCATAAGGTAAACTGACAAGTTGGTAAGCCAGCAAGGTAGTACACCGCCATGAGATAATTTGACTATAGTAAACCATATAGTAAACTGACAAGTTGGTAAGCCAGCAAGGTAGTACACCGCCAAGTTGGTAAGCCAGCAAGGTAGTAAACCCTGAGATAATTTGACCATAGTAAACCATAAAGTAAACTGCCAAGTTGGTAAGCCAGCAAGGTAGTAAACCCTGAGATAATTTGACCATAGTAAACCATAAAGTAAACTGCCAAGTTGGTAAGCCAGCAAGGTAGTAAACCCTGAGATAATTTGACTATAGTAAGCCATAAGGTAAACTGACAAGTTGGTAAGCCATGAGATAATATGAATATAGTAAGCCATAATGTAAACTGACAAGTTGGTAAGCCATGAGATAATATGACTATAGTAAGCCATAATGTAAACTGACAAGTTGGTAAGCCATTAGATAATATGACTATAGTAAGCCATAATGTAAACTGACAAGTTATAAGCCAGCAAGGTAGTACAACGCCATGAGATAATTTGACTATAGTAAACCATATAGTAAACTGACAAGTTGGTAAGCCAGCAAGGTAGTACACCGCCATGAGATAATTTGACTATAGTAAGCCATAAAGTAAACTGCCAAGTTGGTAAGCCAGCAAGGTAGTACACCGCCATGAGATAATTTGACTATAGTAAGCCATAAAGTAAACTGACAAGTTGGTAAGCCAGCAAGGTAGTACACCGCCATGAGATAATTTGACTATAGTAAACCATAAAGTAAACTGACAAGTTGGTAAGCCAGCAAGGTAGTACACCGCCATGAGATTATTTGACTATAGTAAGCCAAAAAGTAAACTGCCAAGTTGGTAAGCCAGCAAGGTAGTAAACCCTGAGATAATTTGACCATAGTAAACCATAAAGTAAACTGCCAAGTTGGTAAGCCAGCAAGGTAGTAAACCCTGAGATAATTTGACTATAGTAAGCCATAAAGTAAACTGCCAAGTTGGTAAGCCAGCAAGGTAGTAAACCATGAGATAATTTGACTATAGTAAGCCATAAGGTAAACTGACAAGTTGGTAAGCCATGAGATAATATGACTATAGTAAGTCATAAGGTAAACTGACAAGTTGGTAAGCCAGCAAGATAGTACACCATGAGATAATTTGACTAAGCCATAAGGTAAACTGACAAGTTGGTAAGCCAGCAAGGTACTAAACCATGAGATAATGTAACTGTAGTAAGCCATAATGTAAACTGACAAGTTGGTAAGCCAGCAAGGTAGTAAACCATGAGATAATTTGACTATAGTAAGCCATAAGGTAAACTGACAATTTGGTAAGCCATGAGATAATATGACTATAGTAAGTCATAAGGTAAACTGACAAGTTGGTAAGCCAGCAAGATAGTACACCATGAGATAATTTGACTAAGCCATAAGGTAAACTGACAAGTTGGTAAGCCAGCAAGGTAGTAAACCATGAGATAATTTGACCATAGTAAGCCATAATGTAAACTGACAAGTTGGTAAGCCAGCAAGGTAGTAAACCATGAGAAAATCAAGTCAGGTGAGCGAGCGTTCTTATAATATGACACCGGAGTCAACAGAAACCGTAAGAACGCGTTGGGATGTGATAGAGTGACAAGTAACTCAATACTATGGGAGGTGTAGGGCTTCATAGGGATTAGGTGTATTCGTGTCGGACACATGAAGTAGTTGTCTTGGCAGGGGGGGGGGGGGGGGGGACAACATACGGTGTAGGCCAGGCCTGACCACAGAGTTTTACAGATGTATTGGTCGTCCAGGTACTCAAATTCTCCATACGGTTTTTATAAATATTTACCTACGATTACAGGAATATCATAATTAAAAGCAATTGGAAAATTCACTGTTTCTTGGTAAGATTAAAAATTACTCATATTTCGAGCACTACTCGTCAGCACTCGTCGACAGGCTACAAACAACTAATTTTGTTTTGCGTTGTTTGTTGTGAGCCTGTCGAAGAGTGCTGAGTAGTGCTCGAAATATTGCGTTATTTTTATCTCGACAAGGAACAGTGAATTGTCTCAACTAGTTGTTTTTAATAACGTTTTATCTGTTCATAGTTTCCGTTTTTTTTTTTTAATTTAAGGAATATCATATCTACGGATGGGACTTAGTAAATTTGTGAAAAACCAAATCTCTGTGTTGAATTATGGAAATAAATTACAAGGAGAACCAGTTAAAAATGTGTATATTTCCATTGAACGAACAGGTTTCATGGTCACAATCAATCAGTGGCGTATCCTGGAATTGGGAAAGGGGGGGTGGGGGGTTTCAACCCATATTATAGAGAGCGGATCCGAAACATAAGTGCGGAGTCCGGGGGGCACGGGAGAAATTTCTCGTCAAGTCATTTTGGTGCAAATCTGTGCGTTTTACAGCGGCCAACTGAAACAAAACTATACTAAGTTTCTGCGTGTATTTTTAACAAAAACTAATTTCTTTGGTATTTAATACAAAAAAACTGTCTTTATTGAAAGCTAAACGGTAAATTTTTATTTTTCCTTTGCGAACAGGAGGGGGGTTGTGCCTCCCCTTCCCCCCTTGTATACGCCACTGGTCACAATTCACAAAGTACTACAGTGCCATACGTAGATATAAAAATATCCCTGTACAAGTAGGTAAATATTTGTAATAATCCTAATATATTTTAAGAGCAATTATACACCCCCCCCCCCCCCCCCTCCACTCTTACGCCGCACGTGTAGGTATGAGCGAACACACACGTGCTCCGTCGTGACTTGACTCATAGCAGGCTCAGTTGTTGTACAGTTAGAACGTCAACAGTCCGGTTTTGCAGTTTCCAAGGACAGACGTCCTTGGATTACATAACAGCAACAGTTCACGTAGCAGATTCACAATCATCTTCTTGGCAAGAAGATATTGTAGCTTTGTGTTTGTTTTTCAAAAATAATAATAATAATAATAATAATAATAATAATAATAATAATAATAATAATAATAATAATAATAATAAAAATAATAATAATAATAATAATAATAATAATCATAATATAATAATAATATAAATTATAATAATAATAATAATAATAATAATAATAATAATAATAATAATAATAATAATAATAATAATAATAATAGTAATAATTTTGTTGGGTAAAGGGGTGTTTCTTTCAACCATTGATCTTGGGCATCCCAGGAATCGGTATTGGCATGCGAAACTCGACACATCATTTTCTTCAACTTCATTCTCTTCGTGAATGTCTTTCTCTTACCGTCCAACCAACTCCCTCCACTGTTTCCTGTCCTCCCACCATCTCTCTCTATCCTATACCACTAACCACTCCTCTCCTCTCTAGGTTTGGATAGTTGGGAAGGAATTTCCGAGGAATGTTACACTGACTCACTCTCAGCATTCGCCTTTACGACTGAGGAAAACCTCTGGTAAAACCTTCAGTCAGGACTGCCGGTTCCCCGTCTGGGCCCGGGGAAGATTAGGCCCAGAGTGACTCTGCTAGTCGTAAGAGGCGACAAAAGGAGACCCTGTCCCTTTCCCTCCCACTGTCCCACTGAATATTTCTCCTCCCACTTGGCCCTACCCTCCCTTGCTGGACTCCCGTATGACGACCCACGCGACGTACAATGGATCTGACTCGGATATGGCTTTATTGTTCATCGTCATCTTTCTCATCTTCACTATCACCCGCTCATCGTCTCGATTAGCCATTGTTGCAAACATATGCGTCTAGCCGTTTCTTGCCCCATTAATCAATCAATCAAGACTGCCGGTGGCCGGAATCGAACCGCCAACCTTCCGAATGAGTCTCGCGTCTTACCGTTAAGCTACTTTTACCGGTATAGTGTTACGTCATAGTGCCTACACGCTGTATTGGCATTCAGTTGACTCCCGACTGCGGGGCCGAAGACTGGTAGGCACGCGAGTGTGCGCGACCGCGTAAATGTGTTGATTACATAACAGCTGTGTTCACGAGTTGGAGAACAACTATAGAGTAGTATTCAATTGTTTACCTTAATACAAAACAAACGTCTAAACAAATTGAGTGTCGTATGAAATTGTTTGTTGGAGAGGTGCGTAAAAATATCAATTTCACCATTTTTTATTACATTGTGTTGATTACATAATTGTGTTCACTCGAGCGTTGGAGACCAACTATAGAGTAGTGTTTAATATTGTTTACCTAAATACAAAACAAAAGTCTAAACAAATTGAGTGTCGTTGAAATCGTTTGTTAGAGAGGTGCGTAAAAATATCAATTTCACTATTTTTGATTATATTGTGTTGATTACATAATTGTGTTTACTCGACTGTAAGTTGGAGAGCAACTATAGAGTAGTGTTCAATTGTTTACCTAAATACAAAACAAAAGTCTAAACAAATTGAGCGTCGTTTAAAACGTTTGTTTTTTGATTACATTGTGTTGATAAGAGCAACTATAGAGTAGTGTTCAATTGTTAACCTAAATACAAAACAATTAAACGTCTAAACAAATTGAGCGTCGTTGAATGTTGGGAGAGGTGCGTAAAAATATCAATTTCACCATTTTTGATTACATTGTGTTAGTTACATAACTGTTTTCATTCGACTCTGAGTTGGAAAACACCTATAGAGAAGTGTTCAATTGTTTACCTAAATACAAAACAAAAGTCTAAACAAATTGAGTGTCGTTGAAATCGTTTGATGGCAGAGGTGCGTAAAAATATCAATTTTACCGTTTTTATAAAAGAAAGGATATTCTATTATTTATTTTTCTTTCCAACACAATTTTGAAGCTGTTTCTTGTATTCTAAATCGTTTAAAAATGTCATGTGGGGTGATTTAAAATCTACGCAATTTTGAGCCATATCGGGATTGCAATTTACAATCCGGAAATCGTGAAAGAGTTAACCGGTTCGTATATGGTAATGCTCACAATGTAATAGTAATGTCGTTATTTAGAGCATGATAAAATGTACGACTACAATTGCGATCCCGATCTCGATCACGATGCGATAATACGATTGCGCGACTGCCTCAAAAATTTGATTACATAACAGTTGGTGAAAAATTTGATTACATATATAACAGTTGGTGAATAACTAACTAGTATTCAGTTATTGTTTACGTAAATAGTCATCAACAGTCTAAACAAATTGATAGTGCTTTAAAAGGGCAAACAGTTCGTTGACAGAGGTGTCTAGATATATCATTTATATAGTTATTATTAGTGAGGATCTTTCAGCGACGAACGGGAAATATGATTTGAAAACAAGTTCTAAAAAGTAATTTCGTTGCATTATATCACACGTGGTGTGTTATACAAGTTCCGAAGTTGATGACACACTTAAAACATTGCAGAAGACAGAACCTGCTTTAAAATGGCGAACTTTCTTTTAGAGACATTGCACAAAGCATATTCACGAAAAACGAAACGAAATTATTTTCGTTACCCAAAATCGCAAACAGTTTTCTTCGGTTTTTTAATTCCGTTTAGTTTCTTAGATTTCAGTAAAACCCAGTGGTGCTTCTTTTCTTTCTAAAATTTTGTTTTTTTGCGTGACGTACGCTTTTTTGTGATTTCAAGTCTATAAAGTATAATTTAGAATTTAGATTTGTTCGACTTGAAATAAATAATCATTTCCAACATTAAATACATACTTCAAACTTGCTGATTAGTGTATGATATTAATTATTAAACAATTTACAGAATAATTACTGCATAAAGTATAAAGTAATCCGGGTATAAAACTGACTGATTAGTGTATAATACTAAAATATAAACAATTTCGAGTACTATAACCATCGCTTTTTACATTGTAACATAATATATGAACATTGCTCGTAAAGCGTTCTCCAACATTAAATACATACTTCAAACTTGCTGATTACTGTATGATATTAATATATAGGCCTAAACAATTTACAGAATAATTACTGCATAAAGTATAATCAAATTTCCGATGGTAAAACTGACTGATTATTGTATGATACTAAAATATAAACAATTTCCTGGACTATAACCATCGCTTTTTACATTGTAACATAATATATGAACATTGCTCATAAAGCGTTCTCCAACATTAAATACATACTTCAAACTTGCTGACTATATAGTATGATATTAATATATAAACAATTTACAGAATAATTACTGCATAAAGTATAAAGTAATTTCCGGGAATAAACCTGACTGATTAGTGTATGATACTAAAATATAAACAATTTCCAGTACTATAACCATCGCTTTTTACATTGTAACATAATATATGAACATTGCTCGTAAAGCGTTCTCCAACATTAAATACATACTTCAAACTTGCTGATTAGAATATTAATATATAAACAGTTTACAGAATAATTACTGCATAAAGTATAAAGTAATTTCCGATAATAAAACTGACTGATTAGTGTATAATACTAAAATATAAACAATTTCCTGGACTATAACCATCGCTTCTTACATTGTAACATATGAACATTGCTCGTAAAGCGTTCTCCAACATTAAATACATTCTTCAAACTTGCTGATTAGAGTATGATATTAATATATAGGCCTAAACAATTTACAGAATAATTACTGCATAAAGTATAATCAAATAGTCGATAGTAAAACTGACTGATTATTTGATTATTGTATGGTACTAAAATATAAACAATTTCCAGGACTATAATCATCGCTTTTTACATTGTAACGTATAATAAATAGATCAACATTGTTCCTGTTGTCATTAACCGCCTTGGTTACCTAAGACTATACAAGTGTTGTGTGATTACATTGTCAAGTGCGCTATCAGTTAGAAGCCTCAACAGTGTTACCTAATAATTGAGCTCAGTTTGTTCGGCGACAGAAGATGAGTGATGCAACCACAATATCTGGTCCAGAACATCACAATGGTGAATCTCACAGCCTGCTTCTCAATGCCAGCTTCGAGACGGCCACACCACAGGTGCATATTCCATACAGTTATTATACTACATTATTTAACCCTTGACTGGTATTGTGGGGTCTGTGCCGGCCCCAGCACGATATAGTTCAATATTTGACCACCAGGAAGTTCTAGCAAGCGGCTGGCAAATTAGGTAATCTCAGTTCCCGCTGAGCCGTTAAAGATAGTGGTTGTGTGTTTTTGTTGCTCCGAAGCGTTTGGTGGCAATTAATTTATGGGGTAAAAAAAGACCCCAGGATACCTCTTACGAGACTTTTTCTTTTACAAATTATTTTACAATTTGGATGTAAATGACATCATGACAACTTTTCTTGTTAAAAACAAACATAACTTTGCATATTATAAACATGTGTTCACTATAATGGACAAAAGTAAACAATCTAGTTGAATTAACATGAAAAAAAAATGTACTCATGACATACAAAACAGACACCCTTGTTGGTTTGACATTCAAACATAATATTTCTGATTTTTTTATTTCAGAGGATGATTTGAATAATGAAAATTATATTTTTTAATATAAATTTTAAAATATCCACTGTTTTTTTTAGTTTGAAAATTACTTACTTTCAGTAAAAAATGTGTAACTTGCGCTCATAATTGATTAAACATCAATCGATATGGTAAATACAATGAATAAAAGCTATATTAATTAGTCATCAGCATAATAATTCACATATGTTGTTATTTAGGCAGTTTAAAAGTAAAATTAAAACTGGGGTCACATTTGACCCCACCATATCAGTTACGTTGATGAAAATAGGGATACCAGTCAAGGGTTAAACTATATACACTTATACCCCGTTTACGTTACTCTCATCTTACGATCGTAAGACTACATTACCAACCAACCGACGGTCATTTTCCAAGTGTAAACGCTGCACAGTTAGTAAATCAGTCGGTAGGTCTACCAGAGTACACTTACGGCAGAGTTAGTATACTAGTTGCCATCTAAACTTGATCTAAAGAAATAATCCATACATACAACTCGATTGTTTCGCCTAATACGTGACATATGAATTAAATCAAACCTGTTTCTAAGCCAATTAAACAACAACGTAAAAGATAACCTCAATAATACACCAAGCTCCATCGTCCCGCCATTTGTATTTTTGTAATTGTGTTCAGTGGATCCGTGATGACTGTGTATGAACGCTGGTCGAGTTACGAACGTCAAGCACCCAGAACCTACGATCGTAACGATGAGCGTAACGTAAACGAGGTGTTAGTTGAGAAACTGTAAGAATGACGGCCCCCTCCATATCCCCTCCACAGCTACCCGACCCCTCAACTCCGTGACAACCTGACAAAATGAAATGCGTAACTGAAAATCAGTTTGTTTCAGTTGTTCAGTTTGTTGTTTCACGGAGTTGAGGGGGGTCGGGTAGCTGTGGAGGGGATAAGGAGGGGGCCGTCATTCTTACAGTTTCTTGCCTATACTATACTATATTATTGTATTATACTACTACAGTATGGATATCTATGACATATTCACATGCTGTTTATAGAAGGGATGGGCTTCGATTACCAAATATCGATATCTATCGATAATCGAAGGACAATCATCGTTATCGATCGAATATATTGAACAAAAAAATGTAAATTAATATTTCGTAAGTTGGATGCAAAAATTCTAAAATTAATTTACAATTTTTTTTTTCTATACAAAATTCTATATTGTTTTTAAAAAGCAAAATATCAAAAATTCATTTAAAAATGTGTTCTATCTTTAGATATTTGCAAGAGAGATTTTGTGTGGGCCCCTACCTGCGAGTAGTATACTCACTGGGGGTCAGTGATATTATATAATTGTAATTACTGTAATCATTATCAATAAAGAAATCTGAATCTGAATCTGAATCTGAATCTGAATTCTCAAGTACTCGGCGTTATTTTGGTTACAAAGGGTTTGAGACGCCCTAAATTCATTGTCAAATTTCGATAAGTCGAAATTTCAATAAGTTCATAAAGTCGCGTTTATCGTTAATATAATTCCATAAATTCCTGCCTCTATCGGTGAGGTATAAACTTACATTGTAGTCTCCCGCTAGTTTATCGTATATTTTCATCTGGATGTGTATTTTGGGCTGGAAGTTGTGTAACCTAGATTTCGGGGAACAATACTATTTGATAAACACAGTAAGAGATAAATCAGTTAGCAAACATACTGAATAGATTCTATAGTCTACATTGTAGCTATTAATAATAATAATTTTATTGTTGTTTTCCTGTCCCATGAAAGTCAAATATCCATTACCGATCAATATCATACTATAACTTTCTCTCCATCTATTTCATTTTGTAACTTTTTACTTTATATTATAATTGTATGTAATTTGTGTAATTGTATGTACCTGTAGGCTGTAGGGTGTTATGGGCATGCCCATAACACCCTACACTGGCAACATATATCATGTCAAGGGAGATTTTTGTGGCCCAGTACTTAAATTGCACTAACGTTAATAGTCTAATAAATAACTACGTCCATAAGTACTAAGTTAATTTTCGACATCTCTAGTTCATATCGTTTTGAGACAATATAAGGGATAATTTACTACCTTGTTTGGATACCCGAAAACTCCTGACACAGCAGGCGTACTGATGATCTTATGTAAGCGGAAGATCTACCTTTACGAATGTATAAAAAATAATACCAGAAATCGTTCATTTTTCTTTGAATCAGAGTGAATGAAATGTGGTTAAAAATATAAGGACATGAAGGATAAACACTGGGGATAAACATATTTTTTCGATCATTGCCACGTTTTATGTTTATTTCACTTTCCGTTGGCCGATGGCCACTATTTTTTAAGCTGTGCATCTATTCCGGTGACAAGCTTGACGTTTACAACCTTGCACAGTGCACGAGAAATAATAGCCTCCCTTTGAGGAGTCCTCTTTACCGGCGTGGATCTTGGATAGAAACGAACTTTAAATAAAGCCCTGAGCTTTTTATTACGTAGAAAGGAATAGAAGGTTATTCTTTTGCTTGAAGTATACAATAATCGAGTCATGGTCTGCAAAGGATTAACCATGTTTGCCGACGTATTACCTGTATGAGATAACTTCGTTCCGTTGTCAAGCGTATGTGTATGTCAAGTGCATTGTAATTAATTATGCTTGCACTTTGTTACCTACGTAATTCAATTGTAGTAAATGTTGACTAGGTCATGAGCACAACTCAAAGAGATTGTATAGTGATGTAGTTGCATTTCTCTGGCGTTTTATAAATTAAAAACAAATATATACATGTTGATCCACGGGAACTTGCAACTGACGTCACAGCCGAACTACAACAATGTTACAAAAGAATCGAACTGATGGACAAACAACGCTCGAGCTGTCAAAATAATAAAATTGCAACATCTATGAAGAAAACGAGGTATGGCGATAGTAACTGCTCACCAGTTTAAACGTTTAATGATAGGTAACCAAGTTGTGAAAGTTTAGTGTGTTTCTTGTTTGTTTTGAAGATTTGTTTTCAAAATCAGACTATTTTATTGTTTGACAGCTTGTTGTTTGTCCATCGATTCATTTCATGTGTTTCATTGTTGTAAAGCAAGCTTGCAAGATGCCTATAGTACACGTAGGACCTGCTCGGGGACTGCTAACCTAGCGTAGTGGGTCGGTTTGAGTGCTTTGATGACTTAAAAAGCTGTTGGTGGAAGCGTATGCTTCTGGTAGGGCCACCCTAGCCGGACAGGTCGGAAGGAGAAGGCAGACGAAAGACAGTCCACGTCCTCCCCTTTACCTTTTCCTCCCTGTTGTCTTAAGGTCAGCACACACTTATCCGTCACAAGGCGAGGCGAGCGGAAGGCAATGTTTTAAATAGATGTATTTCAATTTGATCTCACACACTTGTCGGAAACGAAGCGACCGGCAGCCGAAGCTGCAGATATTCTTACCGAAGCTTCTGTCGGCCGACGACGGGTCGGTTCGCCCTGCTTTACTTGTCTCTTCCTTGCTAAGGTCTTTGGTTATACTTGGGTACTATAGTTGTCCCAAGACTACCTTACACATGCTTTCGTCACAGGCGACAAGTTCGTAGCCAATCAGCGATAGGTATTTGCGCGGGTGTGTCTCGGGCGGTTCACTTGCCTCGCCTGTGACGAAAGCATATGTATGGACAAGGTAATATTGGGCCAAGTATATTCCAAGATGTTTGATTGTTTCAGATGGTGGTCGGCTTGGCTACACCGGAAGTGGCCGCCCTGGGCTATGGTCAGTGGTCCCCAGCCGAACACGGCGTCACCCTAACATGGCGCGATCTCAACGTCTATGCTACCAACACACAGAGCAGAATATTCGGCCGGAGCACGACGTCGTACAAGAGGATAGTCAACAATGGTAAGTACCAACATAACAGAGAAGATCTTCCAGATGACGTCATAAACTTTGTGGCAAAACTTGTTGTAGGCTTTCGCGGCCCGAGTCAATATTAATAATTCTTGGCTGTCGGGTTTAATCGTTTATTTAAAACTGACGTTTCAGACTTATTGCATTGTACATTTCAGAGTATTGAAAATACAGACCACTGAGTAGGAGTAGGTTCTCTCAGTGACTGTATCTTCAATACTCTGAAGATGGACTATATTATTAGTGTGAAACGTCAGTTTTAAATAAACGATAAACGCGGTGACACCCGACAGCCAAGAATTATTAACTTTGTGGCAGTTTCCATTGTTACTACCTTTTCTCTCGTAAATCAGCAAAGTTATTTTGTTCCTTGTCCATCAGTACAATTAATTTGTTACCTCTTTGTCGCGCTGGCTTGCAAGAAGCCTGGCCAATCAAAATCAAGAAAGTAAGGAGTTTAATGCCCGGTATTACAACGCCCGGCTAAATGTTTTATACCACCGCTAACTTGTTTTCTCCTTTGATACCACGCTTCTGATTGGCGGTTGCCATGGAGAAAACAAGTTAGCGGTGGTCTGAATATTTAGCCGGGCGTTGTAATACCGGGCCTTACTGTTTTATTTTTAAACCGTCAATGGCGCAGATTACGAGGTTGCATAGCATAATAGCATCGCTATCTATTTGTTAGCTTTTCTCCAAAAGTTGTCCCGAAACAGCCATAAAGATGCTTCCATTATATGAAGAAGTGATACGAGAAATATCTATTTAATCCAGTATGCGGTGCCGTGAAGCCCGGTAGTCTGGTCGCTATCATGGGCGGCAGTGGAGCCGGCAAGAGTACCCTGATGGCTGCCCTGGCCTATCGGGACTCATCGGGGATGGTGGTCGACGGTGACGTCAGAGTCAACGGGAGACCCATAGGACCTTACATGCACCGGCTGAGCGGGTTTATGCACCAGGAAGACCTCTTCGTCGGCAGCCTCACAGTTACAGAGCATCTTAACTTCATGGTGGGTATGAAAAAATAAATTGTTATATAAATAATTAATGTCAATATGTAAATATGCTTGTTACTAAAATAAATCAGGTCAGGGGGTGGTTAGCAACCAATATTCTTGGGTATACAAAGTTTTTTTACCATCGGATTACCAGATCTGTCATGTTCTCTTCTTCTTCTTCTTCTTCTTCTTCCGTTTCTTTCCACTGGTTCACTCCATTTCCTGGATCTTCCCACAGTCTTCGCGATTTTTTCCCTTCTTTTCTAAATCATTTTTCAGTTGGTTCTCCCACTTTTCTCTTGGTCTACCAGATATTCTAATGTTTTCATCTTCTCTTTCACATTTGGCCTTGGTATTCTTTGCTCGTCCATTCTTTTCACATCTCCGTCAATCAGTCATCGTCATCTCCGTTCTTTTCAGTCTCTTCTCCCTATTTTGAATAATAATTTAATTAATAACTAACAACAATATTTCTATATTGTATCATATATGTCTAATCATGGAGTCAGCAAAATGTAATGGTCATTCATCACGTGCTCCTCAACTCAGCCTTTCCTCAAAATCTACCAACCACCAATCACAGAGCAATCCACAATACACATGGCAATGCGGTTCTATGATTGGTGGTTGAGCGAGTCTGAGGAAAAAAGGCTTAGTTGAGGAGCACGTGAGGAACGACTATGCATTTGATCCTTAATTAGTTGTAGCGGCCCCCCAATAGCGGTCTAGTCATCTATTGTTGTGAGAAATTTGAAAAAGTAAAATATTAACAATGTAGAACCGTTGAGTGAGTAATATAGGGTAGAGCCGCAACGCAATCGGCAGTTTGTCTACCGCCTTTTACTGCCCAACATACTTTAGTCGGGTAGTAGGAGTTCGCCAGCGACGCGATTATGGAGCTTCCGGCTGTCTTCGCATATTTTCGGCGAAGTAGCCGACTAATCAGGCTCCGTCATCGCGTCGCTTGGCGAACTCCTATTACCCGACTAAAGTATGTTAGGCAGTAAAAGGCGGTAGACAAACTGCCGATGGCGTAGGGCCTCTACAGTGGAGTTCCGCGGGAGTTTACACCAACATTTTAGGTAGTTTTCTTGGTACACCCCTACAGCAAAGTCCAGTCGAGCCATTATCTCCATTGAAACTCTAGCAAAGGACGAGGAAGTTACATGACTGAATACACTCATCACATTCTTCAAGGCAATGAGGTCCGATCGTTCTAGGACAACAAGAAATCCCGGGGTAGCTTATCAGTCAACGTATCTATGGGTGTCCAAAACGGGGGGGAAATGGTGTGGCCATGGTGTAACTCCTGCGGAACTCTACTGTACCCTATATTACTCACTCAACGGTAGGAATATGTGCTCAACTTGTGTTCTCATCCTAGGCCCGACTTAGACTGGATCGCCGGATGTCCAGTGCTGAGCGTCGCCAACAGGTGAACGAACTGTTGCTTCAGCTGGGTCTCAGCAAGAGTGCGCACACTCGCATCGGCTGCATCGGAGAGGGCAAGACCCTCTCTGGGGGGGAGAAGAAGAGACTCGCCTTCGCCACAGAGGTAAGAGTTATAATAATTCTTCTTAGGAATATCTGTTATAGGGTGCACACCAGCTTTACCTGATGTGCCCCTCGTCAGGTGACTAAATGCGCTTTCATAGCAACACGGCAACACGTTCTTTCCGGACCGGCAAGTCAGGTGAACCAATCAGGGAAGGCACGGCAAGTTTCTGATTGGTTCACGTGATCTGCCGGTCCGGAAAAACGTGTTGCCGTGTTGCTATGAAAGCGCCTTAGCTAGGTTATTAAAGGGTGTTTGGATAGTTGGGAATGAATGTCCGAGGGCTGTTAGTAGGACTCAATCCCAGCATTCGCCTTTACGACTGAGGAAAACCTCGGAAAAAACGTTCAGTCAGGATTGCCGGTGGCCGAAATCGAACCGGCGATCTTCCGAATTAGCATATCGCGTCTTAACGCTGAGCCACCTCTATCGGTGTTAAGAGTAAGGTGTAGTGCAGTGAGCAGGTTTGCGTGCTTTGGTGATCCCGAGATCTATGTCGGCGAAGGCGTATGCTTCTGGTAGAACTACCCTAGCCGGACTAGACGAAAGGCAGTCCACGTCCTTCCCCTTTCCCCCTCTTTACTTCCTGCTTGTTTCTTTCCTAAACAAATCCCCCAAAGTCATATGATCTTATCGTCCAGTACGTCTTTCACTTGCTAAACACGGCCAGGCAAGCCCTAGAGTTCTCAATTAAGACATTGGGAAAACTTATCTTCTTGCAAGTCAGGACCCCACTTCTGCAACTTGTCATGGCAATGAAACAAATGATTGAACTGGGGGACAAGCCACAGGTTCTCAACAAACTAGAGAAAAAGTGTAACCTAGTGCAATTACTACTACTAGTGTAATGTAATGTACCTAGTGTATGGAGATTGCCACCAGTTCACTTTCTGGACGGCACCTGCGAGAATACCTTTACCCTCAAGCCTTTCATAGTGGATCAGTCCGAACTTCCCTCTGTTGTCGGGTTTGGTACCAGTTTCTGGTCGCTCATGTAGTTGCACAACAACCTTGTAAATTCTGACGTCATAGACGAACGAATCGGAGCCAATCAGCGGGTGGCTTTTTTAAATCCGGATATTTGGTTGCCTCAGCATCCACAAAGTTCCAAAGTTGACCAATGCAGAAGGTGCAGGATTAAAATCCTGGTTCGGGCTTGGGTTTTTAACTTTGGAACTTAACTTCTATATTCTTGACTGACGTTTGTGCATGTGAACGGTGACTTTAGACCATCATAACAACGGAGTACTTAATAAATGGTTGTCCTTCACCGAAATTCAGCTCTTGGACTGAGTGGATAGACTCTAAATACAGTTTTTTTAATTTTATAACGACTTTGCTTTCATTCATTTGGTGGTATTTAAAAGAGCAGATTGGAGGTTTCGAAAGCTTGTGTTTAACAGCTTCGTTCTTCACGTCAACCACTCGGCAGTCCAGGTTAGTGGAGGAACTTACATGACTGGTCAAAGTTACACCGTCCTTTCGGATGGGACGTAAAGCCGATGGTCTTCTTGGTAGCCTACTTTTCGATAGGAGTAGGCTACGTGCAGGTACCAGGCTTCCCCTCATCCCTTCCTCATAATCATTCATCAATCATCACTCTAAAGAGGGAATTGTGCCCTACACTGGCTTTATTTACAATAAAATAAATAAATAAATATTGTTTACTAATCTCCGGTGAATCCCTCACATCTAGATGCTGACGAACCCGCCCCTACTCTTCTGCGACGAACCAACCACCGGCCTTGACTCGTACTCGGCGCAGAAGCTGTTGCGCATGATGAAACTAATGACGTTACAAGGAAAGACTATCCTGTGCACCATCCATCAGCCGTCGTCTGAGTTGTTTGCCATGTTCCATCAGCTGGTTCTGGTGGCGGACGGGAGGATCGCCTTCACGGGTGATTCCAAGAGCGCTCTCGAGTTCTTTGCCATGTAAGAACTAAGACAATACTCTATTTATTTTTTATTTATTTATTTTTGTTTATTTCTTTAATGTCTATCCTATTCAGTTATAAAAACTGATTTACAAAGGAGGACCTTAAATAAAACTAAGGACCAGTCTTACAATGTCCCAATAACTACTTATTCGTCGAATAGCTTGTTTTCTCCATGGCAACGACCAATCAAAACCCTTGAAATCCTCCAAATAGCTTAATTTCTACAAATAACTTTCTTATTAGGAGATTGTAAGACCGGCACTAAGCTATGCAACAAAAACAAAACAAACTACTAAACTATATAAAATATAATTAAGAACAAGAAAAAAAAATCGCGTTAACTTGCAAGGTGTTGCCGTCACGGATTATGTAATAGTGATGTGACGCGTGTGACAACTACCAACCTAAATCTAGTTGCATCCCGTTCTCCTGCCTCAGGTATTGTAGTGATGATATCGTTCGCATGTTGTCAGACGTGGTGGGGTCGCACGGTTGGTGCAGTCAATACAGTGGACAATAACAATGCAGCTATCGGGCAATCTCGAGTTGAATACCGTTGAAATAGACCGTGTGGAGCGACCGTCTCTTCTCAGAATTTTAGGGGACACCTTGCTTCTTACGGCGTCGCCAGTATACTTGGATACATCCGTGTGTATAGTCTACACTATGTACATAAAAGCCCACTAAACCCAAACATACATATCGACTGGCGACTCGAGTCATTATAGACGCTAACGCAGTTGGCCGAGGTCGATTAGGCACGCGGTCTCTGCGTTCAAGGTTCGAATCCTGGCTTGGGCGTGGATGTCACGTGGCGATTTTTCACCCTCATAATCACCCACTCATTTTGTCGATTAGCCTCGTTGCAAAAATATGGGACGTAAACCCCCAAATATCATCATCATCGAATGAAAAAAGTCCCCCGCTTGTTTGGCCTACAGAGCAGGTTTCGTTTTGTGACCGTGAATTAATTTGACCATGTTTACATTACAGTCAAGGCTACCACTGTCCCGCAACCTACAACCCCGCAGACTTCTTCATACGCACCCTGGCCATTGTACCAGGTAGTGAGAAGTCTAGCAGTCTAGCTGTGAGGAAGATCTGTGACCAGTTTGCCGTGAGCGAGGCGGCCGCTGAAGTGGATATCCTGGTGCAGCTACAGCTACACATGGCGGACGGTTACAGCGTGAGCTACATTATGTTACATTATGATTATAATAATAATAATTATTATTATTATTATTATTATTATTATTATTATTATTATTATTATTATTACTCCAAGGTCCGTAAAACCCCCTGGCGGGGGCTCCGAACCTCCGCCAGGGAATCGACGGACCTTGATATTACTCTATTGATCTAATAGAGCAGTGATTAGCAAACTTTTTTGCAGAGGCTCACCTAAAAAGCTAACTAACTATAGACCACATACTATAACAGGGGAAAGGAATTTCTGCTTGCAAAACAATTTGATGTATCTGAAATGTTTGCATGCTAATTTAAATATTAACAATTAGGTTTTGATATGTGTACATATTGATCATGTTGTCGGAAAAACATGTACACAAAATCATGAATTTTTGGTCTTTTTCCACATTTACAAAATTCATAAATCGTAACAATGATTAATTTTTTTATTTGGTGTCTTCTTATTTTAAATGTAGGTATACACGCATTATATAGTGCCTTTATTTGTACATTCCTAGGACCTATGTAAAATTCTACATACAAGTGGTCGCAGACGAATACGGAAAATACCAAATTGTTAAAAATGATCGGGATTTACAATTTGCACAGCACACTGGGTATCCATACATGGTGAGTTCTGTTTCAAACTACATTTTTTCTTCTTTCAGGACTCCCAAGATATCTCAAAAGACAATTTGTAAGTAATATTTTTCACCGTCTTACCTACGCCAACAATTTCTGTTTCCTCTTACAACAATCTCTATGTCCTAATTTCAGTAAACCTCCATTTTGGACGACAAAACTTCTTTGGCTGACTTATCGCTCCGTTCTGCGAGTGATAAGAGACCCCTCCGTGCAAGCCATGAGAATCGTTCAGAAAATAGTAAGTCTGCACAAATCGTGAACTTTCCACGAAACTAAGTATTTATTTCAGTCTAACTTTGATTGATTTTCTATTATTTGAGCAACGTACTCGACAACTATGATCATCATAACCATATGAAGTCAGTGGGTGGGTGGAGGAAAGGGGCAATAGGAGGGTGAAAAGGAAAAGGGGAGGATGGGGACTGCATGAAGTCTGGCTTCTCCCCCACGACATGTCAAGCTACGGTGGCCATACCAGAAGCATACGCTTCCGCCGGCCTAGCTCTCTCGGTATCACCAAAGCACACAAACCTTCCAACCGCGTTAAAGAAGCAGACTACTGCAGGGCGATTCTGTATGGGCGACGATACGTTTATCACCGGTTTTAGTTGTTAGAAGAAGGTGATAAGCCAATCACCGCCTTGCATTCGCCTTCAGTAACGAACAAAACCGCTGATAAACTTATCGTCGCCCATGTACAGAATCGACCTGCAGGTCCATTGAACTAGCGACAGTTGATCTGAGAATTTTTCAGAACAGATTTCTTGTTTACACAATAGACTAAATCACTAAAACAAAGTTCTCTTGGCTAAGATTATCCTTTTCTCCCCCAACCGATAGAGGTGGCTCAGCGGTAAGACGCGAGACTCTAATTCGAGAGGTCGTCGGTTCGATTCCGGCCACCGGCAGTCCTGACTGAAGGTTTTTCCGAGGTTTTCCTTAGTCGTTAAGGTAAGCTGGGATTGAGTCATACTATCAGCCTTCGGACATTCCTTCCCTACTATCCAGACACCCTAATATACCTAGTTAGTCACCTGAAGAGGGGCACATGTGGTAAAGCTATTGTGCACCCTATAACAGGGATTCCTACGAAAAATCATTATTATTTTCTTCCCCAGGCGATCGCGTTGACGGCCGGCCTATGTTTCCTCGCCACAGACACCAACACCCAGGTTGGCATCCAGTCTGTCCAAGGCGCTCTCTTCATCTTTGTCTCCGAGAACACTTTCTCCCCAATGTACTCAGTACTAGCGACCTTCCCTCTAGAACTACCCCTCTTCATGCGGGAGCTAAGGAGTGGCCTCTACTCTACTAGACTCTATTACCTCTCCAAGATTATAGCAATGGTGAGTGTTACACCTTCGCCCCCATGTACTCAGTATTAGCGACCTTCCCTCTAGAACTACCCCTCTTCATGCGGGAGCTAAGGAGCGGCCTCTACTCTACTAGACTCTATTACCTCTCCAAGATTATAGCAATGGTAAGTGAGTGTAACACCTTCTCCCCCATGTACTCAGTACTGGCTACCTTCCCTCTAGAACTACCCCTCTTCATGAGGGAGCTAAGGAGTGGTCTCTACTCTACTAGACTCTATTACCTCTCCAAGATTATAGCAATGGTAAGTGAGTGTTACACCTTCGCCCCCATGTACTCAGTACTGGCGACCTTCCCTCTAGAACTACCCCTCTTCATGAGGGAGCTAAGGAGTGGCCTCTACTCTACTAGACTCTATTACCTCTCCAAGATTATAGCAATGGTAAGTGAGTGTTACACCTTCGCCCCCATGTACTCAGTACTGGCGACCTTCCCTCTAGAATTACCCCTCTTCATGAGGGAGCTAAGGAGCGGCCTCTACTCTACTAGACTCTATTACCTCTCCAAGATTATAGCAATGGTAAGTGAGTGTTACACCTTCTCCCTCATGTACTCAGTACTGGCCACCTTCCCTACCCCTCTTCATGAGGGAGCTAAGGAGCGGCCTCTACTCTACTAGACTCTATTACCTCTCCAAGATTATAGCAATGGTAAGTGAGTGTTACACCTTCACCCCCATGTACTCAGTACTGGCGACCTTCCCTCTAGAACTACCCCTCTTCATGCGGGAGCTAAGAAGCGGCCTCTACTCTACTAGACTCTATTACCTCTCCAAGATTATAGCAATGGTAAGTGAGTGTAACACCTTCTCCCCCATGTACTCAGTACTGGCAACCTTCCCTACCCCTCTTCATGAGGGAGCTAAGGAGTGGCCTCTACTCTACTAGACACTATTACCTCTCCAAGATTATAGCAATGGTAAGTGAGTGTACCACCTTCTCCCCCATGTACTCAGTACTGGCCACCTTCCCTACCCCTCTTCATGCGGGAGCTAAGGAGCGGCCTCTACTCTACTAGACTCTATTACCTCTCCAAGATTATAGCAATGGTAAGTGAGTGTTACACCTTCGCCCACATGTACTCAGTACTGGCGACCTTCCCTCTAGAACTACCCCTCTTCATGAGGGAGCTAAGGAGTGGTCTCTACTCTACAAGACTCTATTACCTCTCCAAGATTATAGCAATGGTAAGTGAGTGTTACACCTTCGGCCCCATGTACTCAGTACTGGCCACCTTCCCTCTAGAACTACCCCTCTTCATGAGGGAGCTAAGGAGCGGCCTCTACTCTACTAGACTCTATTACCTCTCCAAGATTATAGCAATGGTAAGTGAGTGTTACACCTTCGCCCCCATGTACTCAGTACTAGCGACCTTCCCTCTAGAACTACCCCTCTTCATGCGGGAGCTAAGGAGCGGCCTCTACTCTACTAGACTCTATTACCTCTCCAAGATTATAGCAATGGTAAGTGAGTGTTACACCTTCGCCCCCATGTACTCAGTACTGGCAGCCTTCCCTCTAGAACTACCACTCTTCATGAGGGAGCTAAGGAGCGGCCTCTACTCTACTAGACTCTATTACCTCTCCAAGATTATAGCAATGGTAAGTGAGTGTTACACCTTCTCCCCCATGTACTCAGTACTGGCCACCTTCCCTTTAGAACTACCCCTCTTCATGAGGGAGCTAAGGAGCGGCCTCTACTCTACTAGGCACTATTACCTCTCCAAGATTATAGCAATGGTAAGTGAGTGTTACACCTTCTCCCCCATGTACTCAGTACTGGCCACCTTCCCTCTAGAACTACCCCTCTTCATGAGGGAGCTAAGGAGCGGCCTCTACTCTACTAGGCACTATTACCTCTCCAAGATTATAGCAATGGTAAGTGAGTGTTACACCTTCTCCCCCATGTACTCAGTACTGGCGACCTTCCCTACCCCTCTTCATGAGGGAGCTAAGGAGCGGCCTCTACTCTACTAGACTCTATTACCTCTCCAAGATTATAGCAATGGTAAGTGAGTGTAACACCTTCGCCCCCATGTACTCAGTACTAGCGACCTTCCCTCTAGAACTACCCCTCTTCATGCGGGAGCTAAGGAGCGGCCTCTACTCTACTAGACTCTATTACCTCTCCAAGATTATAGCAATGGTAAGTGAGTGTTACACCTTCTCCCCCATGTACTCAGTACTGGCCACCTTCCCTACCCCTCTTCATGAGGGAGCTAAGGAGCGGCCTCTACTCTACTAGACACTATTACCTCTCCAAGATTATAGCAATGGTAAGTGAGTGTAACACCTTCTCCCCCATGTACTCAGTACTGGCCACCTTCCCTCTAGAACTACCCCTCTTCATGAGGGAGCTAAGGAGCGGCCTCTACTCTACTAGACTCTATTACCTCTCCAAGATTATAGCAATGGTAAGTGAGTGTTACACCTTCTCCCTCATGTACTCAGTACTGGCAACCTTCCCTACCCCTCTTCATGAGGGAGCTAAGGAGCGGCCTCTACTCTACTAGACTCTATTACCTGTCCAAGATTATAGCAATGGTAAGTGAGTGTAACACCTTCGCCCCCATGTACTCAGTACTAGCGACCTTCCCTCTAGAACTACCCCTCTTCATGCGGGAGCTAAGGAGTGGCCTCTACTCTACTAGACTCTATTACCTGTCCAAGATTATAGCAATGGTAAGTGAGTGTAACACCTTCTCCCCCATGTACTCAGTACTAGCCACCTTCCCTACCCCTCTTCATGAGGGAGCTAAGGAGCGGCCTCTACTCTACTAGACTCTATTACCTCTCCAAGATTATAGCAATGGTAAGTGAGTGTTACACCTTCTCCCCCATGTACTCAGTACTGGCGACCTTCCCTCTAGAACTACCCCTCTTCATGAGGGAGCTACGGAGTGGCCTCTACTCCACTAGACTCTATTACCTCTCCAAGATTATAGCAATGGTAAGTGAGTGTTACACCTTCGCCCCCATGTACTCAGTACTGGCCACCTTCCCTACCCCTCTTCATGCGGGAGCTAAGGAGCGGCCTCTACTCTACTAGACTCTATTACCTCTCCAAGATTATAGCAATGGTAAGTGAGTGTACCACCTTCTCCCCCATGTACTCAGTACTAGCGACCTTCCCTCTAGAACTACCCCTCTTCATGCGGGAGCTAAGAAGCGGCCTCTACTCTACCAGACTCTATTATCTCTCCAAGATTATAGCAATGGTAAGTGAGTGTACCACCTTCTCCCCCATGTACTCAGTACTAGCGACCTTCCCTCTAGAACTACCCCTCTTCATGCGGGAGCTAAGGTGCGGCCTCTACTCTACTAGACTCTATTACCTCTCCAAGATTATAGCAATGGTAAGTGAGTGTTACACCTTCGCCCCCATGTACTCAGTACTGGCAACCTTCCCTCTAGAACTACCCCTCTTCATGCGGGAGCTAAGGAGCGGCCTCTACTCTACTAGACTCTATTACCTCTCCAAGATTATAGCAATGGTAAGTGAGTGTTACACCTTCGCCCCCATGTACTCAGTACTGGCCACCTTCCCTACCCCTCTTCATGAGGGAGCTAAGAAGCGGCCTCTACTCTACTAGACTCTATTACCTCTCCAAGATTATAGCAATGGTAAGTGAGTGTTACACCTTCGCCCCCATGTACTCAGTACTGGCCACCTTCCCTACCCCTCTTCATGAGGGAGCTAAGGAGCGGCCTCTACTCTACTAGACACTATTACCTCTCCAAGATTATAGCAATGGTAAGTGAGTGTTACACCTTCGCCCCAATGTACTCAGTACTGGCGACCTTCCCTCTAGAACTACCCCTCTTCATGAGGGAGCTAAGGAGCGGCCTCTACTCTACTAGACACTATTACCTCTCCAAGATTATAGCAATGGTAAGTGAGTGTTACACCTTCGCCCCAATGTACTCAGTACTGGCGACCTTCCCTCTAGAACTACCCCTCTTCATGAGGGAGCTAAGGAGCGGCCTCTACTCTACTAGACACTATTACCTCTCCAAGATTATAGCAATGGTAAGTGAGTGTTACACCTTCTCCCCCATGTACTCAGTACTGGTGACCTTCCCTCTAGAACTACCCCTCTTCATGAGGGAGCTAAGGAGCGGCCTCTACTCTACTAGACACTATTACCTCTCCAAGATTATAGCAATGGTAAGTGAGTGTTACACCTTCTCCCCCATGTACTCAGTACTGGTGACCTTCCCTCTAGAACTACCCCTCTTCATGAGGGAGCTAAGGAGCGGCCTCTACTCTACTAGACACTATTACCTCTCCAAGATTATAGCAATGGTAAGTGAGTGTTACACCTTCGCCCCAATGTACTCAGTACTGGCGACCTTCCCTCTAGAACTACCCCTCTTCATGAGGGAGCTAAGGAGCGGCCTCTACTCTACTAGACACTATTACCTCTCCAAGATTATAGCAATGGTAAGTGAGTGTTACACCTTCGCCCCAATGTACTCAGTACTGGCGACCTTCCCTCTAGAACTACCCCTCTTCATGAGGGAGCTAAGGAGCGGCCTCTACTCTACTAGACACTATTACCTCTCCAAGATTATAGCAATGGTAAGTGAGTGTTACACCTTCGCCCCCATGTACTCAGTACTGGCGACCTTCCCTCTAGAACTACCCCTCTTCATGAGGGAGCTAAGGAGCGGCCTCTACTCTACTAGACACTATTACCTCTCCAAGATTATAGCAATGGTAAGTGAGTGTTACACCTTCTCCCCCATGTACTCAGTACTGGCCACCTTCCCTACCCCTCTTCATGCGGGAGCTAAGGAGCGGCCTCTACTCTACTAGACTCTATTACCTCTCCAAGATTATAGCAATGGTAAGTGAGTGTTACACCTTCTCCCCCATGTACTCAGTACTGGCCACCTTCCCTACCCCTCTTCATGAGGGAGCTAAGGAGCGGCCTCTACTCTACTAGACTCTATTACCTCTCCAAGATTAAAGCAATGGTAAGTGAGTGTAACACCTTCTCCCCCATGTACTCAGTACTGGCCACCTTCCCTACCCCTCTTCATGAGGGAGCTAAGGAGCGGCCTCTACTCTACTAGACACTATTACCTCTCCAAGACTATAGCAATGGTAAGTGAGTGTTACACCTTCTCCCCCATGTACTCAGTACTGGCGACCTTCCCTCTAGAACTACCCCTCTTCATGAGGGAGCTAAGAAGCGGCCTCTACTCTACTAGACTCTATTACCTCTCCAAGATTATAGCAATGGTAAGTGAGTGTTACACCTTCTCCCCCATGTACTCAGTACTGGCCACCTTCCCTACCCCTCTTCATGAGGGAGCTAAGGAGCGGCCTCTACTCTACTAGACTCTATTACCTCTCCAAGATTAAAGCAATGGTAAGTGAGTGTAACACCTTCTCCCCCATGTACTCAGTACTGGCCACCTTCCCTACCCCTCTTCATGAGGGAGCTAAGGAGCGGCCTCTACTCTACTAGGCTCTATTACCTCTCCAAGATCATAGCAATGGTAAGTGAGTGTTACACCTTCTCCCCCATGTACTCAGTACTGGCCACCTTCCCTACCCCTCTTCATGAGGGAGCTAAGGAGCGGCCTCTACTCTACTAGACTCTATTACCTCTCCAAGATTATAGCAATGGTAAGTGAGTGTCACACCTTCGGCCCCATGTACTCAGTACTGGCGACCTTCCCTCTAGAACTACCCCTCTTCATGAGGGAGCTAAGAAGCGGCCTCTACTCTACTTGACTCTATTACCTCTCCAAGATTATAGCAATGGTAAGTGAGTGTTACACCTTCTCCCCCATGTACTCAGTACTGGCCACCTTCCCTACCCCTCTTCATGAGGGAGCTAAGGAGCGGCCTCTACTCTACTAGACACTATTACCTCTCCAAGATTATAGCAATAGTAAGTGAGTGTTACACCTTCTCCCCCATGTACTCAGTACTGGCGACCTTCCCTACCCCTCTTCATGAGGGAGCTAAGGAGCGGCCTCTACTCTACTAGACTCTATTACCTCTCCAAGATTATAGCAATGGTAAGTGAGTGTTACACCTTCGCCCCCATGTACTCAGTACTGGCCACCTTCCCTACCCCTCTTCATGCGGGAGCTAAGGACCGGCCTCTACTCTACTAGACTCTATTACCTCTCCAAGATTATAGCAATGGTAAGTGAGTGTTACACCTTCGCCCCCATGTACTCAGTACTGGCCACCTTCCCTACCCCTCTTCATGAGGGAGCTAAGGAGCGGCCTCTACTCTACTAGACTCTATTACCTCTCCAAGATTATAGCAATGGTAAGTGAGTGTTACACCTTCTCCCCCTTGTACTCAGTACTGGCGACCTTCCCTACCCCTCTTCATGAGGGAGCTAAAGAGCGGCCTCTACTCTACTAGACTCTATTACCTCTCCAAGATTATAGCAATGGTAAGTGAGTGTTACACCTTCGCCCCCATGTACTCAGTACTGGCCACCTTCCCTACCCCTCTTCATGCGGGAGCTAAGGAGCGGCCTCTACTCTACTAGACTCTATTACCTCTCCAAGACTATAGCAATGGTAAGTGAGTGTTACACCTTCGCCCCCATGTACTCAGTACTGGCCACCTTCCCTCTAGAACTACCCCTCTTCATGAGGGAGCTAAGGAGCGGCCTCTACTCTACTAGACACTATTACCTCTCCAAGATTATAGCAATGGTAAGTGAGTGTTACACCTTCGCCCCCATGTACTCAGTACTGGCCACCTTCCCTACCCCTCTTCATGAGGGAGCTAAGGAGCGGCCTCTACTCTACTAGACACTATTACCTCTCCAAGATTATAGCAATGGTAAGTGAGTGTTACACCTTCTCCCCCATGTACTCAGTACTGGCAACCTTCCCTACCCCTCTTCATGAGGGAGCTAAGGAGCGGCCTCTACTCTACTAGACTCTATTACCTCTCCAAGATTATAGCAATGGTAAGTGAGTGTTACACCTTCTCCCCCATGTACTCAGTACTGGCAACCTTCCCTACCCCTCTTCATGAGGGAGCTAAGGAGCGGCCTCTACTCTACTAGACTCTATTACCTCTCCAAGATTATAGCAATGGTAAGTGAGTGTTACACCTTCTCCCCCATGTACTCAGTACTGGCCACCTTCCCTACCCCTCTTCATGAGGGAGCTAAGGAGCGGCCTCTACTCTACTAGACACTATTACCTCTCCAAGATTATAGCAATGGTAAGTGAGTGTTACACCTTCTCCCCCATGTACTCAGTACTGGCGACCTTCCCTACCCCTCTTCATGAGGGAGCTAAGGAGCGGCCTCTACTCTACTAGACTCTATTACCTCTCCAAGATTATAGCAATGGTAAGTGAGTGTTACACCTTCGCCCCCATGTACTCAGTACTGGCGACCTTCCCTCTAGAACTACCCCTCTTCATGAGGGAGCTAAGGAGCGGCCTCTACTCTACTAGACTCTATTACCTCTCCAAGATTATAGCAATGGTAAGTGAGTGTTACACCTTCTCCCCCATGTACTCAGTACTGGCGACCTTCCCTCTAGAACTACCCCTCTTCATGAGGGAGCTAAGGAGTGGCCTCTACTCTACTAGGCTCTATTACCTCTCCAAGATTATAGCAATGGTAAGTGAGTGTTACACCTTCTCCCCCATGTACTCAGTACTGGCCACCTTCCCTACCCCTCTTCATGCGGGAGCTAAGGAGTGGCCTCTACTCTACTAGACACTATAACCTCTCCAAGATTATAGCAATGGTAAGTGAGTGTTACACCTTCTCCCCCATGTACTCAGTACTAGCTACCTTCCCTACCCCTCTTCATGCGGGAGCTAAGGAGTGGCCTCTACTCTACTAGACACTATTACCTCTCCAAGATTATAGCAATGGTAAGTGAGTGTTACACCTTCGCCCTCATGTACTCAGTACTGGCCACCTTCCCTACCCCTCTTCATGAGGGAGCTAAGGAGCGGCCTCTACTCTACTAGACTCTATTATCTCTCCAAGATTATAGCAATGGTAAGTGAGTGTTACACCTTCTCCCCCATGTACTCAGTACTGGCCACCTTCCCTCTAGAACTACCCCTCTTCATGAGGGAGCTAAGGAGCGGCCTCTACTCTACTAGACTCTATTATCTCTCCAAGATTATAGCAATGGTAAGTGAGTGTTACACCTTCTCCCCCATGTACTCAGTACTGGCCACCTTCCCTCTAGAACTACCCCTCTTCATGAGGGAGCTAAGGAGCGGCCTCTACTCTACAAGACTCTATTACCTCTCCAAGATTATAGCAATGGTAAGTGAGTGTTACACCTTCTCCCCCATGTACTCAGTACTGGCCACCTTCCCTCTAGAACTACCCCTCTTCATGAGGGAGCTAAGGAGCGGCCTCTACTCTACTAGACTCTATTACCTCTCCAAGATTATAGCAATGGTAAGTGAGTGTTACACCTTCTCCCCCATGTACTCAGTACTGGCGACCTTCCCTACCCCTCTTCATGAGGGAGCTAAGGAGCGGCCTCTACTCTACTAGACTCTATTACCTCTCAAGATTATAGCAATGGTAAGTGAGTGTTACACCTTCGCCCCCATGTACTCAGTACTGGCGACCTTCCCTACCCCTCTTCATGCGGGAGCTAAGGAGCGGCCTCTACTCTACTAGACTCTATTACCTCTCCAAGATTATAGCAATGGTAAGTGAGTGTACCACCTTCTCCCCCATGTACTCAGTACTGGCCACCTTCCCTACCCCCCTTCATGCGGGAGCTAAGGAGTGGCCTCTACTCTACTAGACTCTATTACCTCTCCAAGATTATAGCAATGGTAAGTGAGTGTTACACCTTCTCCCCCATGTACTCAGTACTGGCGACCTTCCCTACCCCTCTTCATGCGGGAGCTAAGGAGCGGCCTCTACTCTACTAGACTCTATTACCTCTCTAAGATTATAGCAATGGTAAGTAAGTGTAACACCTTCGCCCCCATGTACTCAGTACTGGCGACCTTCCCTACCCCTCTTCATGCGGGAGCTAAGGAGTGGTCTCTACTCTACTAGACTCTATTACCTCTCCAAGATTATAGCAATGGTAAGTGAGTGTTACACCTTCTCCCCCATGTACTCGGTACTAGCGACCTTCCCTCTAGAACTACCCCTCTTCATGAGGGAGCTAAGGAGCGGCCTCTACTCTACTAGACACTATTACCTCTCCAAGATTATAGCAATGGTAAGTGAGTGTTACACCTTCTCCCCCATGTACTCAGTACTGGTGACCTTCCCTCTAGAACTACCCCTCTTCATGAGGGAGCTAAGGAGCGGCCTCTACTCTACTAGACACTATTACCTCTCCAAGATTATAGCAATGGTAAGTGAGTGTTACACCTTCGCCCCAATGTACTCAGTACTGGCGACCTTCCCTCTAGAACTACCCCTCTTCATGAGGGAGCTAAGGAGCGGCCTCTACTCTACTAGACACTATTACCTCTCCAAGATTATAGCAATGGTAAGTGAGTGTTACACCTTCGCCCCAATGTACTCAGTACTGGCGACCTTCCCTCTAGAACTACCCCTCTTCATGAGGGAGCTAAGGAGCGGCCTCTACTCTACTAGACACTATTACCTCTCCAAGATTATAGCAATGGTAAGTGAGTGTTACACCTTCGCCCCCATGTACTCAGTACTGGCGACCTTCCCTCTAGAACTACCCCTCTTCATGAGGGAGCTAAGGAGCGGCCTCTACTCTACTAGACACTATTACCTCTCCAAGATTATAGCAATGGTAAGTGAGTGTTACACCTTCTCCCCCATGTACTCAGTACTGGCCACCTTCCCTACCCCTCTTCATGCGGGAGCTTAGGAGCGGCCTCTACTCTACTAGACTCTATTACCTCTCCAAGATTATAGCAATGGTAAGTGAGTGTAACACCTTCTCCCCCATGTACTCAGTACTGGCCACCTTCCCTACCCCTCTTCATGAGGGAGCTAAGGAGCGGCCTCTACTCTACTAGACACTATTACCTCTCCAAGATTATAGCAATGGTAAGTGAGTGTTACACCTTCGCCCCCATGTACTCAGTACTGGCGACCTTCCCTCTAGAACTACCCCTCTTCATGAGGGAGCTAAGGAGCGGCCTCTACTCTACTAGACACTATTACCTCTCCAAGATTATAGCAATGGTAAGTGAGTGTTACACCTTCTCCCCCATGTACTCAGTACTGGCCACCTTCCCTACCCCTCTTCATGAGGGAGCTAAGGAGCGGCCTCTACTCTACTAGACTCTATTACCTCTCCAAGATTAAAGCAATGGTAAGTGAGTGTAACACCTTCTCCCCCATGTACTCAGTACTGGCCACCTTCCCTACCCCTCTTCATGAGGGAGCTAAGGAGCGGCCTCTACTCTACTAGACACTATTACCTCTCCAAGACTATAGCAATGGTAAGTGAGTGTTACACCTTCTCCCCCATGTACTCAGTACTGGCGACCTTCCCTCTAGAACTACCCCTCTTCATGAGGGAGCTAAGAAGCGGCCTCTACTCTACTAGACTCTATTACCTCTCCAAGATTATAGCAATGGTAAGTGAGTGTTACACCTTCTCCCCCATGTACTCAGTACTGGCGACCTTCCCTACCCCTCTTCATGAGGGAGCTAAGGAGCGGCCTCTACTCTACTAGACTCTATTACCTCTCCAAGATTATAGCAATGGTAAGTGAGTGTTACACCTTCTCCCCCATGTACTCAGTACTGGCGACCTTCCCTCTAGAACTACCCCTCTTCATGAGGGAGCTAAGAAGCGGCCTCTACTCTACTAGACTCTATTACCTCTCCAAGATTATAGCAATGGTAAGTGAGTGTTACACCTTCTCCCCCATGTACTCAGTACTGGCCACCTTCCCTACCCCTCTTCATGAGGGAGCTAAGGAGCGGCCTCTACTCTACTAGACTCTATTACCTCTCCAAGATTAAAGCAATGGTAAGTGAGTGTAACACCTTCTCCCCCATGTACTCAGTACTGGCCACCTTCCCTACCCCTCTTCATGAGGGAGCTAAGGAGCGGCCTCTACTCTACTAGGCTCTATTACCTCTCCAAGATCATAGCAATGGTAAGTGAGTGTTACACCTTCTCCCCCATGTACTCAGTACTGGCCACCTTCCCTACCCCTCTTCATGAGGGAGCTAAGGAGCGGCCTCTACTCTACTAGACTCTATTACCTCTCCAAGATTATAGCAATGGTAAGTGAGTGTCACACCTTCGGCCCCATGTACTCAGTACTGGCGACCTTCCCTCTAGAACTACCCCTCTTCATGAGGGAGCTAAGAAGCGGCCTCTACTCTACTTGACTCTATTACCTCTCCAAGATTATAGCAATGGTAAGTGAGTGTTACACCTTCTCCCCCATGTACTCAGTACTGGCCACCTTCCCTACCCCTCTTCATGAGGGAGCTAAGGAGCGGCCTCTACTCTACTAGACACTATTACCTCTCCAAGATTATAGCAATAGTAAGTGAGTGTTACACCTTCGCCCCCATGTACTCAGTACTGGCCACCTTCCCTACCCCTCTTCATGCGGGAGCTAAGGACCGGCCTCTACTCTACTAGACTCTATTACCTCTCCAAGATTATAGCAATGGTAAGTGAGTGTTACACCTTCGCCCCCATGTACTCAGTACTGGCCACCTTCCCTACCCCTCTTCATGAGGGAGCTAAGGAGCGGCCTCTACTCTACTAGACTCTATTACCTCTCCAAGATTATAGCAATGGTAAGTGAGTGTTACACCTTCTCCCCCTTGTACTCAGTACTGGCGACCTTCCCTACCCCTCTTCATGAGGGAGCTAAAGAGCGGCCTCTACTCTACTAGACTCTATTACCTCTCCAAGATTATAGCAATGGTAAGTGAGTGTTACACCTTCGCCCCCATGTACTCAGTACTGGCCACCTTCCCTACCCCTCTTCATGCGGGAGCTAAGGAGCGGCCTCTACTCTACTAGACTCTATTACCTCTCCAAGACTATAGCAATGGTAAGTGAGTGTTACACCTTCGCCCCCATGTACTCAGTACTGGCCACCTTCCCTCTAGAACTACCCCTCTTCATGAGGGAGCTAAGGAGCGGCCTCTACTCTACTAGACACTATTACCTCTCCAAGATTATAGCAATGGTAAGTGAGTGTTACACCTTCGCCCCCATGTACTCAGTACTGGCCACCTTCCCTACCCCTCTTCATGAGGGAGCTAAGGAGCGGCCTCTACTCTACTAGACACTATTACCTCTCCAAGATTATAGCAATGGTAAGTGAGTGTTACACCTTCTCCCCCATGTACTCAGTACTGGCAACCTTCCCTACCCCTCTTCATGAGGGAGCTAAGGAGCGGCCTCTACTCTACTAGACTCTATTACCTCTCCAAGATTATAGCAATGGTAAGTGAGTGTTACACCTTCTCCCCCATGTACTCAGTACTGGCAACCTTCCCTACCCCTCTTCATGAGGGAGCTAAGGAGCGGCCTCTACTCTACTAGACTCTATTACCTCTCCAAGATTATAGCAATGGTAAGTGAGTGTTACACCTTCTCCCCCATGTACTCAGTACTGGCCACCTTCCCTACCCCTCTTCATGAGGGAGCTAAGGAGCGGCCTCTACTCTACTAGACACTATTACCTCTCCAAGATTATAGCAATGGTAAGTGAGTGTTACACCTTCTCCCCCATGTACTCAGTACTGGCGACCTTCCCTACCCCTCTTCATGAGGGAGCTAAGGAGCGGCCTCTACTCTACTAGACTCTATTACCTCTCCAAGATTATAGCAATGGTAAGTGAGTGTTAAACCTTCGCCCCCATGTACTCAGTACTGGCGACCTTCCCTCTAGAACTACCCCTCTTCATGAGGGAGCTAAGGAGCGGCCTCTACTCTACTAGACTCTATTACCTCTCCAAGATTATAGCAATGGTAAGTGAGTGTTACACCTTCTCCCCCATGTACTCAGTACTGGCGACCTTCCCTCTAGAACTACCCCTCTTCATGAGGGAGCTAAGGAGTGGCCTCTACTCTACTAGGCTCTATTACCTCTCCAAGATTATAGCAATGGTAAGTGAGTGTTACACCTTCTCCCCCATGTACTCAGTACTGGCCACCTTCCCTACCCCTCTTCATGCGGGAGCTAAGGAGTGGCCTCTACTCTACTAGACTCTATTACCTCTCCAAGATTATAGCAATGGTAAGTGAGTGTTACACCTTCTCCCCCATGTACTCAGTACTAGCTACCTTCCCTACCCCTCTTCATGAGGGAGCTAAGGAGCGGCCTCTACTCTACTAGACACTATAACCTCTCATAGATTATAGCAATGGTAAGTGAGTGTTACACCTTCTCCCCCATGTACTCAGTACTGGCCACCTTCCCTACCCCTCTTCATGCGGGAGCTAAGGAGTGGCCTCTACTCTACTAGACACTATTACCTCTCCAAGATTATAGCAATGGTAAGTGAGTGTTACACCTTCGCCCTCATGTACTCAGTACTGGCCACCTTCCCTACCCCTCTTCATGAGGGAGCTAAGGAGCGGCCTCTACTCTACTAGACTCTATTATCTCTCCAAGATTATAGCAATGGTAAGTGAGTGTTACACCTTCTCCCCCATGTACTCAGTACTGGCCACCTTCCCTCTAGAACTACCCCTCTTCATGAGGGAGCTAAGGAGCGGCCTCTACTCTACTAGACTCTATTATCTCTCCAAGATTATAGCAATGGTAAGTGAGTGTTACACCTTCTCCCCCATGTACTCAGTACTGGCCACCTTCCCTCTAGAACTACCCCTCTTCATGAGGGAGCTAAGGAGCGGCCTCTACTCTACAAGACTCTATTACCTCTCCAAGATTATAGCAATGGTAAGTGAGTGTTACACCTTCTCCCCCATGTACTCAGTACTGGCCACCTTCCCTCTAGAACTACCCCTCTTCATGAGGGAGCTAAGGAGCGGCCTCTACTCTACTAGACTCTATTACCTCTCCAAGATTATAGCAATGGTAAGTGAGTGTTACACCTTCTCCCCCATGTACTCAGTACTGGCGACCTTCCCTACCCCTCTTCATGAGGGAGCTAAGGAGCGGCCTCTACTCTACTAGACTCTATTACCTCTCAAGATTATAGCAATGGTAAGTGAGTGTTACACCTTCGCCCCCATGTACTCAGTACTGGCGACCTTCCCTACCCCTCTTCATGCGGGAGCTAAGGAGCGGCCTCTACTCTACTAGACTCTATTACCTCTCCAAGATTATAGCAATGGTAAGTGAGTGTACCACCTTCTCCCCCATGTACTCAGTACTGGCCACCTTCCCTACCCCCCTTCATGCGGGAGCTAAGGAGTGGCCTCTACTCTACTAGACTCTATTACCTCTCCAAGATTATAGCAATGGTAAGTGAGTGTTACACCTTCTCCCCCATGTACTCAGTACTGGCGACCTTCCCTACCCCTCTTCATGCGGGAGCTAAGGAGCGGCCTCTACTCTACTAGACTCTATTACCTCTCTAAGATTATAGCAATGGTAAGTAAGTGTAACACCTTCGCCCCCATGTACTCAGTACTGGCGACCTTCCCTACCCCTCTTCATGCGGGAGCTAAGGAGTGGTCTCTACTCTACTAGACTCTATTACCTCTCCAAGATTATAGCAATGGTAAGTGAGTGTTACACCTTCTCCCCCATGTACTCGGTACTAGCGACCTTCCCTCTAGAACTACCCCTCTTCATGCGGGAGCTAAGGAGCGGCCTCTACTCTACTAGACTCTATTACCTCTCCAAGATTATAGCAATGGTAAGTGAGTGTACCACCTTCTCCCATGTACTCAGTACTGGCGACCTTTCCTCTAGAACTACCCCTCTTCATGAGGGAGCTAAGGAGCGGTCTCTACTCTACTAGACTCTATTACCTCTCCAAGATTATAGTAATGGTAAGTGAGTGTCACACCTTGGCCCCATGTACTCAGTACTGGCAACCTTCCCTCTAGAACTACCCCTCTTCATGCGGGAGCTAAGGAGCGGCCTCTACTCTACTAGACTCTATTACCTCTCCAAGATTATAGCAATGGTAAGTGAGTGTCACACCTTGGCCCCATGTACTCAGTACTGGCAACCTTCCCTCTAGAACTACCCCTCTTCATCTAGGCTCTATTACCTCTCCAATATTATAACAATGGTAAGTAATAATAATAATTTTTGTAGGAATCCCTGTTATAGGGTGTACACCAGCTTTACCTGATGTGCCCCTCTTCAGGTGACTAACTAGGTATATTAGGGTGTTTGGATAGTTGGGAAGGAATGTCCGAGGGCTGATAGTATGACTCAGTCCCAGCATTCGCCTTTACGACTGAGGAAAACCTCGGAAAAAAACTTCAATGGTAAGGGTATACGTGTACCCTTATCATGCCTAATGGCCGACGAGTATGAATATGATCTTTACAGTTGAGATTTAAGTTTTCACTATTTATTTTACAACCTACTTTGTTTAGTTAATAATTATATTGACTACATACATTACTAAATCAGCCCTTCTACTCCCAAACTGTATTATGCATGTTGTACTAAATTAACATGTTTTGGGGGGCAATTTCCTTATCAGATAATTATATAAAATGGTCCCAAGGAAAGTATTCTCATGCTTACAAATAGTTGAAGTCTAATGGTACCATGTTTAGTTTCTACTAAAATCTAGTCTGGTTTCTTTAGAAACCGTATTATTAGAATTTGTTTATATTATTTTAATGTATATTATGGTATTCAGTAAGAAAACTTTTTTTTCAACGGAAAAACAATATTGTGGTTCTAATGCAAAAGTTCCATGGTTCGATTCACGGTTAGAGCTATAGTTTCTTTAACTGTGGAACTTGACTTTAATCTATCTTTATGATACAGACACTTGTATTAATGTAAACGGTGTGTTTTGAGCGTCATGGCAACGAAACACATAATATATTGTATAAATATCCCCCTTGAAAATCAGTTCTTGCAACTGAGTATAGGTAGGCAATAGGCTATAAATAAAAATATATTTATTAATTCATTTGAGCTTTTGCTTTGAAACTCATACTTTGTCACATTTTGTTTTCAGTTTCCCGGGTTGGTGGTCGAACCAGTGTTGTTCATTCTAGTTGCTTACTGGATGGTTGGACTAAGAAACACAATCTACGCTTTCACAATGACGGCTGTTATCGCCACCCTTACGATAAATGTTTCCACTGCTTGTGGTGAGTACTACTTTCAATTACATTATAATAAATCAATAATCATCAATACTCATCAATAATAATAAATCAAAACTTGAGCGTCAGCTTATTCTGACAAATAAAGGTTATCTTCAACAACATAAAAAAAATGATGTAGATATCTTTGATTTAAGAAAGTAAAAAACGCCGCATAATATCCGTTCATACCCAAACCAGTATTCGAACTTAATTCTGTACGGTCTGTGTAGTTGAACAATGAACAATCTCTATAGTAAATTGTCTTTGATTGCAGGTTGCTTCTTCTCTAACGCCTTCAGTTCCGTTACCATGGCGATGGCGTACCTCGTACCTTTTGACTACGTTCTGATGATTACATCTGGCTTGTTTATAAAGCTCAGGTTAGTCTAACTAACCTTAAGTATTGCTATTCTGCCCTACTAAATTAAGAGCGAAGTGTACCTCTACGTCAAAAATTGCACTACATTTTCATTTTCAAAATTGTATCTCAAGAATGGAATTCGAAATCGAAAATATGAATCAACAGCGCACTGTGGTTTGGTAAGCCCTACATACTGAATGCTCTAAATGTGTCTATCATTGAAATCAGTATGGTTTTTATTTTTAATTCATTTTATTACTAATTATCCATTTAATAATCAAAATAACAATGTTAAATGTAAATGGTTATGTAAATGGTAACTCGGTCATTAGGGGTTACCAAAACACAGTGCGCTGTCGACTCAGATTTTCGATTTTGAGTAGCATTCTTGAGATAAAGTTTTAACAATTAAACTTTTCTGCGGTTTTTGAAAAAAGGTACCAAAGTAGGTTTTGAGTTAGTCGTGAAAACGTGATTTGACTAAATTTGCGTGAGCATCGAGGAGGTTTGAGTTATGTTCAGATTTTTTTAACAATACACTATACTTCTTATCGTCTATCTATATCCTGCTATCATGTTATTCTGTACGTTTGTATGATGTTTTATGACATGTTGTAGATAATGCCTTTTTGTTTAGTACCATTATATTCCGTATTCCGTATCTGCAAGTTCGTTATGGGGACGTACCGATAGAGGTGGCTCAGCGGTAAGACGCGAGACTCTAATTCCGGAGGTCACCGGTTCTATTCCGGCCACCGGCAGTCCTGACTGAAGGTTTTTCCCGAGATTTTCCTCAGTCGTAAAAGGCGAATGCTGGGATTGAGTCCTACTAACAGCCCTCGGACATTCCTTCCCAACTATCCAAACACCCTAATATACCTAGCTAGTCACCTGAAGAGGGGCACATCAGGTAAAGCTGCAGTGTGCACCCTATAACGGGTATTCCTACGAAAAATTATTATTATTATTTTGGGGAGTATAGAAAAGGACAACTAGGTCATGGCATTTTATCTAATGAGTATGAAAGATAAGCACGAGAGTCCTCTTTACGGGCACCGGTCACCAGTGGCGTAACCAGGAATTATTTCGGGGGGGGTTAATTAGGGAAAAGTGAGATGAGGGGATTGAAAGGGGTCTGGGGCGCAGCCCCAGCCGCCGGAGGCCATTTCGCCGAAGGCGAAATTTTTTTCACTTCTATAATTATTTCGTGCCTTTTAGACTCAAAGAATACTACTCGAACGACTACTCGTTTGTTTGTATTATATTGAAGTTACAGTGTTACAGTAGGCAATTATAGTTCTAAATAAGAATTGCATAGAAATTGTGTTTTTAATGTTTTATGGTTGTTCAATATAATCTCAACATGAAGTGAAACATTGTGGTCACGTCACATACATTTAAATTTTAATCCACACAACGTGATATTGTAATATTAGATTAATGCATTTTTATTTATAGGTACCCTCACTTTTACTGGTTCGAGCGAAAGGTATATTAGTTGTAGATGAAATCATAAATATAATTGAATTATTGAAAGAAATTATATATCTTATCTAAGTGAAATGTATAAATATTAAATATTGTGAAATGTTATTTGTTGCGATTGTTATACACTGAAGTGGTTTAAGGATCTTATCTTACAATATAGTATTAAGTTAATGTAGTATTAGGTAAGATCATTCTCGATGTAGTTTCGGGGGGGGGGTTTTAACCCCCTAAACCCCCCCCTTAGTTACGCCACTGCCGGTCACCACGAGGAGGGACCAACCTTTAGACCCATCTTTAGGTGACCAACTACAGGACAGGGTGTTTGGATAGTCAAGGTTTGTGGAGTTTCTCGCAGTTTTGTTTATATCTGCCAATAGAGTACCTAATTCCAATTAAGGTAGAGTATACAAAGCAATTAAACATGCCCACGTCTTCTATCAAATCAAGAGTATACGTGTAATTGTGTAGTGTAAGAAGTGTTGTACCATGGACCTATACACGTAATTATCTTAAACAAGGTGGAGTTTCTGGCAGTTTTGTTTATATCTGTCAATAGATTACCTACTGCCAATTAAGACAGGAACGTAGACTAAAACTATGCGTTTAATTTACAATAATATACGATTAAGAAAGACGGTTGATGATACGATATTTTAAGGACTAGTTGTCTTTAAAAATTATTTTTATGTATTTTAAAGATATTTTTTTTTTTAGATTGCAGTTGTCTTCTTTATCTTGTTGTTGTTTTAATTAATATAATATCACAATATTTTTGGTTATAGTTATTGCCTTATACAATAATAATATTTATATAGAACCTAGTAATTGGACTATACACAGGTTCCTTGTCACCTATAAAAACAAATTAAACTCCAATATTTCGAACCCTGATCAGAGCTCTTCAACAGGCGAAAACACACCTGCCTATTGAAGAGCTCCGATCGGGGTTCGAAATATTGCGTTTTTATTTGTTTTTATATGTGACAAGGAACAGTGTACAGTCCAATTACTAGATTCTTATAACGTTTTACCTGTTGATTAATAATATTAATCTTCGTGTATTGTGTTCCAGTACATTGCCTGCGTATGTTAGCTGGGCACAATATCTCTCCTGGCTGATGTATTCCAATGAAGCGATGTCTATCGTACAGTGGGACGGAAGGAGTAATATAAGTAAGACATTATTATAATTCCACTTCTCACCTAATACGCCACACAAATAAGGCATTCGTTATTCTAGTTCCTGCGTGTGAACCGGAACGTCTAGGCGTAGCTCTTAATCACTATCCTTATCGTTAGCTAATGTGTGTGAACTCTGCTTTCCAGAACACTCCAAACCCTCTAAACAATTCCGTATCAACCGTGTAAGAGCTCCGTATGTCGGCGCAGAAAACATGAAGTACCTAATTTTATCCGTGCAGCAGCGAAGTTTAAAAAAAAAACATTTTCAAAACATATTCCCCGTGTGTCATAATTTATTGAAATATCTTCATCAATTCACCTGTTACATAAAGTTATGTTTAATTAATTCACATTTACATTTTCAGCTTGTGGCACCACGAACCCTGATCTGCCCTGTTTGAAAGATGGCACCCAAGTATTGGACAAGTACAGTTTCTCCACAAGTCATCTACAACGCAACATTTTCGCGATGTTGGCATTATATTTTATATTTCACTTTCTTGGCTATTTATGTCTATGTTCAAGAGCCAAAAAATAAATCTGTTAAATATCTAGTTTGTCTTCTTTTATTATACCACCAATTTCAAATTAAGAGATTCTAATTTGGCGTATGTTAGTTATTAATATATTTCCCATTTTTCGTATCTACCCAGGGACTGCTGCTTTATTGTGCTTTGCTGATCCCGAGAGCTATATGCCGGTGGAAGCGTATGCTTCTGCTAGGGCTACCCTAGCTGGATATGTCGAGGGGGAGAAGCCAGACGAAAGGCAGTCCACGTGGTCCCTTGCCCCGTTTCCTCCCCCTTACGTCCTACTTGTCCTTGTATAATGTAATATAATATGGTTTACTATATATTATGATAGTCGTTCTGACGAAGGGACCCAGAGCGGTCCTGAAACGCGTTAACATGGATCTTATCTTGGTGAGTGTTACCAACTTGACGGAACAACCCGTTGTGTTTTTAATTTTATTAACATTATAACAACTATATCTTATTCCAGTAAAACACCATTTCTCCACGGAGGGAAGTAATTTGCCTTCTTTACCTAAGGTGACCAGACGTACCGGTTTGACCAGACGTACCGGTTTGACCGGTACAGTACCGTTATCGGAACCCTTGTACCGGTGTCCCGAGAGATTCATTGAAAAGACGTACTTTTACCGGTTTGTAATTTTTGAGGAAAAGGTGTCCCGGTATTCTGTCAACAAAGACAGCGCGGTCGATTGTAACAGTGGGGGGGGGGGGGGGGGGGGGCTACAGTTGCTAGCCCTCGGTCCGCATTCGCAGACGCTGACTCACACAATCACGCACTCACTCAACTCACAGTCAGCAGAGTTTATTCCATCAACAGGCGGCCGGCAAAATACGACCGGGCATAGGCCTAACATATTGAGTACAAAAATTTACCCACACGTATTTAATATCTTAATATGAATTCATTAAAATTTATATGAATAATAATGTAGCCTATTATTATTTATTTTGTTTTATTAATTCATGTAAGAAAGCTGTTTTCTGGGCATTTTGCATGCGAATTTGAATTAAAAATGTTTCGCCTCAGACCCCGTGCTTGTTCATGGAGTTCGTAATCCTCACACTTTGTTTGTCGCAGTTTGCAATATTCAAAATATGGTCACCTTATCACCTACTGGACCGAAATACGGCGTTACTCAAGGTTGCTGAGTAAACAACCTTAAACACAGATTATTATCTATATTTCCTATTTCTGGCAACGGGTATTAGTGTATCTAAACTCGAATCACATTGGTCCATGTCCGCTCTGTAATTAGTGTGACTTAAGATATTAGTGTGATTAGCTAATCATATCCGCTGAGAATGATAAGTTCCAAGACCCTGTTATAATTTGATATTAATAAAACAAAGGACCTACGTTTTGCTCAGTCAATCGAGTGAAATCTGTGGTGGTTCATTTCTGTTGGGAATCGTTAAAATGCAGCTCTTGGCTTTGTTGTTCGTGTTGGGGCTTTGGATTGCGCTGCTGTCTGAAGGTATTTCAGTAATCAGTTTCAGTTAACTAAGACTGTTAACAAAATTGAATCAAGCCAAAAGAATTATGGCGTTTACACAATTTCCTAAGATTTAAGATTTATGAAATCCGTTTAGCAACGTATTAGCTCTTATACCTAAAATTTTTAGCCCAGCCAATGAGAGGCGACGTTTTATAAAATCCAGCCAATGGTAGCGATCCTAAGTTAAATAGTTAAGAAAATACGTGCTAGGAACTAAATATTAAATCTTAAATCCAAGGAAAGTGTGAATAAACCGGCCTTATACAATGCCGATACTATTTTGGCTTCCATACAATTTTTATAATATTAAATATTAGTAAAATTGTCTGTGATACTACCCACACTAAATATAACATTAAATTTTGATCTAATATTTAGTGTGGGTAGTATCACGTTTAAACCTTCCTCACAAGTAGATTTTCAAATGGGTGCGGTGAGGTCAGTGGCGATTAAAGCCCTCAAGATGTCTTTTTTGAGCCTAAAAATCGAGAAATATTTAATATGGCAAAAAAATTTCGCCTTTGGCGAAAAGTCTCCGGAGGCTGGGGCTCTGCCCCAGTGTGGGTAGTTCTGTGTGTGGGGGTGCAAAGTGGGTAGTTCTGCAAACCATCCCGACGTTCACAGAATGTTCTGCACTGATCACTGATTTGAGTCACAGCCAATCAGCGCGCAGTACTCTCACTCACAAACAATGAAAGGAGCTTTTGTCTGTTTTGTGGTTTGGCTAAAGGCTGGTCCACACAGATTTTTAAGACAATGCATAAAAGTCGATTTACAGCTACGCGTTGCGAGCGAAGCGAAGGCGCGAGCTCCAATCAGCGGCCGCTGATTGGAGCTCGCGCCCTCGCTTCGCTCGCAACGCGTAGCTGTAAACGTAGCATAAGGTTTTAAGAACAACAATGAAAACAACGTCTTAAAACTAAAACTTTGTGTGAACGCCAGTACGAGTTTCCTATGATCCAACTTTACGACTACGCGTTAACTAAAAATCTGTGTGGACCAGCCCTAAGAAGTAATGATCACGGTGGGTTGTAGTCAATAGTCAATAGTCAAAGTCAATAGTCATTCATTTGTTTCGACGCGTCTTTACTTTTTAGTCGTCGTACAACAACTTCGGTAATGCTTCCGTCACGGGTGGGTGAGCGGCAGCCAACCAGCGGCCGTGGCTAATTCAAATACCTGCTCGGGTTGGCCGAGACCGTAAACACGTCATTCATTGATTGATGACGAAAGCATTACCGAAGTTGTTGTACGACGACTTAACATCACTGCAACATTATTGATTCTCAGGTGAGGCCGGAAGTAGATGGTCAATGTCTAAGCGATACGGGATCGAAGACGACGAGTACAGCAGCTACGGAAGCGGAAGCGGCAGCGGCAGCGGCGACTTCACGTCCGACACAGAGGACGGATCCGACGAGGACCTCGACAACGAACTACCTGTGTTGTTCCACCCGCCCGACGTCATTCCGTTGACGATACCGGAAGCGAACCTCGACATCAATGACGTCAATCCCCTGAAGGTGGATCTGCTAAACAAACCGGAAGTTAAGGACGAACACGTGGACATCACACCGGAAGTGAAGCCCGACGTCAACCCCTTCACGGTGGATCTGCTAAACAAACCGGAAGTGAAGGACGAACACGTGGACGTTATACCGGAAGTGAAGCCCGACGTCAACCCCTTCACGGTGGATCTGCTCAACAAACCGGAAGTGAAGGAGGGCCACGTGGACATCACACCGGAAGTGAAGCCCGACGTCAACCCCTTCACGGTGGATCTGCTAAACAAACCGGAAGTGAAGGAGGGCCACGTGGACGTCACACCGGAAGTGATGCCAGACGACAATGACGTCAACCCCATGACGGTGTTGCTGCTCAACAAACCGGATGTGACGTACCACAACCAAGACCCCAACGAGCTGGCTATCATCAGCTCGCCGCAGTGGAGGGCGTTGATGGTGTTAACGGCTACCAACGCAGAGATGAATGATCCGGACTTTGTGGCCAAGTGGGTTGTAAAGAGGTCGGCTGAAGAGGAGGACGAGTCCATGTTGTCGTCCTCGGAAGGGGTGATCAAGAGATCTCTGGATCAGGAGTAATATTAACTAACCCAATGAAGGAGATAATTTAGTTGGTAGTTGCTTCACAGAATAGTCTTTGCCTTCCTCTCTAAAATCAATATATGTCTAGAAATGTGTCGTGGTTCTTGCAATACACACAAACATTTTTGATTTCTTCTTTAAAATTAGTGTATATGTCTAAAATGTGTTACAGTACTTACGTACGATACGAGTCAAAATGTGTCATGGTTCAAATTTCTACACTGAAGTTACCTTTTTTAAACAAAGTGAATTAATTTAAAGTATCAACATTAAACACTTTTCGCGTAGTAGACATTATCCTGTCAGCAAGTAGGCTTGTACGTTTTCTAATAATTGAAACATTGCCCAATAAAATGACAATACATTCTTATCTTTGAAGTTTTAAATTCACTTTACTCTAAAACATATCAATGCGTTTTATGTAGTTTTTAAAATCACTATATCAATTACGTAGAGAATAATTACTATGTCTATACTTATTATATTGTACGGATTTCTAGTAAAGTAAAAGAGCAAATAAACAAAACTGGTCCAACTCAAGTTTTAATTTAAAAAAGAGGACTATTTACCCTGCATCCTAGACCTTGCTTATAAATATCGGATACACATGAAGAACTGGGATGTGACGGATCTCTTTTTCGGAGCTCGAGCATTTATGCCACACTTCTTTGTGGATTTTCTTACAAATAATTCAATTCACTTATTCTATAATCTATTATTATAAGCTATATATAACAAATAATATATGTAATACCTATTATATTCTATATATATCTATATATTGGATGATAGTTATGTCACTCTATCTCTCTCTCTCTCTCTCTATCTGAGAAGGTATATTTGTACCATGTATGAATCATGTTATTGTGAAATAAAGAATAAAGAATAAAGAATTCTCGATGAATGATGATCAATTTTTAGCAATACTCTTAAAAATTGCTTCGGCCATACATATTAAAGTATCATCTATATTATAACAACACTTAGAAATAATTAAACAACTTATATTGTGTTGTATTATATTGTATTCTTCTAATTGTTGTTAGTATGCAGGCTGGATCCTTGTGTTCTCCCAATGTAGGTTGGACAGCAGACAAATTTTGTTTCTCACTTTGCAATCTTACAGGCATGTCATATATTCTTCATGACCACTCTCCTCTGAAACTTTAGTTACCGTTGGTTAGTGCATATTGGAGGGTTCGAAAGCTTGTGTAACAGCTTCGTTCTTCTCGTCAACTGCTCGGCAGTCCAGGTTAGTGAAGGAACCTAATGACTGGTCAAAATTACACCGTCCTTTCGGATGGGACGTAAAGCCGATGGTCCCCTTGGTACTTTCCGACAGGAGTAGGCTACGTACCGGTACCAGGCTTCCCCTCCTCTTTTCCTCATTATCATTCACTAATCATCACTCTTCAGCCTAAAGAGGGCGTTGTGCCATACACTAGACATAATTACAATAAAATAAATAAATAATGAGAACCGAAAACTATTATTCCCCGAAGACGATAAGTAATTCCTTTGGAGCCTGGTAAGTATTGTATACGCTATTGTTTGAACTTTCAGTATGTACTTACTAAACATTGTTACTACAAGTTAAAGTAGCAGCATCATTATTACTATTATTTTTTTAAATATATACATAATATACGGACAAGCAATACGGATGTAATGTCAACTATTTACGTGAGGTATTACTTTGTTTAACTTCACTAGATACTAGTGGGCGTACGCAGGAATATATTTCGGGGGGCTGCTGCCTAGAGTAGAAAACTGTAAAAAGGTGCTCGACAAATGACGCGATAAAGAATGAGGAGGGATGTCCCCCACAATAATGCCGCAGGCAATTTTGTAAAAATCCGTTTTTCGAAGTGGTTTTAATGTGTTTTAGAAGAAGGTATGGTGCTTGCTGAACCGGATACGGTTTTGAAATAATTTCAACAATCAATATTGTATATACGGAAGTGTTTCCCGACTAACCAAATAGAGACATTAATGTGTAAATCTACTTAATTTAGATGATTTGCAGAGTATAATAATCAAAGCTGGGATTTCGGGTGGAGCTCCAGCCCCCCAGACCCCGTCTGATATACACACTGCTCGACACTGACTTTAATTACTCCTTGTTCACATTATACATGTGTTAAACACAATAAAATAACAATAAGATCTTCATCGCGTCGTGAGTGTACGTTCGTGGACGATTTCTCTAACCCCCCAATTGCACTCGCCGAGAAATATTTGTTTAATGACGTACTCGACAACTAGTGTATAGGTCACAAATGACGGTGGAGGAGACTGGAGGAAAGTGTGCAAGTAGAAGGGAAAAGGTGGCTTTGTATTGGGAGGGAAAGGGGATATATAGCTCATTTCGTCACCTCTTACGACTAGCAGAGTCCCCCTGGGCCAAGACACGCTGGTTGCAAGCAAGAAGAATTGCGCTTAGGGGGAAGGGGGGGGGGGGGTGGCGGGGGGTATACATTCAATTCTGTGTTAATTTGTTTTGTATTTTAGAGTTACATTGAATGTAATGATGTTTCTAAATGGACTTGCAAGAAGTTATATTTTTCTGAAAAAAACAATTTCGCACTCGCAATTTGACCATCGATAAATGTCATTCTACCGTGCTTTGATGATCGCATTTTTTCGACTTTCGATTATCGAAGCTGGGTGCGTCAACAAGTGTCAGACTGTCAAAATGGCGTACAATTTATTTTATTTATGTTTTAAATTACATTATTAAATTATGATCACTTATAAGATTACGATTTATACAAACACAAGTGAGTACAACAATTGTATATGCATACCTAGTTATTTGTGAATATAAATTTACACTTTTCTTGTGCTAAAACGTGGCTATAAGCAGGAACTAGGCCTAGGCCTAGGCCTAGGCTTCTTCGGTGTCACACTCGCATCAAATGCTAGGCCGCCCTCTTCATTTAGGCAAGGGCTAGGTCTAGGCCTATATCTCGCGTTCATCAGTAGTTCCTAGGTAGGCTAGATTTAGGCATCATCATCTCATCATCATCATCTCTACCTTGGCCATTGCTAGCTATGGTATCGCCTAGGCCTAGGGCATAGGGCCATGTGCATATGCTCTGATCACGAAGTAGCGCCTAGGCCCAGCCCTAGACTAGCCTAGGCCTAAGTGTATCATTACACTACCACGTATATAACAGCACAGTCCATAAATACCTCAGATAGGTCTAGGCCTAGCCTAGGCTACCTTCAATTTTAGGGGGTGTGCATGTGCCAGTGTCCTCTTCCACACTAGGATAGCCTAGGCCTAGACCTAGGCCTACCTTCAGATTAAAACACGGTGCATACTTTTACTCTTACAGATCTGAAGTGTTTGTGTTTCATCTCCTGCCTGTGAAGATGGATGTTGCAATTACAACTTAGGCAGAGGCCTACTATGGGTTCCCTAGGCCTATGTAGCGCGCCTGTTTTGGAGAAGCGAGTATGGAAGGTAAGAGTAACGAAGACTTGCAGATTCCATGTGATAGTTTGCTTCTCGATCATCGCTGTTCAGTAGCGGAACACTACAAACTAAATCGATTTCTTTAGATTGTCCCGATTCTGATAAGGTCTAAGAAATATACCATGCAAGGTCAAAAGAGCTCATATTTTGCACTGCGAACTGAAACGGCACAGCATGATCTTGTAGGGAAGCACTTGATGTGATGTGTATGTAGGCCTATGGGCAGAAACAGATATCAATGAAAATAGCCAATAATGTACCGTGTCCATACATGTACCTAGACATGTACCTAGGCCTAGCAGAACTTCGAATCAAGTTCATGCATCAGCGTGTGATTGACTGCTTGTTATTAGGCCTAGGCCTCTGCAGGTACCGTACCTAGAATAGTAGGCCTGTCTATTAGAATAGTATTGTCGGTAGGTTGGCGTACGTTCTAAGATGATTTTATCAAGGGTTTTATTGAGTAGCCTAGCCTTAGTTAATAAAAACTAAAATTAATCAAGGCTAGGCTAATCAAAAAATAAACATTGAAAATGAAAATATTGTTTCAGCGGCCACAAGTTGGGATACTACGACGGCGCGCGAACGACATCGGCCAACCAGGTCGCTTCAAAGTCACGGTGAGTGCAGCTTGGTGAATTCTTGCCCTATGACAAATTAGGTCTCATTGTGATTTCCCTTCAGCCTCGTTAACTGGGCTTGGCTGCTGTACTGGACAGAAGGACCTGGAGGACGGACCTCGGGAAGTTTTCCTTCCTGGGCAGGACGGTTGTGGATTGGAATGGTCTGGGGGAAGAGGTAGTGAGCCAGGAGAAGGCTAAGGGTTTTATGGAAAGGCTGAAGGCAAAATGGGAAGAGGAGGTGAGAGGAGGAGATTAGAAGATGAAGAAATGAAGGCGAGAGGCACAGGATTCCGAGGAGAAATAGGAAGAGGAAGGGGACGGAGCTAAGGAAGTGGAAGGAGAGAAGGAAGAAAAGAGGAATGGAAGGATGAAGAGGAATGGAAACCTGCCACCGGTCCACAGTGATCAACAGCGGGGGAAAACAACAACAACAACAACATGACATGAACGCGTACTGTTGCGCATAGCGGGCGCCCGCCATGGGTCGAAGTATCTGCCCCCCCCCCGCTGATGTTACAGTAGTCAATCAACGCACGCCGCAATACACGTGCTTTTGTGCTTTTGTTGATAACTTCATACAGGATACTTGGCCCGATATTATTTTGTTGTGGTTGTTATAACCTACTTGTGTTTTTTTTTTTTTTTTTTTCTATTCAGAGATGGCCTCTTCAGCCATTCTTCTTTCTTGCTATCCAATACAAGACTGCCTCCTTCTCTGTCCTGCTCATTTCGTCGGGCAGGGAGTCAATGTCCTTCTTTGTCATCGATATTGAAAGTTTGCTAGCAGCCTTTTATACGAGAATATTGACTCCCCCCCCCCCCCCCCCAATACACACACAACTATGGTCTATTCTATATACCTATAGTGTTTAATGATCTAGTTTGTAAGAGACAAGTGGGTCATTCAGCTCCTTAAATAGCATAATGTCTAGATAGTAGATAGGATATCTTATTCGAGTGTTTCCTTTCGTTTCAGAAACAAAAAACATCAAGATCTTCTTAGACCCTGGATGTCTCTGGTCTGTCAACAAGAAGCCAAGATTTGAAGATAGTGTTGAAACATTTTTTTACATAAACATAGCTACATATTTATTAATTTTTTAGAATTTTCTTCATTTTAAAGTTATAACCTTAAGATCAATTTGTGTTTGTTTTTTTTGAAGCCTGAAGAACATTTATATTTTGTAACTAGATGCAATCAATTCTAACTATAACTCCTCAAGACCTGTGGCAGAAATGGACTGATAATATTCTTCTGATCCACACGAATACAAATGTCTATATTTTGAGTTTCATTTCCACCCGCAAGTTTGTTTGACCTTCTTGCTTCATTGGAAGATTTCTATGGCCTTGAACTAAAAACGGTAAGTGAGTATTAGTAGTTTTGAGTTTTGATGAGTCAGGAGTACCACCTGTTGAAAGTAGCATGCAAAATAAGTTAATAAGATGAGCTGTCAAAGATCCAAACAGGGAAGAAACATTTCAATTTTTGAACTCTCTTTTTATTTTTTATTTTATAATATAGTTCTTCCTTGAATATTCTTAAAAATATTGTACGTAGTTGTTAAGAACTGCGTTACAAAGTAGCACAAAGAATAGAACTAACTATAGGCCTATAATTTAATAATGGAACCATCATAAAATAGCAAGGATAACAAAACAAACTCAGTATTCATTGAAATAGGACCAGCACTGCGATCATGTAACTTTGGTAGATAACGATCGACAGCGATGAAAACCGTACTTCTGAACGATCGTAGCTCTTGAATGCAATATTGAACAGCTCGGTAACGATATTGTGTAACATGTAGATCTTCCGATCTAAATGGAGACGTCCATTTAGCGTCGTGTAGCCCTCACATCGAGACGTCCGTGTGTTCGGCAATCAAGATTGAAACTCCACCGTTTGCACCCACCTCAGCGTCATCGACTCCAGTATTGATTTTCTGCTTCGCCACCTTCGTACATGCTCGACTGTCTTCGTGAAGATGCATAACGTCATTATGACGTAATTTCTATATTTAAATCTAACGTCATTTTCTGTTATCTCTACCGATGTTATAAAAGTCATTTCATACATTTGTCAAGTCCCACTTCTCTCAGAGCCGCAAGCGTGAGTACACCGGATCTTACACACATGAGCCACAGGTTGTATTTTGGATTGAGCATCCAAGTATTTGTAACAGTATGTATTGACATGTTGTCTTTGGCTATTTGCTCTTTTCAATTGTATTCTAATGCTGGTAAATTTCATACCGTGGTATTCCGTAATTTTCTGGATTCATTTGTGTGTGTGTAAGTTCGCAAGTGCTCACGGGGGCAGTGGAGCCATTTGTTACTTTGTGTCAAATTTTGTAAATGTAGCCTGTATTCAATATCGAGATATCTCTGTGGCATACCGTATCGCTGACTTTCTGTTATTGCTAAAGGATTTATTCAGGCACATAGTTGTGACACATTGCACGAATGTTTTTGTTTGTTTTGTTAAATTTGGAAGCGCCCATTTAAATGTGCTCATGTCAAAACTGTTTTGTGGCGATTTAGAAAGTAATGTTTCTTGCAGTCTTTGTAACTAATTCAATCAACTTTTTGTCAAGCATATTTATCCCAACAATAAATTATCATTACTATACTGCTAATCACTGTCTGCTCACTGGTTACAATAGTCTCCCATCCCCTGGACACTTTCTTGTTTTGTCCCTGCAAATTCACTATAGAACAAGATGGAGCCCGCTTTTATTCTTATAAAAGTATATTTACAATAGTTCCTACCACCATTCTCACCCGCCGTCAATTAGCCAAACGCCCACGAACCCAACTCCGGCCGCAGCTAGCCTGGGTGAACCCCTGCGTGGTCACCCGCCTTTGTGACGGTTTTATGTCACAATTGAACGTTGAACACTCATCCCGGAGACGACAATTAGCCAAAGCTGCAAAAATATAGGACGTAAAATAAAAATATCATCTTCATAATCATCACGAATATCGTTCGCGCTCTCGATCGCAAGCACCGAGCCATTAGAGCTTTCGATACCAAGAAATGGCGGAAACGCCGGTGTGTATACGAATTTATTTCACAAACTAAAGTAGGACAGACTATAGCATTAAAGTTAAAACCCTACCTCTAGAACACAGTTGAATATTATAATAAATCGTGCTGTGAGTAGTTACTCTGTGGATCTACTCATACAATGTAAATTTTCACATTTTACAGGCGTTCAATAAAAACAAAAGAATGCCAATGTTGCTCACAGCATTTTGACGAGTTCCTGTGAACTTCTTCGAATTCTCGGACTCTCATTGGCTACACAATAACGATCACTAAATTTTCAACGTTAATCGACAAAAGTTACATGATCGCAGTGCAGAAGGAACTTTAAAAATTATTTTGGAAAAGATTTGTTTCTATAGATTGAAATTCAATTAAATAAAAATAAAACATAAATGTTAATGCTTCATACTTTAATACTGTCTGTTGGTCACATTTCAGGAACACTGCCAGACCCTAGGCCAGTTCGAGGCAACGAGCATCGACATCAACTGCCGGCGTTGGACATAGACTAAGAAAACATTGTGTGTGAGCCGGTCGTGAAACCACGTTGTATTATCTTTGTTTGAAAGACCTGAGCTCATTCCGTTGTCGCATGCTTGGTATGATAATGGAGTGGGAGAGGCAACTTCAAACTCAATGAAATTGTCAACACTGAAAATAAAATTCATACTCGGAAATTCGTTGATTTTATTCCAATTTGTAGGGATTAGAACTTTCGAAGGCAGGAATATAAATAAAGTAATATATACATTGTTTCACTTCTTTGGAAGTAATTAAATAAGTATCAAAGTCAATACTTGGTAATTAATACATCGTTTAATATTCAGTAGAACCCAACTAGGCCCACGTGCAAACTTGTTTCACAGAATTGTTGTGTTTTACTGTTTTACCATTTAATTAACTTATTCCACCTCCACCTGGCATGAGCTTTGAGGAAAAGGAAGTTTGTCTCTACTGGAAAACCAGAAAATTCATGATGGCCCAGTAAGCCAAAAATGCAGGCATAGGAAAAGAAGAGATGAAGAGATTAACTTGTTAATTATTATGCACATTTTTGAGTGATACTAGACTAGTTACTCATTTTGAGTCAGCTTCAAAGTTAGGCTGACACCTGTTGAATCGGTGATTGACAATTTCATTGAAATCGAAGTTACTACTATGTAGTGTGCACTAGACATACTCCACAGTTCATAAGAGAGTACTAATGCGTAATAATGGCACTGTTATTTAATTTGAGCATTTAATTTAGCTTATTTGGATTTCTTAAGTTTATCTTTTTCTCTGCGTAAATTATCGAGAATTACTTAAATCCTGAATTAGTTTTTTTTATTACTATTTACTAAGGCTGGGCATCGATGTAAATCGACAACATCGACATCGACGGCAAATAATCGATGTCGAATCGCGATGTCGGAATATTTTCGACATCGATATCGAAACGAAAATAATCGACATCGTTTTTTTAAAATTGATAATTAATCAATTATTTGTAACAGTACCCACGCCCTCTTACTACACGGGTTGGCCTAGCTCAGCCGGGAAATAAACCAACACTTAGAAATTTGAGTTGTACTATTAAATTATATTGTATCACATAGACAACGAATGCTCACAGTAAATAACTTGTCACAAATAGGTTTACAGACAGTACCAGCTCCAGTTATAGGTGAATCCTTCTTCTAACCTTGGTTTCTCAAGCAGGCGTCCATGGTAGGATTTCAAAGATGTCCTTCATGGTAGGTTGAATTCAGTGGTGGATCGTGTGTAACCGACGCTTCGAAAATCACCGTCCCATTTAACGGGGCAGGCGTAGTTGACGTCTGGGTAATACTAGTTTGGATAACTAGAGAAATCGTAAGGCTCAAAGACTCGAGTTCTTGAAGTTATTCCGTGTAGCTTTCAACACCACATCCTCTCTCTAGGCTTACTTTTTCACCATCTTCCTCTGTATAATGTCCTTAGTTACCAGTCAACAACCGTTGCTATGCAATGTAACAATGCTTGTTCTTTATTGATATAACCAAAGCTCTCTACAAATTCACATGTGCACAAAGTCACTGCATTCTAAGCACAGCCTAGTGGATAATGCACAAACTCACTGCACTCTAAGCACAGCCTAGTGGATAATGCACAAACTCACTGCATTCTAAGCACAGCCTAGTGGATAATGCATATAGATGGTACTTTACAATACCCCTTCAAATTTTTTTATATTATGAATTTATTAATTGAGATTATAAAAAAAATTTCAAAAAAATTATCTCCAACGTTCTCCACTTTTTAAAAATTCCATGGTCGTAGGTCGTTCTATCATACCCCTTCCAAAAATAAAAAAAATGAAGATGACAAAATGTATCTATATTTGTTATATTTTTGTTAACATCGAAACTCAGAAATAAACCCTTTAAATCTATAATTGGAAAACCGCATTACCCCTTCAAATAGCCTCACCCCTTCTAAACCTGTAAACTACAACAATGTCGTTCACTGACCCCTTCAATTCAAATGCTAAAATGAAAGTTTATGAAACCTGAAACCCGAATGACAGCACAATGCAATGTTAATAGTACAATACACTTCTAACAATTGGATATCAATCCCCTCTTCCAGAATCAACAATTGTCAACAATTAACAATTTTAAATTGTTGATTAAAAAAACAACACATTAATAACTTTGCACCATAACCAACACCAACCTATAATCCTAATCCTATTAACAATGTTACTACAGAGTCGACAACAATAGGCTACATTAGGGACCAAATCATCACCTGTCAAAGAGATTCCATACATTGTTGACCTGTGTCAAAATAAACTGTCACTTTCTGTGAAATAGCCCGAGCCGTTTGTTGCTTTAACGTGTACAACGACACCAACTTTGAAAAAACATCAATGAACACCAGTTCATATCGTACCCCTCCAAAGCCTGTAGATAAAGGACCATCAGTTGCCACCAATTCACCAATGTTAGTAGGCAAAATAGGCTGAAAAATCCCATGTGACGTTCTATTTGCATGTTTCGTACGTTGACATAAATCACAAAATGCAATCAACTTTCTATTCAATCGCGCCATATTACTGAAAAAGAAGTTCTCTAATAACACCATTAAACATTTTCTAGCACCAAAATGACCAATCTCTTCGTGTACACTCATGATCACTTCCGACACCAGACATTGTGGAATACATAACCTCCAAATCTCCTTACTATTGTCCAATTTGAAGAACAACATGTTGTTGAAAATCATATAATTGCTATGAGCACCAACATTAGTATGAATATCACTCCAAATCGTTCCAAACTCATCATCTTTCTTCTGTAAATCAGGCAATTGTCGAAATTTTTTACGCAATTCTGAACTAATTCCCACATCGGAACTTCCTTTTATTTCTCCGACCTTGTTTTCTACATCTCTTTTGAACTCCCCTATTTCCTCAATTACTTCATTGACCTTACCGCCAACCTTTACAACCTTATCTCCAATCTTTTCTGACCTACCTTTAAAATCCACTATCTCTTCTACTAAACCACCTACTTTATTGTCAATAACCTCGATTTCATCCTCATCCTTAGTCCTCAAAGCTGTGAATTTAGTTTCCAACCCATGAAACATTTTATCACATTTTTCTTCGAAGCTTTTCTTCAATTCGGACTTCATTTCCCCCATTTCCTTCCGTATTCCCTCATTGTCGTTACGTAATCCCACATTGTCGTTACGTAGTCCCACAATGTCCTTCCGTATTCCCTCATTCATATCCTTCATATCACCATTCATCTTAATCATCATCTCCATTAAACTGTTCAAATCAACAGACCTGATCTCTACCTCTTGAACACTCTCCTCTATACTCATATCTACTTCATTCTGAACCTCCTCCCCCTGCATCCTGTCCATAGTCAGCAGTGACTCTGCGAACGTTCAAATTAATCGAGCTTATAATTACACCTCAAATTTTTAAGTGTTTGGTTCAAAAAAAAATTTTTTTTCTCTCGGGGTAAATGCAATTAGTATGGCCCCAGCGTTGGTGTGCCAAATTGTAACAGTACCCACGCCCTCTTACTACACGGGTTGGCCTAGCTCAGCCGGGAAATAAACCAACACTTAGAAATTTGAGTTGTACTATTAAATTATATTGTATCACATAGACAACGAATGCTCACAGTAAATAACTTGTCACAAATAGGTTTACAGACAGTACCAGCTCCAGTTATAGGTGAATCCTTCTTCTAACCTTGGTTTCTCAAGCAGGCGTCCATGGTAGGATTTCAAAGATGTCCTTCATGGTAGGTTGAATTCAGTGGTGGATCGTGTGTAACCGACGCTTCGAAAATCACCGTCCCATTTAACGGGGCAGGCGTAGTTGACGTCTGGGTAATACTAGTTTGGATAACTAGAGAAATCGTAAGGCTCAAAGACTCGAGTTCTTGAAGTTATTCCGTGTAGCTTTCAACACCACATCCTCTCTCTAGGCTTACTTTTTCACCATCTTCCTCTGTATAATGTCCTTAGTTACCAGTCAACAACCGTTGCTATGCAATGTAACAATGCTTGTTCTTTATTGATATAACCAAAGCTCTCTACAAATTCACATGTGCACAAAGTCACTGCATTCTAAGCACAGCCTAGTGGATAATGCACAAACTCACTGCACTCTAAGCACAGCCTAGTGGATAATGCACAAACTCACTGCATTCTAAGCACAGCCTAGTGGATAATGCATATAGATGGTACTTTACATATTAATAAAAAAACTTTGTCACCTGTTAAATGTAGGGATAACGACGGTTAAGCATTTCACTAACCGGTTAATCGAACCGGTTTTTAATCAGTTAATAACGGCAACAAAACTCAGTTTTCGTCTGCAACGGGAGATAACTGACCTAGGCCTAGGCTAGGCCTTCTAGGCCTACGTGACGGCCATTTATTATTAGCTTATTTTTGTCGTCATAAACACAATTGTGGATATTGATTTCAATTTATTTTAACGCAATATCCGATTGTAGAGGCTTATTCAAGTCGTTTTTCATTAATCCGTTCTTGATTACTTGCTGCGAAGTGAACTGTCAACAGGCGGCCGCTTGCATTCCACTGTCTATCGCGATCTCGCTTCCACTCACGCGTCCTGCGACTAGCGCTTTCTCTCTCTCTCACGGCGGCCGATAGCAGCCGACACGGCGAACTACTTCGTCGCGTCTCGCTCAGACCATTGTTCTCTCGCTCTTTCTCGTTCGGCCGCATCTGTTCTCACTTGTCGAGTGCCGGCCTGAACCAAGGGATGGCTCGCGCTTTAGTACGCGCGATCTGCAAATACTTAGGGGGGTGGGGGGGGGGGGGGGGGCTTGAGAGTGTGCGGTATCTTTTGATACGGGTCAGTTTGGACTAAAAGCGGCCGTGGACGAATAACTATGCCGCCCTATAGTTGAAAGTTCCCATTTCTCGCGTGAATTGACAATTGATTAGTTATTTAATTAATTGACGAAAAAATCGATTAAAACCAAAAAAAATCGATGTCGAAAATCGTCACCGACATCGATTATTAATCGATTAATCGATGTCGACGCCCAGCCTTACTATTTACTAGACACTATTTTTTGGATAACGGATCATGAAAGCGTTCTTAAAAGTGTTTTTTTTTAAATAGCTAGTATTGATTTCGTCGATACCAAGTTCAAGCTTCAGTGGGCATTGACTGGTGCCCCCTCGTCTAATGGCCGATATTACCAACCTTATTAAAATTTCATGACAGCTACCGTCTATGCATGAAAATGGAGATCAAAAGAAAAAGATGGCTCGTTGGTCCAGTTGAGGTGGCTCGTTGGTCCAGTGGTTAGCATCCCTGCTTCCAATGCAGAAGGTCCCGGCTTCAAATCCCGCTTCAGGCAGAAGTTTTTTAACTTCTAATGTGAATCCAATTCCATTACTTCTTGGCTTAGGAATAAGCAAACGGTGACTTTGGAGCCGTCCTAGCAACGGAGCACTCAATAAATTCAAAGTTCTGAATCGGCCTTGTTGATTCTGGCATTTGTCCGCAGGTGTTCGCACTGTCCAATCACTGATTCATATGTTTCGTATTTGAAATATCGATCTTTGATTGGTCATCGCTCACTCGTCGATGGTGTTCATAGCCTACAGGGTTGGTTTAGTCACGTTAAATTAAAGTCCCCCACTGCAAATCAGTTTAGTTACTGAGTGGGTAGACTCTAAATGTAAATTTATTTATTTATTTATTTATTTATTTATTTATTTATTTATTTATTTATTTATTTATTTATTTATTTATTTATTTATTTATTTATTTATTTATTTATTTATTTATTTATTTATTCATTCATTTATTTATTTATTTATTCATTTATTTATTTATTTATTTATTTATTTATTTATTTATTTATTTATTTATTTATTTATTTATTCAAAGAAACTACGTCATACATTCAAACAAACGTTTTCGCCTTGGCCATGGATATACCCTCCCCTCCCTCCCTCACCTCTGATATGAGGCTTCCACTCACCATTTTGCCGCCACTCATATTGGACAATACAGTACAAGTGTTAAAAACACATGACTAATATTATTTTCTTACATCTTAATTCAATGATGGACAGAGTTTCTTGTGTGTAAGGTACTTTCAGTTTACTCCCTCACCTCTGATACGAGGCTTCCACTCACCATTTTGCCGCCACTCATATTAGACAATACAAGTGTTGAAGACACATTACTATTTATATTTTCTAGCATCCTAACTCATTGATGGATAGAGTTTCTTGTGTGTAAGGTACTTTGAGTTCGCTCTCTGCCCTTAGATACGAGACTTCCACTCACCATATTGCCGCCACTCATATTAGAAAAATGCAAGTGCCAAAAACACTATTACTTTTCAGCATCTTTACTCAATGATAGATACGAGTTTCTTGTGTGTTAGATACTAACAGTTCGCTCCCTCACCCCTGATAGGAGGCGTTCTTTCACCATTTTGCCGCCACTCATATTGGACAATTTAAGTGTTAAAATTACATTACTAATAATTAGGGATGACATCGGGTAGTAAAATTCGGAACCGGTTCCAGCTCTCATATTACCCGGGTACCCGGATCATGAAAACGTATTTTTCGATGTGTAGGCTTGATTTAAAGGTCGTCGCTAGGCCTTGTGAAAGGCGCGGGGCGCGAAGACGAGGGACAAATGACATGCATGCCGCCTGCTCGAATAGCCCCTTGGAATACGCCTGCAGTAATCACGTCGAGTAAAAAAAAACATTTCGCAATACACAACTGAAGCACGTACATAAACCATGCTTTTTCAAGTAAAATAAATTGTAATAGAACAAGTGTTAGCCAGAATGTTCACCAGAATGTTAAACAATGAACAAACAGTAACGAATGCAAGTCGGTTCGCGTTTGTTCTGTTTTCCGCCGGGTCACGTGTTGTGGAAGGGTAAGCTCGCGCCGTACCTGCTGGCTCCATCGAAATCAACCGCAGCAATACTGGCGCGTAAATAAGGCCCAGAAACGGACTAATAAATTACCCGGACCCGAAAAACGGCTCCGGGTAATACTTTGGAGCCGGGTACCCGGGTTACCCGGGTACCCGATGTCATCCCTACTAATAATATTTTCAAGCATCTTATCTCATTGATAGATAGAGGTTGTTCTAAGAATGGTTCTTTCTTTTTTACTCCCTCACCTCTGATTCGAGGCTTCTTCTTGCCATATCCCGGCCACTCATACTACGCGATAGAAGAGATAAAAAAAGTTATTTATAATATTTTCTAGTATCCTTACTCATATATAGGTAGAGATTTTTGTAGGTACAGCACTTTTCGCTTTTCAGCAGTTTCGCAAAGAAAATAAATAAAATAATTAATTAGATATTTAAATACCTATAGTGTAGAGACGTACCACCTTCTCCTTGGCCCCTGACGCGAAGCGATACTGCGACAGGATCGCCAGACTCTTCATGTGGTATCCATGAACCTGGACAAGCATAGTACGAGGGTGGGCAAACCAAGCCCCTGCACCACCCACTGCAGTCATGCGTAGCTTTGTCTTGAAGGCGTTGCTCTAAGCCTCGACTACCCGATGTGCCTCCTAGTGCTCTTACATGAACTGTGTTGTTTATTATGTTGCCTAGTGTTAACTATATAGTAGTTGGTGGTGGTTATGCCAGTGGTACAATACAGATACACATACAAGAGCTGCCGTCAGTGGAGTGCACCATGATACACGAGTAAGACAGCATGGAAACGGGCAGAGCTTGAAACGAAGGCTGTCCAATACATCCTCGGGCTGCCAGTTTCATCTTTCGGTCAACTTAACAGTCTCATTTATGTTTTTTGATAAAACACGAATGAACTTCGTGTTTTGATAATGAAATTTCAAATTACTAAACTTGGTTTAATATTCATCCCACAACTGGTTAAACTGTTAACAAAGCTAAATTCATATAACCATGTAGACTACCAGTTGTCTACAAAATGCTAATGTAAAATAATCAGCCTTATGCTAAATTTAGTGAAAATTAATGTTAAAAAAGACGTATCTCTAATTATAGCTAACAATCGTTGCTACAGTCGTCAAGCTTTCAATAGTTACAATTTGTAGTTTTATTCCTAAATACTAAATACAGTAAATAATTAGGACTGACACTAAATGAAGAAATATGTAACCTATACGTTGGCTGCCTGTTTTCATACGGTTATACCTTGTGTTACACATTTATTGGATGGATTACAAAAGTTTACTTTACTTAGTTAGCCTACGTATAGTAGTAGACCACAATACGTAATGTAACTAAATAAGCTAGAGTTACCTTGGCCCATTGGCTATTGCTGCTAGATTAAGCATATAAGTAGTAGGCCTACATGTCTATTTTGTATTACTTACTATTAAACATTAATTTAAACTTTAAATTAAATTTTTTACAATTTGCACTTATTTAAGCCAATGAAACTTTGAATCAATTTTTATTATAAATATACTATCTACACACATGATTTATTCAAGTGTAGCTAACTGATAATTGACATAAGCAAAGGCATTCAACAGTAGGCCTACAGGTGTCTAGTACAGTAGGCTACTGTTCTACCACCTAACATTGAAATGTTGTGTATTTTTCAGTTTTCAGCATGTTTATAATTATTTATTGATTGTGTTTGTACTCCATCCATGAACTAGTTAGTAGGCCATGCTCACAAGACACAACACAAATACACGCGGAAGTATCTACGTGAACAGCATCATTCGTACGTAAGTGGGTTTTTTCTTATACCAAAAGATGGCTTTTTAAGCCATTTCTTTTTTTCTCTAAGTATCCAATATAAAATGGCTTCCTTTTCTGGCCTGCTCATATCATTGGGCAGGGAGTCATATTAAACTTACGGGTAGCACATCTAAAGAGATCAGCTGTAGAGAGAGAGGCGAGATAGCGAGAGAAAGAGAGAGAGAGCGATTGTGTCGTATCGTCCAGTTAATTGTTAGCGCCTGTCTGTGAAATTGCTCGCGGGTGTGAGAGATGTCGACATTTTTGTGCAAACGAGCAGAGACCCGTGTAACAGACTCCGTCTCACCGCGAGTTTCGGTTTTATCGAGTCAAAGTTATGTTTCGGCGGTTGTATTCATTTTTATAGCGTACAGTATTTCAGTTCTAGATGCACAGTGCTATATTCATTAAAAAAAGTTGAATATATTCTCGTTCGTCAAAATATAGATATACCGTAGCCTATAACAATTGCAGGTTGAAATTGGCTAACATAATGCACCAACCAACTTAAAAGATATCTATTTTATTTTTTAACAAATAGTTTGCTTTTTGTGCTGTTTCTCAATAAGAATGTGATTATTATGTGAATTTCTGTGATCTTAATAAATGTGCTAATTAGTAATTTTCTTGTTTAATGGCGATTCAATTTGGTTATTGTCATGTACATACATCATAAATTCAATTATTTTATTCTCATTTTGTGACATAAACTCTTACATTTTATGGATATCGTTGCGCGTATGTATTCTAAAATCCTTTAAAACTGGTGCCTGATGTACTGTTTTACTCTAAATTTAATCGCTCTTGCTTGTTGGTTCGATCGCTCTGTCAAAGGAATCGCTTGTTCTCTAGTTTCTCTCTCCCTCTCTCTCTGGAGGGGCCACTTCGTCTTTTGTCTTGCTCTATCGGTCGCCGTGTGCTGGCACGCTGCAGAATGATGCCTTGCTGTACACTTTATTTTTCTCACCTTATTAGTATCAAATAACTTCTAACTTTTTAACAAAGAAACGTACGACCCGGTTTTTAAATTCAATTACGTCCCATTTCTTGTACATATTTTGGCAGAGTCATTGTATTGCCAGTGTCACGGCAATCCGCACACGACCATGATTCTGCACGTGTCGCGAGAATTGTAACACAATTGGGTTTCAAGACTAAACGAAACCCTTGATGCTGTTCACGTAAATAATTCACACTCGCAACTCTAGTAGTTGTGGCTCTGCAATCACGGCCAAATGCAAGCGTTGAAGTGGAGTTGCACTAGTGTGCAATTTCGTGCGTTTTGCACATGGCCGTGGTTTCTGTGGCAGCTCTTATGTCTGTGTATCTAGTACCACTGGTATACTTAGAATTAACAATGGACCTGTTCATTTTGGCTGCACCAATTACGCCTGAAATGTTTTACATTCAACTAAAGAGGAATCCGGTTTAGGAGCGTTTACAATAGACGCAGATGAAGGTATTTGTGGTGTTTATGAAAAAAAAATCATTTTTCAGTAAGTTTTTGTTCTTTCAATTTTTTCAATTTAAATGACTAAACAAGATAAAAATGTCTCACTCATTGCCCAATCAGTGTACTATTTTGTTTTTCTAACCTTGATATTTACAAAATTCTTTTAAAATAATAATTATTATTAATGCAACTTGGGAAGAGGTCAATCAGGAACGATGGTGGGAAGATAGAAAAGTATGGACAGAATTTGTAGAAAGAGCAGAGGAAGAAGAAAGTGAAGAGGAGCCGGAGGAAGTTAACATGAGGGAAGTGTCAGGCATGGCCAGCCGGCTTCGATGTACCTAGGGGCCAGAATATGATGGGATGAAGTTCCTATCCCCTACCCGACTTCATTGTTGGACACAGGGAGCAGATATAAAAAAATAATAATAACAATAACAACAATAATAACAATAACAATAACAATAACAATGACAACAATAAAAATAATAATAATAATAATAATTTTTAGTAATAATATTGATCATATGGTCACTCATACCTAATAATTAATTATGTGAAATTTAATAACAATTTCATTGTCATCTGGTACATTACCGTACCTTACATTTCTCTAGTCATTGTTCATTGGGCACTTTGCCACAGTAAAATTATTGGCTCTATCTAGAGATAGCCCAGTGCAATACATTTATAAATTAAATTATCAACTTCATGATCTCAATTATGTTGGCAAAAAGCAACAAACTTTGAATAATTTGCACCTCCGGTTCACAACTTGGGGCAAACCAAACATGAATGTTACCAAATTGGCTTTCTTATTCACCACAAATACCCGACTGCAGTTACGTATAATGATAAAAGGTAGTTCCGTTTCAAACTTAGTCCTATAAATGCGCTGACAAACTTGTGTACAGTACCGACATAGGTACATACTTTAATAGGGAATGCTCTTTTATTTTCAGTATAATGTCTCAAGTATAAAAAAATAGATAAACATTCATCACCAGATACAAAGAACTTACATTCTCACTCTCAAAAGTAATTAATAAATAATAAGTAGTATTAAATTAGTGATGAATTGATTAGTAGTAGGGATGTCAAACGATTAAATTATTATAATCGATAATCGAATTCACTTTCACCTCCATAATCGATTATTAATCGATTTTAATCGTTTTGTTAAATGTCGGTATAGTAGCAAGTTTCTGCCAAACTTCGGTCTGGTTTCGGTTAGTTTGAATTGCCCGCGCAAGCCACGAGTTCGCAATTCGACTTCTTTTCGACTTTCGATATATTTTACGTCACGGAGTATTTTTGTTATGTTCTGTCCAATATTTCGACGATAATTTCTGTCCTAGTTAGGCCTGAAGGGCTATAGTTATTCACTTCCCGTTTTTTTTGAACCAACAAGTAATTAAGTATGCTGAATATGCGTCGTAATATTATTATTTTCATGTGCAGCGTTATTAAAATTTACGTGATGTGAACTAAAAATCGTAGCGACTTTTCTAACCTTACTTCTCTTGTTATTTGTGAACAAACATAACAACTCGTATTTTTATAGATCGTAGGCGTCGAATGCTGGGTCTAGCTAGGGTAGGCGACTAGACACAGCTATTCAAAATATGACTGGAAATTCGGCTCAAATTATGACGCAAAGTTATGCTGTTGCTGTTCTTAGGCCTAGGCCTAAGCCTACTGTAAATGAAACTGACCAATAGCGATGCTAGCGCTAGCGCTCGCGCTCGAATAGGCGGCAGATCTTGAGAACTAAATTTAAAAAAGCGCGAAAATTTAAAATCGATTTTTTTAAAAATAATCGATTAATCGTTTTCGATTGATAATCGATTAATCGAATCGATTTAATCGTAATCGTTGACATCCCTAATTAGTAGTAATGATTTGAGTATAAAGAGAAAACATTTTTTTATGTCATGGACAGATATTAAACAAATATGCAATTCATAAAAGTAAATAGATATATGAAATGAGATCATTTATTACATTTTTTTTTTATTTTCTGTAAAAATTCATACCAATTCCAATTAACTATTCCCTGAAATTAGCCATCAGCAGCAAATCTCTATATATATTTGTATTGAGCTTGGTGTGATTGGTCAAAACCATTGATGCCACACCCTGTTTTTTGCCGCTTTAGTGGCGTGCAACAATCTAAATAACTTTTCTATAATAATTTCAAAAAAAAAAACATTTTGCTATTAGAATGCACTCTTTAATTTAGTTAGTGGAATAAAAAAGTGAAATGATTGAGCATTCCCTGTTTTAAAAATCGATGATAGTTTCTTCGGTAGACGTGAAAAGTGGCGCTCAATTCTTTGGGTAGCCGGCACTTTTCCACGCGGACTAGGACTCGGGGTTTGCACAGCCTTTAAAGGTTTGTGACAGCTAGCTAGGCGTTTCAACCCAGGATTAGATTACAGAAAAAAACGACTAGGTCAGTACTCCTTACTGAGTTTATTAAGATCCTCTATTTAAATATGATGTATAAAATGAATTGGTGTTGCCAAAATGAACAGATCTATTGTTGTACCTTACAATTTTGAGCATAAATACATATGGAAGCACATAATAGTTTGCCGCGACAAGTTAAAACGCTTTTTTACCAAATATGCAACCCTCGAAAATTCGCTTCTTTTTGACATTGGTGCGAGAGCGAGATAGTCATTGGAACAGATAAGAAGTCAGGGAAATGTTTTTTGATCCTGAGTTTTGCTTATTGATTAGGACTACGAACTGAGAGGAACCTTGTAGGGCGTAAACGTCATCCACAATTGGCATGCCGGCATGCTTTTATTGTCGTCATTAGCGGGAAGGATAAATTAAAAAACTAAATTCAAATTTCTTTTTCAATTGAACTAGTGGCGCGTTGTAATCAGAGGGTATTGTGACCGTGTTAATTCTCTATAATTAGAATGTGGAGTCCTTCTATTTTGATTAGTAATGTTCAGTCGTCGTCGTGACGCAACAGAACTTGTTTTTAGTATCGTTGTTTAAACCGTCGGGGCAAAATAGAACTTCAAATATTGTACTAGGTCTACTTCTAAAACTTGAGTAACGAAATCTTGAATTCTTCACCAGTTTAAAAATGCAAAAGTTGTGTCGTTTCGGTTGCGAACAGGAAAATTGCGTTCAAACTAGATCGTATAGTTGACGTCTGCCATTACTCGCGAGCACCAAATTTGTGACTTTCGAGAGTTGCCTATTCTTGCATTCAAGTCACAATTCACTGTCAATTCACTTTGCTAAATTTGGTCAAAACTTCTTGATGAATTCACTCTATGTGTTTAAAGTTGTGCTCTTTCCTGCCAACACTATTCATTATTATTGTATATAATATGAATACAAACATTTAATAAATAAAGAAATACTAAGTCCATAAACTAGTTCACATCCATTAATTAGGTCACAACCTCTATATGACCTTTAAAAAATATACTAAGTCCATAAATTAGGTCGCAACCTCTATATGACCTTCAAAAAATATACTAAGTCCATAAATTAGGTCGCGATGAATTCGTTGTCTGATCTGTGCTTCCAAATATTCATGCTCATTGTTGTATGCGTACGTAGTGTGGTGCTGGTATCTTTGCATGCGACCGATCCTCTCGCTCAGACAGGACTGATGATGGAATTGTTGGAAAATGTTTCGACTTCCGTCGTCAGTCCTGTCTTTGCGTTGGGGTGAACACTCTGTGAAGCTGAAAAGTTTCGACGCTAAACTTGGTAGCTTTGAAAATGCAAAAAGACTTAGGGTATATAAAGGGGCTTTTTTTGGCCATTTTTTCATGTTTTTTGCTTAATTTTTTGTATTTTTTTTCTAGATATTTCTTAAATTTTATGAAAATTTTAATAATTTTCATAAAATTTATAGAAATATTTATAAATTTTATGAAAATTATTATAATTTTCATAAAATTTATAGAAATATTTAATATTTCTATGTAATGTTATTGGAAATAAATAAGGATGGAAAAAAAGACTATCAGTTTAATTACCCACAAAGGGTTAAAACCTATTATTGTTGGTTGATTGGTCCTATTGGGAAAGGAAGTATCCAGGATTTGGCCTTGGAAAAAAAGACTATCAGTTTAATTACCCACGAAGGGTTAAGCATGGGAAAGAAAAGGATTAAATAACAAGTAAACACAACAGTATGAGTTCAACAACATGTATTGAGCAAGCAAGGTTGCACACAAATGACACATACAAAAGTAGGCTATGTCCAATGGCCTTGAAAAAACAAATGGTTAGGGATTAGCGTGTAGAATGCTTACAAGCTCATTGCTTCAGAGGTGTGCATGGAATGTAGTAGAGAGACGAGACGAAGATGATGGAAGTGTGGCCAGCAGATCGTTGTCGAGGAGAGATGAAGACGTTGAAAGTGTAGCCAGCAGATCGTCGTCGGGATGATCGAGAGAAGCGATGGATGGCAGTAGTGAAGTGGTGCCATGTTAACGGACATAGACATATGTCCAACAACCTGAAACAGAGAATTTTGTTAGACAGACGTATTGCATGTTGACAGTGCTTTTGGTGCCCCGATATTACGACAGCCCGCTAAATATTCAGTCTGCGACTTTACGTTTTCTCCATTGCAATCGCCCATTAGAAGAGTGGTTTGCCACGCAGAAATCTGGTTACGTCACGTACGAAATATTTAGCAGGCCGTCATAATACCGGGTCTTAGCCAACCAAATGGAGCAAAAGTTACAGGTCTATGCAGCATGGTGTTTTATTGATGACATAAGCACGACTGGGATTTGAACCAGACATAACCTAAAAATTATGCGATTTAACGGTTTTGAACCACAATGAATGAATTAATGTTTCTGTAGTTTCTTTTGATCGTAACATTGAACTTAAATTTTGTTACAACAATTATGTTTGTAATGTATATTTTGTAAGGGATTGGTAAATGACCAGATTCCAATTAGTAATTGTTATTAACATTGCTTAGGTAGCAGATATACCACCAGGTAATATGGCATGTTATCAATATCGCACAGCGTATTGAGTTATGCACCGAGTGAATTGTTTGCAATGAAAGTTTATGGAACAGACTTTAATTCTTAGGATCATTTAACCAAAATTTATATTGGAACAAGATTGTTGTAGTATCACAAATTATTTATTGCCGTTACATGTACGAAAGTATATAGGTCTAAGATCTCCACTACAGCCAACATTAAAATACTGCATAATTAATCTTTTTTACTAACATCTCAAGAACGTAACATAAAACATGAATTCTGTAGAACAAGGGACAACAGTTTCCAGTGGTGTCATGGGGTAAAGGGAGGGGGGGGGTGAGTATACAGAGCAGACAGAAAATATGTTTACCTCCTGCGGTATGAGGGGTGTGTCGAATGGTTTTGTTTTAGAGTGATTTTTGAAACTTTTTGCAACTTGCACATGAGGGCTTTAGTTGTGAAATAACCAACTTAACTTGGATTGAATGTCTTGAAAGCATGATATTATGCATCTACACCAACAAAGTGGAAATATGTATTGTTTAGTAGTAAAAGTGTCCCATTTATCGTGCTTTTTGTTACCTACTAAAAACATGACTAATATGAATTTGGATGTTACTTGCCAATTTTGACCAGCTTTGGTTTGATGGCAAAAAATGTCTTAAAAGTACAATATTATGCATCTACACCACCAAATTGGAAATATATATATTGCTTAGTAATAAAAGTGTCGCATTTATCGTGCTTTTTGTTACCTACTAATAACATGACTTATATGAATTTGGATGTTACTCGCCAATTTTGACCAACTTTGGTTTGGTGGCATTTTGTTTTTGTTTAGTTTCTGGCTTAAGAGCGAAGGATACCTCTACGTCAAAAACCGCAGAACATTTTCATTTTTTGATTATATCAAAATTGAAACAGAAAATCGAAAATCTGAGTAATCATTGCGCTGTGGTTTGATAAGCCCTACAGATCGAATGATAAATGTATTACATTATAATCAGCATGACTGTGATTTTTATTTCATTAGATTACTAATGTAATAAGTATCACAGTCATACTGATTATAATGTAATACATTTATCATTCGATCTGTAGGGCTTATCAAACCACAGCGCAATGATTACTCAGATTTTTGATTTTCTGTTTCAATTTTGATATAATCAAAAAATGAAAATATTCTGCGGTTTTTGACGTAGAGGTATCCTTCGCTCTTAAAATTGGGCCATTCATGCCCATTGTGAAATAATAATTCCTATATTTAGAGATATGTTCTTTTAGCATTTTAGGTTTTAGTTGCTAAATCAGTGTACTTGTATTTTTTGTAAACACTACAAAATGCTAATTTTATGAAAATAAAGGGTTCCCATTCTTAGAGATTGAGATAAGAATTGCATTCTAACCCTTTAGTTACAAATTACAATTGAATTGATTTTTAAATATCTTAAACATAATTTTCTTTTGGAAGTATTAGACCCCCCCCCCCCCCCTCCCTCATATTCAAGGTTTGGAAACAAAAAATAGATGGTACAAAATGCTAAATTTAGAGAAAATTAATTCTAAAAAGACATATCTCTACCTATGTTGTTAACATTACATCTGTACTCAGTATACCTACAAATATATTTGTGGTATACATAAATTATCTACGAAAGCACGTTTAAAATAAATTGCCACCATTAACAATGAAAACATAAAAATGGTGGGACTATTTGCCCTGGCTTCCCCCCCCCCCCCCCCCTTGTATAAAAGTGTGTGTTTTGGCATTGGAAAGACTCGTACATTGTTTCAGGATGACACCACTGGACTGGACAAAGAAGTTAGTGGGCACGCAACAGAATTGTTGTTAGCGCCCATCTGGACTATATATAACGGGTTGGGATTCGTTATTTACTAAAAGCATATTCTTATGTTTTGCTTGGTTTATTTCAATTTTTAGCTAATTCCAGAACTTACATTGAACACATTATTTTATCACAAATTAATTAGCATACAAAAAATGTTAATACGTAATACGTAATCGTTCTTGAGATGTATAACAGGAAAACATAAATTCTACTAGATTCTCATATTGGCTGTAGTAAGTTATCAATTAGCTTTTATACAATCGTGCTAGAAGCGATGAAACATTCATTTCATTTTGGCATTATAGTTTTCTCGTGTCAGAAACATTCATTTTGGCACAATTTTTAGTTTTCTTTTATCATTAACTATTCTAGCACTTTAGAGGACTCAAAATGCACATTTTAATTAATTAATTAATTATTGCACTGGGTTAATTGTCTGTCAATGCTTTAGTAAACATTTACAAAAACAACCTACCCTGTCATTAAAGGTACTTAACATTCGGTACATAATTAGCCTCTTCATGAAAATAATCAAACATAAAAAATAAATTGAACGTTTTGACAAATCATTGAAACCAAAGCTTAAACCAATTCACCCACATCTAACCTTTTTAATTAGTAAGTATAAAAGTAGTATATTTGGTATGTGTAGCTCATATTTAAAACATTTTTTCGAATTTAAAATATCTCATCATTTCCCTCCCTTATCCACAATCTCTGGTAGGCATTACATTGGTGAACTGTTAAATTTATAAATTAAAAGGTTTCCCCAACTCCTATTAAATATCTCCTGTATTCAAATTCATGCCCCCCCCCCCCCCCCCCCCCCCTCCCCCACCACACAGGAACCCTGTTCTGTAACTCAGTTTCGTACTACATCACATAGATTCCTTTGCTAGGACGTCCTGATACCATATTTTTTATTATTTTAGTCGCATTCTCGAGACGGATTCAGTGATTCAATTGTTTCGGGCGTTGATTTGAATCGCAAGTCGGTTTCGAGTGAAGTAACGAGACGTTTTTACCATTCTCCGTACATTTTTAAGGCGGCGTGGGCTCTAGTAAACACGCAAAGAGTATGACATACTTCCCGAAGGCGACGAGTCATTAATACATGCGTTAATAATAAGTAATGCTCATTAAGTCTTGATCTTTTTGTACAATGCTGGCGGCCGATTACACGAAATTTATAATTTGGCAGCTTATCTTTAGTACTAAGAAATCCTGGCACGTCATTGGCTATTAAGCCCCAACCACAATTGTCGGCATTGGGATTGCAATCGCAATCCGGAAATCGTGAAGAAAACGTTAACTTTCCTAGTTCTTATGGTGCTGTTAGCAATAAAAAAAAAAATCGTAATGCGCAAATGATCAAGCATGAGAAAATGAACGATTGCAATTCCGAACATGATACGATCACGATACTGACAATAACTGAGAAATAATATTTTGAGTCGAACGTGTGTATTTATTATTAATAATTACAATTGATTTGAATTAAAAATATTACTTTCAATAGGCTACATTTTTTCTTGGTTGTAAATAATTTGTTACTATTTGAAACGTTAACATACAGGGCCTGGATCCTAACTAGATAAATCCACTCTGGGTATTACTACAAGTGCACAAATACAAAATTATTAGTTAAATTGTTGATATTTAACTACATTTTATTTTTAAGTATGCATGATTTATATCCCTAAAATTTGCCTAAACTAGGACGTCTTGCACTTGGGCTCCTTTGTGAATCTGGGCCCTGCTTTATAAAGCTTACACTTCCCAAGAAATCAAAACCAGGCGGTGTTAAGTATTGCGATACATTTCACGTGCTTACAACTTTCTGGGATCCCGGTCCCTTAATTATTTTCGAGAATAAATAATTCTTTTAATTCCCATTTATTAATGAAGTTTGACATCCCTTAAAATGAGAACTGTGTAAGCAAACATTGTGTGTGAATAGTTACTTCTTAAGTTCTTATATTTCAGCAATTAACTTTAAAAATATTAATAAGTTTTCAACACTATCATTGTTGCAAATTTCAAGAAAATAATTTTTTTAATTTAAATATTGTACTCTTATATATAAGTGAAATTTCGCTATTAATTTAAATTTGTTATTTTCAAGGAGATTGTTTACAAAACTTGGATTTAGTGCATTATTTATCAGGCCGTACAATGTGTGAAATCTCAAGTTGACTTCGATTCAATATATTTTCTGAAATATGAAATTGTAATTGTAATTTTTCTGTAATTGAAACATTATCACTAGTAGTCTAGTATCAGTACACTAGAAGTCACTACATAGTCACGACCCTCTTTTTAACGCAAGGTTTAACGTAATTTCACTTGTGTTATGTAAGCGCTTTAGATCTACCTTGCGTTTCTCATCAAACATACCGAACGGAATTACCAATGTTTTATTTCATGAGCTAATGTTACGAAGACATTACTTTATATACAAACAAATCGCATCGTGGATCTCTGGATACGTTATGAAATGAAGTGCGTAATTTACAACTGATCATAGTTAAAAACAGCAGTTAAATAACCCGAAACTTTCACACATCGTTATGGCGGGAAAAACGGGGAATGACGTCTAACATTTGGATCACAACCGATCAACCATATCAAGGAACGCTGTTTTTCACAATAGCATGCTTTATATCAAATATGTTTCGAATATGTTCGGTAATTACTCTTGAACATTCATTTATATGGTAGTGTTCAATAATTACAATAATTTTAAACAATATTTAATAGTAGTTTTGTAGTTTTAAAATAAAACATCTGAAGATTGACAACAATGAAGTGCTGTTTTTTAACATGCAAGACAGTTGTAAATTCCGAAGGGCTTTGATCAATTAATTCATAAAATGTGTTGTTTACAGATGTTTGACGTCACGAACCGTTTCACAATGCAGGTAAAAATGTCAAACTTTAAATGCTAATATAAATAGAACTATGCATTTCTCAGACATAAAAATTATATCCACACTATTTTTGGATAAGGGCCTACAATTTATCGGTACCTGAGCTATATTTATGTCCGAGGAAAATTCCGTTTCCTATTGGCTGACGAGCGCCTTCTGTCACTGTGCGTTGTTACGTGACGGAATGGATATAATTCCATGAAGCATCGAATCCGTGTTAACGACAAAGTGTTACAGAATGTTACAGAATAGGGGTCCAGCAGCCCTGAACATTGTTCCATCCTATCTCTTGATCTTCCCACTTCCAAACTATCCATCCCACACCCTAACCCTCTCCCCTCAACCTCTTACACTATATCTAAGGCAATTATGTACCAAATGTAGAATTATTTTAATTAGTTCATTGTTGACTACATAACAAGAAACTTGAATTTGAAAATTTTTGTTACAATAGCCTGTCATACATAAAGTTTCGTTTACACACTTTCTTAAGATTTAAGTCTTTCTTTTCCTAACTGTTTTACTTAGGACCGCTACCATTGGCCGGATTTATTAGAAGTCGCCTTTCATTGGCTGTGCTAAGAATTTTTGGTAGAAGAGCTAACGTTTTGCTATGGTTTCCTTAAATCTTAAATCATAGGAAAGTGTGTAAAAGCCATAATGGTTTTGGCTTGATTTGATTTTCATAAATCGTAAATAAGGGATGTTTAAGCCCTTTACTAGCGACCAAAATGAATGTTTTAAACAACGAGAACATGCTCGTTAACGAGCTTTATAAAAGGTACTGTCATAATCTATGACACAGGTCAGAATGTAAACGTTTGTGCTGTGTGCGGATATATTAAGGGCTCAAGTTACACAACTGTGTGTAGAGAAATGTATGTTTATGTTTTGTTCTTCTTGAAATGCAAGGTCCTCTAAATCACACACCAGTAGCATGAAGAGTTAATGATCTATCAAAACAGATTTAGCTCTATGGCTCAAAAAGGCAAAATACCAAACTGTTAAGCGTTTGTCTTTGCTATGTATATTTTTTACGTTTTCAAAGAAAATATCATAAATCGCAAGCAGTGCTCCAAATTAGGAATTATAAACAGCAACTTTTCGGGCTACTGTCTTATAGTTTTTAGTAGCCCGATTGTTTTGATTATTATTTTCGTTTTATTACGTAATTAACATTTGAAATTACATTTTTGTTTTTTAATTATTGTGAAGAAATTGTAAATTTTGTTTCTTTTATTAATATTATATTATGACAATTATGACATACAATTACAATGTAAAAAATGAATATGAATTTTATGATCATGATTAATTTGCCATGTTATTGCAATTCAGTGCTGCTTGAGCTGCTAAAGTGTCATTGTCTATGTTGGTTTTAGACTTTACTTTACTTTTGATTTGATTTTAGAAAAAACACTAATAATGTGTTTGTATGTGAAATTTAAGGCGGGCTGCCTGGGTATATATACGAGTGGCAGCCCGAGTACATGTTGGGCAGCTTCGGGCTGCCGGTAATTTCGAACACTGGTCACAAGTGTAATTTTACTTTGCCGATAAGCACGATAACCGAGTGATACGGTACATTTAAGTAACGCACATTTTGAAGCGACATCAATTATCACAGAGAGTGTTGCTAGGTGCAATTTAGTGGACCTTGCATCAAATATAGTGTTGCAATTAACTAACAGTAGGATGGTAAATAAACATGTTTGTAGATCTGAGTAGGAGAGGTAATACAGACTAAGTTGGGGGGGGGGGGGGGGGGTTGGAAGGAGGGGAAGGAGGTGTAACACCAGTTACATATTTACTTGAAATGTTAGTGAAAGTTTCTCTGCTCTCCTTCCTTAACCAAACCCCCACCACTGCGCTCCTACTTACTAGTCTCCCCCCCCCCCCCTCCCCCACCCCACTGACCCACAACTGCTCTCCCAATAGCATGTTTGTAAACAATCCATGTGCCAAAACTTTCAAGAAAAATTATTTAGCTTGTCACATGACCAATGTTTCGAAACTACAACTCAAATGGAACGCATAACAAAATGTCCTTTGCATCCTTCAAATGGTTACATCATAGCATAGCTTGGCTGTGAGTTCTTGTGACCACATCGACGAGGATAATCCCGAGGCAAATCCTGGTGCACTCTTGCTTAGACCTAGTCTCAAAATAAAACCCAAAAAGTTAATCTATGAATTTATGAAGTGCTCCACCTACCCATGACTAGGAACACTGATTTATAAATACCAAATGATTAAATTAAAATTGATGGTAACAAAAAAATATTTAAAGATTTAATTTAAAAATGATTTAATTAAAATTAGTTTTGAATCAGGTAGAACATGCTACAAGGATCTTATTCAGCTATGTGTTTTTGCTATGCATCAGCTATTTATGTTAATAAGAGTATAATAATTGGCGAATAAACGTACGATTAAAATAAAATCAATACATTCGTAATTATAGAGTCTACCCACTCAGTAACAAGACTGATTTTCAGTGGGGGACTTCAATTTAAAGCGACTAAACCAACCCTGAAGGCTTTAAGCACCATCGATGAGTGAGCGATAACCAATCAAAGTTCTATATTTCAAATATGAAACACATGAATCGGTGATTGCACAGTGCGAAAAAAAGCACAATTTTGAGTGTTTTTAATAACTACCGCATTGAGAGAGTAGATGTACATTATTCCATTGTATTGACCATGATTCTTCCTGATTACAGAAAAAAATAACTGTAGCATCCTGTGCATTGCAATTGTTAGCAAGAACAATGTCCATAGTAAAGAATTGATGATTGGGCAATATGTATTTACAGTTTTAAAAGTGCCACACAGGACAGCACAGCACAGGAAATGCATTATGCTATAAAGTGATGTTTTTTTATATTGCTCACAAAATACGATTTTTGAAATCATTAAAGCAAATCAAAATGTTATGAATCAGTGTCTCTCTGTACTCATATTTAAAATCCTGAGTTCCCATTTCGTTTTTGGTTCATACTAAACAAAACTATGTATATGAAGCAATTAACAAATTGTTAAAGCTAGTTATAAGGACAAGACCTACTTGTCATAGGACAACGGGGGGCAAGTATGCAAGTATGCTCTATATTGGATGCTATGACGGAAAGCAGTGTTGCTACGTTATGTTACGGTCCTAGCTTTGATAGCTTCACAATCCGGGCAGAAATTGGAAGCAGCTAGCCCATCATTAGTGCCTGGTGGTTCGTCTCAATTAAACCGGAGAAGAGTATGGATCAGGATGAGTTGTGTTTACTACCTTCAACTTTTTACTGTTGGAATGGACTTTAGAAATAAGGGAAAAAATGGATTTCCTATGTGTTGATTAATTCAAGTCGCGACCCTAAATGTGTAAGTGTCGAAGTAGACCGACCAACATAACTTAAGTATTAAACTCACCAAGAGTAGCGTGAGACGTGGACAGGCGGCTTCCTGCGGTGTGGGAGACTTCGAGGTAAGCTGGTCGTGTAGATCAGAGGTTCCCAAACTGTGGTCCGCGGACACTTATCAGGGGGTCCACGAGAATTTCTGAACATTTAAAAATTGAGCTAAATTTTGTTTAATAAATAAAAATAAATAACATGAAAATAAAACAACGCAATCAAACTTTTAAATATTATAACAATTCCCATATAACCCAGACCCAGAGATATGTAAAGCTACATGAACTGCATAATTTTATAGATGTGCCCCCACAGGCCCTGAAGAAAGTGAACATTATTTTGTATCCAGCTGGCCGTGCAAACACGCGAGCGCTCTACCCTTTCCATAGAAATTGGGTGTGTCATTCGCAACCAAATTCGTCATCTCATGTGGAATGCAACCATCCCCCAAGTAGCCCTTCGTTTCTGGCCATTGACTCTTTCAAGAGCAGGGTTTTCGGGACTTGTTGTTTTGAAGACGAAATATTAAAACCGGACATACCAAATCTTTGTACATCGAGTCAGGCCCATCCCTCGCATTGAAATATATAAGTACTGAAGTCCGAAAAGCAAAATGTGTATTCAAATATATGATAAAAGCAACAACAATGAAAACAATTAGTTGTAATAATAATACAATAATAATAAAGTAACATGAAAAATAAGAAGAAAAGTACCGTGGAATATGTAATTTACAAGTAGCTATTTGTGAACAATTCGTGTTAAAAATGTTCGATTTTAATTCGCATTTTTTGTAAATTATATGTGGGAGGGGGGGGGGGGGGGGGTCCACCCAATTATGATAAATGGCCAATGGGGTCTGTGGGTCATTGAAGTTTGGGAACCTCTGGTATAGATGGCTTCAGACTTGTAGGTAAACTGGTTTGCGACACGGCGTCAGTCTTGAAGTTGCAGTTGCTTCCTTCAGTCTTGAAGGGAGCATCAGGTTGTAATCTGAAAGCAGGAATGCCCACGTTAGTCCGAGCGGCAGCTAAGAGACTCCTAACGAAGCAAGATTGCTTGTAGTTAACAAACCTACATTTGATATGAGAGCCTTTAGCTACACATATCAATTATATACGCATGTGCATGTGTAATTATGAGAGACATTTGTACGATTTTAGGTTATCTTAAAAGGGTTCATATTTGTGAAAGTATCTAATAAAATAGAAAATAAATGCTGAATCTTTTATAATATTACAAAATAAACTCGTTTTTCAAGTTATTACTTAGTTATGTTTCAAGCTTGGATGTAGGTACTAAAGAAATTAAACAACCTTGCAATTTTCATTAAAAGTACATAGAAGCCTACAATTTGAAACTTGTTTCCAATAAATTATAATTGTTGTATTTTTTTTAAAAGATACTGTTTCATTTAAATTGTAAAGCCTAGTTTTATTTCTTGTCCTTATGTGTAAATCTGTATTAAAATTGCATAGGATAGATATAAAATAAAGTAGGAATTTTACACAAAATCTATAGGTGCATGTAAATCATTTCAAGGAGTATTCAGGCAACAATTTAACAAAATCACATCTGTTTCTCTTTCCTATCCACGACAAGAAATTACAGTCAGTGTGAATAGGATCCTACCCCAAAGGGAAAGAATTGAAATAAAAACTACTTTATAATGAACATTTAGGAGCCAGTTCATTGTTTTGTTATAAAGAACATTTCTTTATAAAGCTGGTACCTTAACATGCATAAGAACCTTTTGGGACCTCAACAACAGTTTGTTATATAGATCATTTTGTTATAAAGAAGTTTCACTGTAGTTGTAACTGTAACAATCTAACTTGCTCGATACCTTAATATCTTGACACTCATTAACAGACCAGAGTGCAAAATACATTACATTATCCACCCTTTGTAGACCCATAAGGTTAGTCATTTCCTAATAGTTTTGCATTTTGTACATCCTCTTGGACAACTGTGATTTTTTTAACGTGCTTTGCCTGAACACCCCTTTAATGAACATAGGAAGGTTCTGGTTACTCACCGAAACATCTCCAAGTTCGTTCTCCAGCAGCAGCGACGCTCGGCACAGTTCAAGGTAAGCATCTCGGTATCTCGGTGACTCGGGAGAAGAAGTTTTTTCTTGCAGGTGAGCACGTTAGGGTAATCTGGTGTGCAAGGTTAGTCAGCCGTCCACCAGTATAAAGTCCCATCTTGTCTGAAAAGAGGAAATACATACATTAGTTATGTTTTTAAAGTTCCTGTGTATTTTCACTATCATATTTTAATGAAGTAACATTTTTTTAATTTGCAGAAATTTTTCAAGTGTTGCAACAATGGTATTATTACCCATCTAACATGAGCTACACGGGACTTATTTAACTCCAGGCCCAAATGCACAGGGGCTTTAGTATTGATTAAAAAGCAAAACAAAGAGGTTAAAATTTGTAATGGGCTTTCACAATCTTGAGTATTAGTCAAAACTTTGCTTTTGGGTATTGCCAAACGGTCAATATTTAATCATACTAAAGCTTAACTCGATCAAACAATATTGCAGTAGACTCACCAACACATTCATGTTCTCGTGCCGTCTAACAACGCTTGACGAAAGTCTCGAGGTAAGCTGGATGTCTGCGGGCCAACATCTCTCCTTCCGGGCGAACACGCTGGGACGTCCACGAGGGCCCGGTTCCGTTGTCTGCAAGGAAAAAGAATGGACGTCAAGGAGTGTACAAGCAACAGCATCGATTTGTGCATGATGATGGTTTATGTATGATGGCCCAGTAAGCCAAAAATGCGGGCATAGGAAAAGAAGAAGATTTGTGAAGGTCAGAGTCTTACTTGGCTTACTGGTATTGCCCAACACTCAAGTTTGAATCATACTAAAGCTTAGTTTGCACTTGTAAGTTTGCAACACTAGTGTTGCACTAGTGTTAAAAATCCTAGGGAATCTCTAGTTTTATTTGTAATTCATGTGTTCTACTTTTTAATTAACAATCTACAAATCCTATAGGCCTACTATTCTCGTACAAGTCTTTTGGATGATAATAAACATCAACATAAACATTGGTCTAGAAGTATTGAAGTTGACTCACCAACACATTCACGTTCTCATGCCGTCTCACGACGCTCGACGAAAGTCTCGAGGTAAGCTGGATGTCTGCGGGCCGACATCTCTCCTTCCGGGCGAACAGGCTGGGACGTCCATGAGGGCCCGGTTCCGTTGTCTGCAAGGAAATAAGAGTGGACGTCAAGGGGGGAACAAACAACAGCATTGACTTGTGAAGATCAGAGTCTAGTATTTTTGATCACCCACTGTTTTGATGTTTCAGTATTAACTACATGTTTGTGGATAATTTTAACTATTTTTAGTCACCAGAAGTATTTGGGTAGTTCATTAATTGAATTAATTTTCAATTTATCAGTTAATTAATTTTCAATTTATCAGTTAATTAATTTTCATTTGTGAAGATCAGAGTCTTACTTGGCTTACTAGTATTGCCTAACATTAAGTTTGAATCATACTAAAGCTTAGTTTGGTCTAGAAATATTGAAGTAGACTCACCAACACAACCACGTTCTCGTGCCGTCTAACAACGCTCGACGAAAGTCTCGAGGTAAGCTGGATGTCTGCAGGCCGACATCTCTCCTTCCGGGCGAACACGCTGGGACGTCCACGAGGGCCCGGTTCCGTTGTCTGCAAGGAAACAAGAGTGGACGTCAAGGGGTGAAAAAAAAGCAGCATCGACTTTGAGGTCAAATCGTGAGATGGAAAAATCCATACAGGCTAATCAAAGTGGGATTCGAACCCACGTTAGTTGGTTTAAAATTTGTCCAGTCTCCACCTGAATCCATTGACTGAATCCATTTAACCTGAATGGTTAAAAATACAATGATATTACTCATTATTGTCATGTAAATTGTAAGATAATGTGGAGTCGCTATAAAGATTAGCCTTCCATTAGGAATATTTAATTTGATTTTGATTAGGTATTTAAGTAATACTACATAGCTGACAGCTAGGTTTTATGACGTCGACACCGTTAGGTATAGTTTACTCACCGAAGCAACTCGAAGCGGGTTATCGTCTATGCTCCAAGAAGATCTCGAGGTAAGCTGGCTGTCGGCGACGCAGGTAGCTTCGTGGAGCGGACCCCCGTCATGCAGGCGACCACACAGTCCACCAGTACAAGACTATCTAAAAACAAACAAAGAACACACATCAATCATTTATATCACTAAACTAAGCTTGCATACATTGATCAGGCCTATTTTGGTTTGCACGACGTAATCTACGAATTATCTACACTTGAGTATTGAATTTGCCGAGATGAAAAACGAACCTACTGCTTGAACGACTGATAAGCAGTTTTTATGAATGTCAAACACTGGGTTTCCTTAATGCAGTAAGCAGTAATTGTATCCCCCCCCCCCCCCCGCCCCCTCTTTGAAATATCCTAAGTGATTCACGTGAAACAGAGCGTGGAACTAAACTAAAAGGAAAATTAGTGATGAACAAGGCTAGGATGATATTATAAGATAAGATGAATGCAAGAGAGAGACCTCTTTGTGGGCAACGGTCACCACGAGGAGGGACCCACCTCAACCGCCCGCTACAAATGACGTGGCCCCCAGTAAATTATCTAGAACTTTCGACCGGATCGAACGTATATTTACAACGGCGATCATGTGATAAAGAGACAACGTAAAATGCTCGAGGGCAACCGAAATACCATATTAAACTCGACCACCCCTCAATCCAATTTATTGTACACACAAACGTGGCTAATAATTAATATCTAACGGGAAATAATTAAAGTGAATCAAATAAACAAAGCTTACAAATCTGCGCGTGTATTTCTTAGCACGAATAATTTCCAGGGCGGCGGTACCGATCTACTATTATTAGTCATCATTAATATTGTTGCTAAACCCCAGTTGTCGTCTAAATATTGATACTAAAGTAATATTTAATGACTGGGCAAGGTTAAGGGTTCTGTACATTTCTTAATGTAATTCAAAAAATGTAAAAGAGGCTTACTTCAATCAATTAATTAATTCATATTGCAAAAATAAGATACGCCAAACAATGAAGTGAAATAGGGGAAAGTTAATTGTAGCCATGAACGCGCGCGGTAGCATTCATCTCAAAGCCGCGCCCTGGTGCAAATATTCACTAAAAATCAATAATTCATTGGATGAATGATTTTATAGTTTTAGTACAGCAACAATATTGAATTAAATTAGCAATATTAGTATAAAAATAGAATTCAAGCAACAATACTGTAAATGGGGGGAGGTAGCCTACCTTAGGTGGCCGGTAGACTATTTCTTAAAACCACGCTAACGCTCAGATTACAAAGTACATTAAAAAAAACACTGTATTTACTATTTAGTAATAATACTGAATGAATTGATTAATATTAACATGAAATAGCAAGAAATTATTTTAAAAAAACATGAAATGCAATGGTTTGTGCCAAAGCCGGCAGCTAGTCTACTAGAATGCAGGGTGAGGCTTACCTGTCTCCACGAAGTCTGTCGAGCGAATGAGGCAGTCGAAAGTACAAATCGCCGCACGTAAACTCGCTCTCGTCAACAACTACGTTATCAGCAGCCGACTCTGTCGCTATGCGGCCAACTAGGCAAACACACATAACAAGGTATGGGCTGATCCCCTCCCTCCCCCCCCTACCCCCCTTCACCCCACACACATCGAAGGCCTAACCCAGCGGCGTATAATGGGGGACACTCTTGAGGCCAGAAATCCCAGCTTTAATTATACTCTACAAATCAACTAAATTTACGCACAAAAATTAAATACACTAATTTTTACGTATTATTCTCTCTATTTCTTACACAGAAAATGCTCCCGTAGTTAAAATTATTGTAATAATATAGTAACTTTATATGTAATCAGAAAATACAGATTATTAAACAAGTTTCCAGAGGCGCTGTTGTGGGGGGCACCCCCCCCCCCCCCCCCTATAATGCCGTGTATGGAGCACCTTTTTAAAAATAAGTCCTACTCTAAGCACGCCCCACGTACACTCGCCCCCCCCCCCCCCGAAATATATTCCTGTGTACGTCACTGGTTTAACTCATACCCCCTCAGTCCCTCATGATTTAGCAGTGATATATTGATTGATTGGATCTTTATTGGCAACGGGTCAGTGACCCACTAGTGCAATACAATTAAATGAAATAAAAATTAAATTAAATGCAATACAATTAAATAGTTTGCTATATGCATGGTTGTCTCCAGAATATTTTCCATTGGGGGGGGGGGGGGGGGGGAGTAAGACTAAACAACACTATTCATTCTCGTACATGGCCGATCGATTAACTTGGGATGATGATGTGGGTACTATGTAGCTAAAAAAAATTAGCAGCAGTCTCTATGTGCTGCATAAATTTAAAATAAAAATATACCTGAATACAGAAATAATGCAATCTGTTTATCACTCCCTCATATTTATTTACTTATTGAATGTAAAGGCTATTGCAGAGACACCGTCTGTCCGGAGGCTCTCTTCAGCCGTACAGTTAGTTACACATGTAAATACAAACAAGAATTACACAATTACATAGTACAAAATACCAAATAGGTACAATCTATTTGTACAATAACACTAATACAAAATACATTATGAATAGATATAAAGAAATATGAAATAAAACAATGAAATAATTATAATAATATTATATTAATTATGAGGAAGTAAATTTAAAAGATATATGAATATGATAAAGTTCGCGGTTACAATGGTTGCATTTGTGTGGGGGATAAGGGTATTTGAACTTTGGTTACGTAGGAAAAGTTACTTCTTCAAACATTAGTGATTTTATTTTGGGAAGGTCATAATTTTGAACGCGGTTTTTGTATCCAGTAATAAGAGTTATGAATCTGTCGTGGATGGGAAGGAAGGAGATCGTACTGTATAGGTCGGTGTTGTGGGTCCAGGGTGCAAGGCGGGAAGTACGGCGTAATAATCTTCGTTCAAGGGCAGAATAGCGATTGATAAGGTTATCTGGTAATACTGAAGACTCTCATAGCAACACACTTGAGTTACGATTACTGTATGGGGTGACAGCTCTAAGAAAAATATGCAACGGTTATTTACACTTAAAAAAAATAAGACAATTCGGCTGATCTGTAACATGAATAAACGAGAGTATTGTAGAGCAGTGTTTAGGGACTGTAAAATACTGACGCGACCTGTATGTGTATATTTAAAACCATTTTATACCAACAGCAATATAGATGTGACTGTAAATAATGACGCTACCTTGTTTATGAATATTTAAAACCATTTTATACCTAAAGCAATATAGAGCTGACTGTAAAATAATGACGCTACCTTGTTTATGAATATTTAAAACCATTTTATACCTAAAGCAATATAGAGCTGGCTGAGAAATAATGACGCGACCTTGTATATGTATATTTAAAACCATTTTATACCTAAAGCAATATAGAGCTGACAGAAATATTGACGCTACCTTGTATATGTATATTTGAAACCATTTTATACCTAAAGCAATATAGCTTTAGCTTTAGCTTTTTTTATAGCTGAGAAATAATGACGCGACCTGTATGTGTATATTTAAAACCATTTCATACCAACAGCAATATAGATGTGACTGTAAATAATGACGCTACCTTGTTTATGTATATTTAAAACCATTTTATATCTAAAGCAATATAGAGCTGACTGTGAAATAATGACGCTACCTTGTATATGTATATTTAAAACCATTTTATACCTACAGCAATATAGAGCTGACTGTGAAATAATGACGCTACCTTGTATATGTATATTTAAAACCATTTTATACCGAAAGCAATATAGAGCTGACTGTGAAATAATGACGTGACCTTGTATATGTATATTTAAAACCATTTTATACCTACAGCAATATAGAGCTGACTGTGAAATAATGACGCTACCTTGTATATGTATATTTAAAACCATTTTATACCGAAAGCAATATAGAGCTGACTGTGAAATAATGACGCTACCTTGTATATGTATATTTAAAACCATTTTATACCTACAGCAATATAGAGCTGACTGTGAAATAATGACGCTACCTTGTATATGTATATTTAAAACCATTTTATACCTACAGCAATATAGAGCTGACTGTGAAATAATGACGCTACCTTGTATATGTATATTTAAAACCATTTTATACCTACAGCGATATAGAGCTGACTGTGAAATAATGACGCGACCTTGTTAATGTATATTTAAAACCATTTTATACCTACAGCAATATAGAGCTGACTGTGAAATAATGACGCTACCTTGTATATGTATATTTAAAACCATTTTATACCGAAAGCAATATAGAGCTGACAGAAATAATGACGCTACCTTGTATATGAATATTTAAAACCATTTTATACCTAAAGCAATAAAGAGCTGACAGAAATAATGACGCTACCTTGTATATGAATATTTAAAACCATTTTATACCTAAAGCAATATAGAGCTGACAGAAATAATGACGCTACCTTGTATATGTATATTTAAAACCATTTTATACCGAAAGCAATATAGAGCTGACAGAAATAATGACGCGACCTTGTATATGTATATTTAAAACCATTTTATACCGAAAGCAATATAGAGCTGACAGAAATAATGACGCTACCTTGTATATGAATATTTAAAACCATTTTATACCTAAAGCAATATAGAGCTGACTGTGAAATAATGACGCAACCTTGTATATGTATAATATTTAAAACCATTTTATACCCAAAGCAATATAGAGCTGACTGTGAAATAATGACGTGACCTTGTATATGTATAATTAAAACCATTTTATACCTAAAGCAATATAGAGCTGACTGTGAAATAATGACGCTACCTTGTATATGTATAATATTTAAAACCATTTTATACCCAAAGCAATATAGAGCTGACTGTGAAATAATGACGCTACCTTGTATATGTATATTTAAAACCATTTTATACCTAAAGCAATATAGAGCTGACTGTGAAATAATGACGTGACCTTGTATATGTATAATTAAAACCATTTTATACCTAAAGCAATATAGAGCTGACTGTGAAATAATGACGTGACCTTGTTTATGTATATTTAAAACCATTTTATACCTAAAGCAATATAGAGCTGACTGTGAAATAATGACGCTACCTAGTATATGTATATTTAAAACCATTTTATATCTAAAGCAATATAGAGCTGGCTGTGAAATAATGACGCTACCTTGTATATGTATATTTAAAACCATTTTATATCTAAAGCAATATAGAGCTGACTGTGAAATAATGACGCTACCTAGTATATGTATATTTAAAACCATTTTATACCTAAAGCAATATAGAGCTGACTGTGAAATAATGACGCTACCTTGTATATGTATATTTAAAACCATTTTATACCTACAGCAATATAGAGCTGACTGTGAAATAATGACGCTACCTTGTATATGTATATTTAAAACCATTTTATACCCAAAGCAATATAGAGCTGACTGTGAAATAATGACGCTACCTTGTATATGTATATTTAAAACCATTTTATACCTACAGCAATATAGAGCTGACTGTGAAATAATGACGCTACCTTGTTAATGTATATTTAAAACCATTTTATACCTACAGCAATATAGAGCTGACTGTGAAATAATGACGCTACCTTGTATATGTATATTTAAAACCATTTTATACCTAAAGCAATATAGAGCTGACTGTGAAATAATGACGCTACCTAGTATATGTATATTTAAAACCATTTTATACCCAAAGCAATATAGAGCTGGCTGTGAAATAATGACGCTACCTAGTATATGTATATTTAAAACCATTTTATACCTACAGCAATATAGAGCTGACTGTGAAATAATGACGCTACCTAGTATATGTATATTTAAAACCATTTTATACCTACAGCAATATAGAGCTGACTGTGAAATAATGACGCTACCTAGTATATGTATATTTAAAACCATTTTATACCCAAAGCAATATAGAGCTGGCTGTGAAATAATGACGCTACCTTGTATATGTATATTTAAAACCATTTTATACCTACAGCAATATAGAGCTGACTGTGAAATAATGACGCTACCTTGTATATGTATATTTAAAACCATTTTATACCTAAAGCAATATAGAGCTGACTGTGAAATAATGACGCTACCTTGTATATGTATATTTAAAACCATTTTATACCTAAAGCAATATAGAGCTGACTGTGAAATAATGACGCTACCTTGTATATGTATATTTAAAACCATTTTATACCTAAAGCAATATAGAGCTGGCTGTGAAATAATGACGCTACCTTGTATATGTATATTTAAAACCATTTTATACCTACAGCAATATAGAGCTGACTGTGAAATAATGACGCTACCTTGTATATGTATATTTAAAACCATTTTATACCTAAAGCAATATAGAGCTGACTGTGAAATAATGACGCTACCTTGTATATGTATATTTAAAACCATTTTATACCTAAAGCAATATAGAGCTGGCTGTGAAATAATGACGCTACCTTGTATATGTATATTTAAAACCATTTTATACCTAAAGCAATATAGAGCTGACTGTGAAATAATGACGTGACCTTGTTTATGTATATTTAAAACCATTTTATATCCAAAGCAATATAGAGCTGACTGTGAAATAATGACGCTACCTTGTTTATGTATATTTAAAACCATTTTATACCTAAAGCAATATAGAGCTGACTGTGAAATAATGACGCTACCTAGTATATGTATATTTAAAACCATTTTATACCTAAAGCAATATAGAGCTGACTGTGAAATAATGACGCTACCTAGTATATGTATATTTAAAACCATTTTATACCTAAAGCAATATAGAGCTGACTGTGAAATAATGACGCTACCTAGTATATGTATATTTAAAACCATTTTATACCTAAATCAATATAGATGTGACTGTAAATAATGACGCTACCTTGTTTATGAATATTTAAAACCATTTTATACCTAAAGCAATATAGAGCTGACTGTGAAATAATGACGTGACCTTGTTAATGTATATTTAAAACCATTTTATACCTAAAGCAATATAGAGCTGACTGTGAAATAATGACGTGACCTTGTTAATGTATATTTAAAACTATTTTATACCGAAAGCAATATAGAGCTGACTGTGAAATAATGACGCTTCCTTGTATATGTATATTTAAAACCATTTTATACCTACAGCAATATAGAGCTGACTGTGAAATACTGACGCTTCCTTGTATATGTATATTTAAAACCATTTTATACCTACAGCAATATAGAGCTGACTGTGAAATAATGACGCGACCTTGTATATGTATATTTAAAACTATTTTATACCGAAAGCAATATAGAGCTGACTGTGAAATAATGACGCTACCTTGTATATGTATATTTAAAACTATTTTATACCGAAAGCAATATAGAGCTGACTGTGAAATAATGACGCGACCTTGTATATGTATATTTAAAACTATTTTATACCTAAAGCAATATAGAGCTGACTGTGAAATAATGACGCGACCTTGTTAATGTATATTTAAAACCATTTTATACCTAAAGCAATATAGAGCTGACTGTGAAATAATGACGCGACCTTGTTAATGTATATTTAAAACCATTTTATACCTACAGCAATATAGAGCTGACTGTGAAATAATGACGTGACCTTGTTAATGTATATTTAAAACCATTTTATACCTAAAGCAATATAGAGCTGACTGTGAAATAATGACGCGACCTTGTTAATGTATATTTAAAACCATTTTATACCTAAAGCAATATAGAGCTGGCTGTGAAATAATGACGTGACCTTGTATATGTATATTTAAAACCATTTTATACCTACAGCAATATAGAGCTGACTGTGAAATAATGACGCTACCTTGTTTATGTATATTTAAAACCATTTTATACCTAAAGCAATATAGAGCTGACTGTGAAATAATGACGCGACCTTGTTAATGTATATTTAAAACCATTTTATACCTAAAGCAATATAGAGCTGACTGTGAAATAATGACGCTACCTTGTTTATGTATATTTAAAACCATTTTATATCCAAAGCAATATAGAGCTGGCTGTGAAATAATGACGTGACCTTGTATATGTATATTTAAAACCATTTTATACCCAAAGCAATATAGAGCTGACTGTGAAATAATGACGCGACCTTGTTAATGTATATTTAAAACCATTTTATACCGAAAGCAATATAGAGCTGACTGTGAAATAATGACGCGACCTTGTATATGTATATTTAAAACCATTTTATACCCAAAGCAATATAGAGCTGACTGTGAAATAATGACGTGACCTTGTATATGTATATTTAAAACCATTTTATACCTACAGCAATATAGAGCTGACTGTGAAATAATGACGCGACCTTGTTAATGTATATTTAAAACCATTTTATACCCAAAGCAATATAGAGCTGACTGTGAAATAATGACGCGACCTTGTTAATGTATATTTAAAACCATTTTATACCTACAGCAATATAGAGCTGACTGTGAAATAATGACGTGACCTTGTTAATGTATATTTAAAACCATTTTATACCTAAAGCAATATAGAGCTGACTGTGAAATAATGACGCGACCTTGTTAATGTATATTTAAAACCATTTTATACCCAAAGCAATATAGAGCTGACTGTGAAATAATGACGTGACCTTGTATATGTATATTTAAAACCATTTTATACCTACAGCAATATAGAGCTGACTGTGAAATAATGACGCGACCTTGTTAATGTATATTTAAAACCATTTTATACCCAAAGCAATATAGAGCTGACTGTGAAATAATGACGCGACCTTGTTAATGTATATTTAAAACCATTTTATACCTAAAGCAATATAGAGCTGACTGTGAAATAATGACGTGACCTTGTATATGTATATTTAAAACCATTTTATACCCAAAGCAATATAGAGCTGACTGTGAAATAATGACGCGACCTTGTTAATGTATATTTAAAACCATTTTATACCCAAAGCAATATAGAGCTGACTGTGAAATAATGACGCGACCTTGTTAATGTATATTTAAAACCATTTTATACCTAAAGCAATATAGAGCTGACTGTGAAATAATGACGCGACCTTGTTAATGTATATTTAAAACCATTTTATACCTAAAGCAATATAGAGCTGACTGTGAAATAATGACGCGACCTTGTTAATGTATATTTAAAACCATTTTATACCCAAAGCAATATAGAGCTGACTGTGAAATAATGACGCGACCTTGTTAATGTATATTTAAAACCATTTTATACCCAAAGCAATATAGAGCTGACTGTGAAATAATGACGCGACCTTGTTAATGTATATTTAAAACCATTTTATACCCAAAGCAATATAGAGCTGACTGTGAAATAATGACGCGACCTTGTTAATGTATATTTAAAACCATTTTATACCTAAAGCAATATAGAGCTGACTGTGAAATAATGACGTGACCTTGTATATGTACATTTAAAACCATTTTATACCTACAGCAATATAGAGCTGACTGTGAAATAATGACGTGACCTTGTATATGTACATTTAAAACCATTTTATATCTAAAGCAATATAGAGCTGACTGTGAAATAATGACGCTACCTAGTATATGTATATTTAAAACCATTTTATATCTAAAGCAATATAGAGCTGGCTGTAAAATAATGACGTGACCTTGTTAATGTATATTTAAAACCATTTTATACCTAAAGCAATATAGAGCTGACTGTGAAATAATGACGCTACCTTGTTTATGTATATTTAAAACCATTTTATACCTAAAGCAATATAGAGCTGGCTGTGAAATAATGACGCTACCTTGTATATGTATATTTAAAACCATTTTATACCTACAGCAATATAGAGCTGGCTGTGAAATAATGACGCTACCTTGTATATGTATATTTAAAACCATTTTATATCTAAAGCAATATAGAGCTGACTGTGAAATAATGACGCTACCTTGTATATGTATATTTAAAACATTTTATATCTACAGCAATATAGAGCTGACTGTAAAATAATGACGGGACCTTGTTTATGTATATTTAAAACCATTTTATACCTACAGCAATATAGAGCTGACAGTAAAATAATGACGTGACCTTGTTTATGTATATTTAAAACCATTTTATACCTACAGCAATATAGAGCTGACTGTGAAATAATGACGCTACCTTGTATATGTATATTTAAAACCATTTTATACCTAAAGCAATATAGAGCTGACTGTGAAATAATGACGCGACCTTGTATATGTATATTTAAAACCATTTTATACCTACAGCAATATAGAGCTGACAGTAAAATAATGACGGGACCTTGTTTATGTATATTTAAAACCATTTTATACCTACAGCAATATAGAGCTGACAGTAAAATAATGACGTGACCTTGTTTATGTATATTTAAAACCATTTTATACCTAAAGCAATATAGAGCTGACTGAGAAATAATGACGCTACCTTGTATATGTATATTTAAAACCATTTTATACCTAAAGCAATATAGACCTGACTGTAAAATAATGACGCAAACTTGTATATGTATATTTAAAACCATTTTATACCTAAAGCAATATAGAGCTGGCTGAGAAATAATGACGCTACCTTGTATATGTATATTTAAAACCATTTTATACCTACAGCAATATAGAGCTGGCTGTGAAATAATGACGCTACCTTGTGTATGTATATTTAAAACCATTTTATACCTACAGCAATATAGAGCTGACAGAAATAATGACGCTACCTTGTATATGTATATTTAAAACCATTTTATACCTACAGCAATATAGAGCTGACTGTGAAATAATGACGCTACCTTGTATATGTATATTTAAAACCATTTTATACCCAAAGCAATATAGAGCTGACAGAAATATTGACGCTACCTTGTATATGTATATTTGAAACCATTTTATACCTAAAGCAATATAGAGCTGGCTGAGAAATAATGACGCGACCTGTATGTGTATATTTAAAACCATTTTATACCAACAGCAATATAGAGCTGACTGTAAAATAATGACGCTACCTTGTTTATGAATATTTAAAACCATTTTATACCTAAAGCAATATAGAGCTGACTGTAAAATAATGACGCGACCTTGTATATGTATATTTAAAACCATTTTATACCTAAAGCAATATAGAGCTGACAGAAATATTGACGCTACCTTGTATATGTATATTTAAAACCATTTTATACCTAAAGCAATATAGAGCTGACTGTAAAATAATGACGCTACCTTGTTTATGAATATTTAAAACCATTTTATACCTAAAGCAATATAGAGCTGACTGTAAAATAATGACGCTACCTTGTTTATGAATATTTAAAACCATTTTATACCTAAAGCAATATAGAGCTGACAGAAATATTGACGCTACCATGTATATGTATATTTAAAACCATTTTATACCTAAAGCAATATAGAGCTGACTGTAAAATAATGACGCGACCTTGTATATGTATATTTAAAACCATTTTATACCTAAAGCAATATAGAGCTGACAGAAATATTGACGCTACCTTGTATATGTATATTTAAAACCATTTTATACCTAAAGCAATATAGAGCTGACTGTAAAATAATGACGCTACCTTGTTTATGAATATTTAAAACCATTTTATACCTAAAGCAATATAGAGCTGACTGTAAAATAATGACGCTACCTTGTTTATGTATATTTAAAACCATTTTATACCTAAAGCAATATAGATGTGACTGTAAAATAATGACGCTACCTTGTATATGTATATTTAAAACCATTTTATATCTAAAGCAATATAGAGCTGACTGAGGAATAATGACGCGACCTTGTATATGTATATTTAAAACCATTTTATACCTAAAGCAATATAGAGCTGACAGTAAAATAATGACGCTACCTTGTATATGTATATTTAAAACCATTTTGTACCCAAAGCAATATAGAGCTGACAGTAAAATAATGACGCTACCTTGTATATGTATATTTAAAACCATTTTATACCTAAAGCAATATAGAGCTGACAGAAATATTGACGCTACCTTGTATATGTATATTTAAAACCATTTTATACCTAAAGCAATATAGAGCTGACAGAAATAATGACGCTACCTTGTATGTATATTTAAAACCATCTTATACCCAAAGCAATATAGAGCTGACAGAAATAATGACGCTACCTTGTATGTATATTTAAAACCATCTTATACCCAAAGCAATATAGACCTGACAGAAATAATGACGCTACCTTGTATGTATATTTAAAACCATTTTATACCCAAAGCAATATAGAGCTGAATGAGGAATAATGAAGAGACCTTGTATATGTATATTTCAAACCTTTTTATACATAGAAATATCGAGCTGACAGAAAAAATGACACGCACTATCACAATACTAGATAGAAGCAGGATATGTATAAGGTGCCCCACAAATCAACTCTCTTTGAAAAAGAATCTTCATATGGTGATGCCAAAGCTATATATTATAATACGTTGCCTAACAACTTGAAACAGTAACACCACAGACAGTTTTAAACTACAACTAGCATACTTTTTATTAGACAAATAATTTAATAACATAGAGGACTTTCCAAAAATGTGAATGCTGTAGGCCTATGTATGATGATGATGGCTATATTTATGATAGCTTAACTAGTTTTGTATACTACTACATTGTTTTAACAGTTTTAAGTATTACACTTTGTATTTCTGATGTGTGTCACACAAACCATGTTACCTACATTGTAAATTGTAAATAACACGAATAAAAATGAAATGAAATGGTGTACGGGGAATTTGGAGGGCGAAAGCTTCCCCTTTGTCTGCACTCTGCAGGGATTTTTTTTTAAATTTTTACCAGATTTTAGCATATTTTGCATATATTTGTGTTATGGCAAGTTAAAATGGTAATATTTTCTGAAATTCTGGGGGCGGAGGGGAGGCAAGAGTTTCACTTGCCCCCCCCCCCCCCCCACATCCTACATCCCAGCTCCCGATGCCGATGTTTTTCAAACCAATTTGTAGCTGTTTCTTTAACTAAATGATGAAAACCTTAAACTTAATGGTACTACCGTATAAATAGAAAATAAAACCCTAAAAAGCTCTTTATTTTAAAATCCCTCTTCACGACGTCTCACGTCTATTTGTGAAACGCCCCCGACTCCAATCTTTCGCCCCCCCCCCCCCCCTGTTATCACCTACCAATGCAGTCATCGTCTCGATTAGCAAAGTTGCCAAAATATGGGCCGTAATGCCCAACTATCATCCTCTCTCTAGTCGCGAGGCAAACATGCAATCTCCTCCAAATAACGTCATCGTCAGCCAATAGCGACAGCCATGATCAGACATCACCATATAAGGATACGATGATGTTTCATACTCCCCTAGCTCAACTGGTATCTCTTATCTGTGTCACGCCACTTTACATAGGGCGGGCGATCACGCGGTTGTTATGTGGCCCAGCCCAGCCTGTTGTGTCATCATAATACTACATTGACATTGACTCAGAACATGTCTGTTACTAGGGGCTTGTTGAAAATAATATGAGGGTAAAGGGGGGGGGGGGGTGACATTATAATTAATATACCGCATTCACTCAGATATTATAAAACTGTTTTACGAAAGAGCACAATGAAATATATAACCAGTGGCGTAAACAGGAATATATATTTCGGAAGGGTGGGGGGGGGGGGGGGGGGGGGGTTGATGGTGTATTATCCCGAGATAAAATATATAGTCAGGAGACCGACTCCAGGCTCAAAGCAACACGAGTGAGGGGGGGGGGGGAAGTAGGGGTGACACTTTTTGTTTATGGTTCTAAACGTTTGTAGAAGATAACACTCTTTTTATTTTTTTATTTTATTTAAACATATGTGTACATCAAACGAAAACATTGAAACCATACAAACTTAAACCATTCCAAGGGAACCTGAGTTTTGTCCTTGATTTAAACAATAATACATATTTCAAACAATAACAATTATATATCAAATAAATTAATAAAGTAAAGTATATTTTGCGATTTCCCCTGATGTACGGGGGGCTTGACAAATTCCTTGCCGTTTATTTAATTATTTCTATTTAGTTTAGAGCTTTAGTGTCCACTTTTAGGTGGGGTGGTTGACTGCTATCACTAGTATCTGGTTTTATTGAACTACTTTTGAACAAACGCCAAATACGATTACTGATGACAATCAATTCATTATTTACCTAAATGATAACATTCATAAATCTTATATTTTAATATTTACCATGCATTCATTGCCGTATATATCAGGCTTATTGTAAACTTCTGTACTATTATAAAGGAGGCTAAAGAGAGTCCCCCCCCCCCTACCCCCTATTAGGGCACTCTGCAGTAGCCGTCTTACGTTATAATATAAATAAATAAAATTTTAGGCTGCAGCTTTATAACCACAATGCCCAGGGTATGAAGAAGAAAATATGAACCGAGTTTTAAAAATAATGTGAAACAATTTTTTGTTTGACAATCATGTTATGCAGTGCTAGACTTTTAGAATATACATTTTTAAGACATTTAAGACTACAGCAAATGTGTTGAATTTAATATATTAATTTTAAAATGTATAACTTAATGAACTTTGTATATTATTAGGCATATTAACATACATGATAATGATAATTAGCAATTTGTATGTACATTTTCAAACTAAAGCACTGCCAGGTATTTGTGGTAGTATAATAAGTTTGTTTGTTTCTGTTTTGATGTTTGTGCTGTACATAGTGTTTGAAAATTCTTACACTCTATATGTGTAAGGACGGCTCGTGTAGAGTGCCCCAATAGGCGGGGACTCTCTTCAGCCCGCATTACAGAGAACATAGGAACATAAAACATAACAACAAATAAGATACATAATATAGAGCACTCAATGTTAATTTGACAAATAAGATGACACATCAGGGCTAAGAATATAATAATATAGTAATGATGAACAAATTATACAGAACAGCGCATGGTAGTTATGACGTAGGTATTTGCTTACAGAGTTCATGATCGGGAAAGGGGTAATTAAATTTTGGATTTCGAGCAAATGAGATCGGAGATGTGAGCAAATGGGGAAGTTTGTGGGTTCTAGAATTTAATATACGTTTAGCGAACCGGGTTTGAAGGTCTTGAATGCGTTCGTGAATTGGAGCGAACGGAGCATATTGAGCTTGTCTGGCCTCGTCATGTAATCACAGAAGCTGATAATAAATACAAACAAATACAGACATAGGCCTACACAGAGAACATGAGATCACAGGGTGAGATCAATGTAATTTCCTATCACTACATTATGAATGATAACAGAGCTAAGATTTTAAAATATGTTTTATTGGGTCCTTATTCTATTTTTGTTTTTAAATAAATTTGTGCTAACACTCGCTTATAGAAAAAAATGCATTTGTCTGGCATGTTAGTGCATATTTGCAGCACATATGTTTTGGATGCATATTCTTCTATTTACAAGGGCATATTTGCATTTTTAGTACATATTCTACAAACAACTTCTACAGATTTTATATATTTAAGTGTAGTTTATTGGTGATATATGTGGTTAATCAGATATGACAATATACATAACAGTAAACATTGTCTAGAGTTGATATCGAGATCTTGGTTATTTATTTTTATTGTTTTTGAGTAATTTCAGAGTTAGAGTATTTTAACTAGTCAACTTATTACAATATTGGTACTGTATAACTGCTTTCTAAGCGCCATCACTATTAGCATTAAATCATTAGAATTACTTGATGAATATCTTAATCTAGAAACTGTGCACGGATGTTAACAATATATCTCATTAGAACATATCAAAAATGAGAACGAATGGTTGTTTGTAAATAGAGTAACATACAAGATATTTAAGATTTTTTTATGACGTCGTACTTGATTGCATATTTGGAACATACATAAAATGTTTAAACACATAAATACTACCATACATTAATACATCAATATATTTCGTGCATTATGGTCTTTTAAGGGTGTTATTTGTAACAAGCTTATACAAATGTTTAATGCAGAATGCCCCCAAAAAATCGTTGTAAAAACAGATTATAATATAATAAAAATTAGGACATAATTAGAATAATAATATAATAATATAAACATTTATTATGTTTTCTTTATATATATTATACATTTATTTATTGTTTTTATATACAATTTGTATAATTTTTATTTTTGTGTACAATAATTAGGGTGCGGATGTTCAGGACATCTCCTTTTTCAATTGGTAAATGGTAAATAGTAAATACATGCCTGGCAAATAGTTTGAAGTATATTTCAAGAGTTGGGGATAACAAAAATGCGTACTTTATTTTGCCCTAAAATCCCTTTTTCCATCATTTTATGAGTAAAGGTCTTTTTTCTGCATTTATACTGTACGATTTTGATATCATTTGTTCAAACGGATACAGAACGAGCGAGTGTGAGTGCATTATCGAGCTCGCCACATTATCGGGCCAAGCATACGCAATGATCTGTATGTTGTTGTCGAATACTGTAACGGCGGATGAGTCAGATATGTTTGTGGCGTAAACATAGCATAACACACAACACGGCAAATGCAATCAATTGTAATACGTTTATCTTAAACATAAAATTAAATTAAAATGTTAATGTTTTTAATTTTTCATCTTGTGTTTGGTTTACAGACGAAACTATTACCCTCCCCCCCCCCCCCCCCCCCCCCACCGCATGAAAATATAGATATAGATATATTGGTGTAATAAAACATTACTGTTAGTAATTAAAACACATCCATTAAAATCAATAGGTCATTTTTGTATGTTTTAAAGGTACTATTTACCTGCTTGTATCTTACTTTGAAAGGTCCTAAACATCCGCACCCTAATTCTAATATAATTATAAGAATATATGAGAAAATGTAATAACTTATTAATATATTTTTATTTAAATTTATATTTATTATATATTTACTATTTTTGTGTGTGTATAATATTATGTATAGGCCTAATATAATAATGTGTATTATACAGTGTGTAGTACATAAGCTGATGTTAATTAAAAGATGGATATATCGATTTTAAATGAGTTTGCAAAGAAATGTTTTGCCTCATAAAAATACATGTTTTTACTTACTATTTATTTTCTCTACTATTTTCGAGCGTTTTTGTGGGACTCTGTATCAGGGGTGTAGGAGTTGCAAAGAGGTCGTTCGACAGTAGCATCGGGAAGGTAGCGTCGATACATCAGGAGCTATCGACGCTACCTTCCCGATGCTACTGTCGAACGACCTCTTTGCCACTCCTACACCCCTGATACAGAGTCCCACAATTACGCTTCTCTTCCCGGTGCTCGCACCGCTGCTGTGACTGCCAATTTTCGAGCTGGTTTGTGGGAATCTGTATCAGGGATGTAGGAGTTGCAAAGTGGTAGTTTGACAGTAGCACTGGGAAGGTAGCGTCGATACATCAGGAGCTAGATTCGCACCGCTGCTGTGACAGCCACTAGACGCCAATTTCGAGCCGTTTTGTGGAAATCTGTATCAGGGATGTAGGAAATACAAAGAGGTCGTTTAGCACACTCTATTAACTTGACCAATATATTCCCGTAATCATTTATAATTGTTATTTAAATGTTTCAAGACTGTTCCTTTTGATTTTGGAAGTTTAGGATAACAAACAATGCAACATCCTTCGCTTATTATTAGAGATAGCTGTTTCATTTTGCTCCATTTAGTTTGACGAATTACAAGCTTATCCTGCCCAGACCCAGACCCTGCTATACCTTATCGTGGTGGGCCGGTTTGCGCACTTTGTTGATGCCGAGAGCTATGCCGGCGGAAGCGTATGCTTCTTTTAGGGCCACAGGTCGAGGTGGAGAAGCCAGACGAAAAGCGGTCCACGTCCCCCCTTTCCCTTTTCCACCCCTTTACGTACTACTTATCCCTTTCCACCCCGACGTTACATGATCATGTGTTCGAGTACGTTGTTAAACAACAAACAATCTAAGCTTAGTGGTATTATTGTATAGATAATTGGAAAGGACAATGTTCATTGTACGTCTCTTATACATTAGAGATGTTTACGGTGTAGCGTTGTCGTACAATCATATTTACTCTGATGATATTAATAAATAATAATAACCTGATTGACAGACGGGTCGAGAATTTAAAGTTTTCTGTTCGTATTTTTAAAACAACTTGTTAAATGTAAATTGTGCACAAATAGGGCTTGTTAGATACGTATCAAGGTCAAGCGATAAGGTAAAAAGAAGATGCAAAATTAATAACTTTTGGATTAAATTCGATAATACAATAATATCTCAACCATCGGATTTAATTCAAATGTAATGAATAGTTTATGTATATATTCCCTTATCTCTTGACCTTGATACTATCTTGCTGTAGGTATTTACGCACAATATCAATTTTACAGGATGTTTTAAAGATAGGATCAAAAATACTTAAATTCTCACACTTTTTGACCTCTAACCCCTTCAAAGAAATAAATGCTTGCTTTGTCCACAAGGCGCGCTGCTTGTTATTTTAGTAGTGCGCTCATTGGCTACTCTCGGTGCCTATATTGCCACAAGTTGACAATGGCAACTGCAATGTAGAAACCTCGTGTTGTAGAATCACTTAAACATAGTGGCCAGTGTATTCACCATCTTGTAAGCATCGTACATAACCTAGAACATACGAGATTATAAGTGAATAGTGTATTAAACATCTTCTTAACTACATGCATAAATTACAAGACGCAAATTAATATCACAGCGTTTCAAAACAAAATTTTTGCAAACACATTACAAAGCTGATAGGGTAAAACAAATCGAACAGTACTATTGAAAATAAGTATTATTAATGTAACACTGATGTTTATACAGGGCGTGAAATATTGTGACTGCGTTGTGACATTTGCGAAGCATAAGAAAGCAAAGTGTAGTGAAGGAAATCGTTTTTTCCACTGGCTAAAGGTCAGAGGAGAAGAGTGTATATTTTTGATTTCATAATCAAACATAGCGAGTTGTGGGATTGTTTCATCTGATTGAATGATTCGGAATGTTGATTTAATGACGTCACTACTAACCTGACCGAAGTTCTTGCGTGAAAGCGGGTCGAGCCCCGTGGGTTTCATCTCAATAGGGACGTTGGCTCGGCTCATGATGACGAGCATGGACTTCTTGAAGCTCAGCGGGGCATCCAGCCAATCACAGCTATAGATGGACTCACACACTGCGTCGTGCTGAAATAGTACCGGTATGTCATTACCTAGTTCTCGGTACCTCATTATACACCACAATGCTGAGCATTAATAAGGTTTGCGCCTCCGGTGTAGGTTTTGACATCTACCGCTCGTAAAATAAGAACGAATGATGCATTACCATGGCCCTTCTCCAACAATTTACCCACTAATGTCATTCTTCAATTGGCTCAATACTCTGATTACAACCTCAGCCTAAAGCTAGAAATGGTAAAATAGTTTAAAATAAGTTCTTGAAATGCTTTGCAGTAGCATTAAGTTGTATCCGGGCACCATGTTCGCAAGAACGTTTTGTAAATGGCTAGTCTGCTTCTGTAAAGAATTTGTTGTAGAGAGCACCAGGATAATTGTGGCATAATAACCTATTGGTTGCTACTATTGGTATATAATGTGAGGAAAGTATCCAACAGCTTACCTTCATGTAAGAAGACGGATTAGCGAGTTTGAAGTACACATAAAAAACATAATACAAATATAAATATAACGAGACGTTTCGACCGAGGTCTTGTTCACTCGAGAGAAGAAGAAGAAGAAGGTAAGCTGTTGGATCCTTACCTCACATTATATACCATTCCCGCCGATCGGCACCAACTTTCATAACCTATTGCTACTTTGTCAAAAAAAATCAAGGATGCCATCATCTTAAGTCCTATCCGAAAGCACGGTGTAACCAATAATTATAAAAGGAGAGCAGTCTCCCTCTTACCATCCTGGGTTTAGCCAAATGTTGCTTAACACTTCGGTGTTCATATAGAAATCGCCAAAGCGACCGCCACTAAACCGTTAAAATGTACGTACTTGATCTGTGAAATCCTGTGCTGAGTTGTTAACAAGGAGGTAAACACAAGGCACCGACATGAAGAAGCCTATCAGAATCGCGACCAGAGGTCCGTATTGTTCGTCAGTCTGTTAACAAAAAGTTCATTGTTAGTTTAATAGGGGGATAATATTGTATCTACTTGTCTCCGTTATCGATAGGTTTTCCTCCAGGTCCCCACGTTACAGTGATAATTGGATTGAGCGTGACCACACAATGTAGCATAAGGTGGATGCAGTTCTTATATCAATGTGCTGCTTGTGAGGGAGATACCTTGACGTCATCATTAGTAAAGAGATGACAATTGACTTCCGGTGGAAGTAGAATCAATCAGGTAATATGTAGATATAAAAGTGCAAATGGGCTGAGTACAGAACCTGCACAGCTACTTACACATGGAAAGCAACACACATGCCTTGAACACGGCATCATGTGGATAGTAAAAATAATTTCTTGTACGTGTATATGGTATACAATACTTAAAACACTGTTTTATGATTGCATTAACCCAACTTTAAATAGATATTATGTGTATGATAAAATATAATTGAACTTACCTCGGTAATTAATATAAAACTCACTCCCAATAACAATATGATTGCTAGGTACGCGGTCATCATAGGCACGTTGGTGAAAATTCCGCATTCATTATAATATCTGTAAAAAAAAAAAAAACAATAATAACATACTGATAACTAAGTGTACGATTTGAAAAAAACGTAATAAAACAAATATTGGATAACTTTCAGTTACCTGATAATTTTTACGTGTAGCTGGATACCTTTGGTCAGAACATCCTGCATTTCTTTATGTAGTTCTAAAAGAGATACGCCTTCCAATTCATTTCCTGCTTTATCAACCAAATCTTGAATTACATCCATTGAAGCCGTTTCATCTATTCCTGAGTTTCGACAAAAACCACTTGCTACAAGGAGTTGGTTGACCAATGCCACATTATCAGCACTTCCTGCACTGAGAGCAGCTGGTGCAGCTCCGAGCTGACCACCTCTCAGTACCTGGCCAGGCATATAAACCCGTTGACTGTGTTCGAACTCGATGGTCACAACCGTGTCCTCTGCCTGACGAACAGATTCCTTCAGCTTCCTCGCCTTTATTCTTTCTATCGATATAGGACGGATGTTAACCAATTGGTTGTTGAGAATTCGCAACCTCGTTGGGGCCAGAATCATACACATAACTAATGACGATACTGCTGTCGACGCCATCATAATTGTTAATATCATCTCCAGCAATCGTACAAACAGAGTGATTTCAAAAGCTGGTGATGATGTTGTGTCCCAGGGATACCATTCTCTGGAACACGGACACAAATATTCAGAACCACAGTGTAATACACAAATAAATTAAATGAATGAATGAATGACTAAATGAATGAATGAATAAATGAATGAATGAATAGATGAACCAATCAATAAATTAATCAATGAGTCAATGAATGAATGAATGAATGAATGAATGAATTAATTAATTAATTAATTAATTAATGAATGAATGAATGAATGAATGAATGAATGAATGAATGAATGAACGAATGAACGAATGAATCTATGAATCAATGAATCAATCAATCAATCAATCAATCAATCAATCAATCAATCAATCAATCAATCAATCAATCAATCAATCAATCAATCAATCAATCAATCAATCAATCAATCAATCAATCAATCAATCAATCAATCAATCAATCAATCAATCAATCAATCAATCAATCAATCAATCAATCAATCAATCAATCAATCAATCAATCAATCAATCAATCAATCAATCAATCAATCAATCAATCAATCAATCAATCAATCAATCAATCAATCAATCAATCAATCAATCAATCAATCAATCAATCAATCAATCAATCAATCAATCAATTGATTAAAGGAATGGAATGAAATGAAATGAAATGAAAAGAAATGAAATGAAATGTAATGAAATAAAATGTAATGAAATGAACGAAACGAAACGAAACGAAACGAAACGAAACGAAACGAAACGAAACGAAACGAAACGAAACTTAACGAAACGAAACGAAACGAAACGAAACGAAGAGAAATGAAATTTAATTTAATTTAATTAAATTAAATACAAAAAATAAATACAAAAAGTAAATAAAAATAAAATAAAAATTAAATTAAATTAAATTAAATTAAATTAAATTTAATTTAATTAAATAAATATATCTTCGTTAATAAAACCGGAGAAACATGAGATATTCTCTCTACACCTACCTGAAAGCAAATCTTCTTCCTGGTAGCAAATAGAAACAAGTAAAGAAAGTAACAACGAAGCAACCAAAGCCTACAAAAGGCAGACGAAAATATTTCATAGTTTTGTCACACAGTGAACGTGTATGCTTATCAAATTCTTCCTGTTCCTTGTTGTCAAACTTCGTACATTGCAATACCACATCGATATTGAATGCAAACAAACTATGCAACAATTTGGGCTGAAAGAATATTGCAACGAAGATTGTTAACACTAGACCAAATGTGATAACGCAAAAAAAGTTTGCCACAAACTCGAATACATTGTCTCTGTACAAATACATTCCCATTGGGAACAAATAGAACACCTGAACTGTAAATGTGATCATTAAAAACCTAGGGTTGAACCAGCGAAATAATCGTAGCGCCAGACGAAGGGAGCGATGGTTGACAAGCAGGTGAGCCCACCAAGGGTTGAAATACTTCAGGTAGAACTCAAGATCGGGCTCGGCTTCGTCCTGCCAGAAACCTGTGAGCAAAGTTCAATAGTACATCAGCCCAGGACGTTTTGCTTACAAAAAAGGTCGACGCATTTTGACTTTGGAATATGTTAAAACAATGTTAGTTGAGTTGTAATTCACGAGGTGCTTAGCTGGCAAAAGGGCCAAACAGGCCGCCATCTTGGATTTTATATAATTCACGTTAATGGCTATAAAAACCAAAGTACTTGACCAAGTTTAAAAAAGTTTAGCATTTTAAATTGTAAGTTTCAATTACAATGTATTTGTGAAAAACTTTTTCAAATTTAATAATTATATTACACATTTAAAAAACATTTTCCTACTCAATGTTTTTAGTTTTGGAATGTTAAGCTTATAACTTTTATAGAAGCGCACTAACTGAAAAAGTTCTTCAAATAAACGTTTTAGATAGATTTATTTTTAAAAAAAACGCAATCAAATTCAAGTCTTTATCTAGAATACGTCCCAAGATATGAATTTTTGAAGAGTCGCACTACGCTCTCTTGCCGCGCTCGGCGCTTACCCAAGCCAGGCGCCGATGCGGTGCGCGTGCGGTCTATGTAGTCTTGCCTTCTCAGACTATCTTCTGACAGTTTATTTGAATTGAATTATTGCGTTAGCTTTGGTTCAGTTATTTCAAATTCTAGGAATTTACGTACCCCCCCCCCCACACCTCCTCTACCACTCTATTTACTTACCAAGCTCTGAAGCTCTGATTGATTGATTGATTGATAAATGGGGCTTAACGTCTCATATTTGTGAACAATGGCTAATCGAGACGATGAGCGGGTGATAATGAAGATGAGAAGGTGATAATGAAGATGAGAAGATGATGATGAAGAATAAAGCCACATCCGAATCAGATCCATTGTACGTCGCGAGGATCGTCATACGGGAGTCCAGCAAGGGTGGGCAGGGCCAAGTGGGAGGAGAAATATTCAGTGGGATAGTGGGAGGGAAGGGACAGGGTCTCTTTTCATCGCCTCTTACGACTAGCAGAGTCACTCTGAGCCTATTCTACCCCGGGCCAAGACGGGTCTCTTTCGTCGCCTCTTACGACTAGCAGAGTCACTCTGGGCCTATTCTTCCCTGAAGCTCTGAGACAATGCTGGATGCAGCGTGCGAATTGTATTGCGAGTAGACCATGCAAAGGCAATCAATTCGTTACAATTATCAGTTTAAAAAATGTTTTTTTTTTAAGGGTAAGCCATAAACGTTAACTGCTCACAATTCTTCACGCTTATGACTAATGAAAAAAATTGTGTTTGATAACTTCCAGAGAAAACTTTTATTATTTTACAGAGTTTGAACAGAGAAACAGATATTGACAATTGACCAGAGACTGTAAAAAAAGACACACTGACAAACAGAGTCAATGTCAATAGCATTGAAATCAATGCTAAATATTTAAATTTAAAATTTTTCGTCAGTTTGATTACCCCAGTACAATGCGTCGTTTATACTATCCATGGACTAAAAGTTCAATTCTATTCAGTACGATATCTGGGTTTAACGTCCCATATTTTTGCAACTTTGGCAAATCGAGATGATGAGATGGTAATGTATGAAAATGAAGATGAAAATGCGTCACATGTTAGTTTTTACTGCATTTATATATTGGTGTTTTTTCTAAAGCAAAATTGTAATAGTGTATTTTATTATGAACACCAACACAGTAGATCACTGATGATGTTAAAGCCCTAATAATGTAGAGCCCTATCTATCATTTTACAATGCACACATTTATTGTATTTACCATTATTGAAAATATAAGATATTAAAGAGATATGCTATTTTAGCATTGTTTTAATTATGATGAATTAACTGATTATTAATTGACCATCTTCATTCAATTGATTTGTGTAGCTTACTGTATCGAAACTCTATTACAAAATGTACAAGACAGGTTATTCTCACGACACGCATAATTTTTAGTGGCACATTTTCTATCAGTGCAAGCTTTTAGAAATTCTTCTAAAAGACAATTATTCGGGATTAATGGAACCAGTAGTTCGTCTGCTTTCTCAAAGCCAAATAATGTTGTCTAAGAAGACGTATCAGAGTTAAAATGGTTATCATTCGTACAATAGCACGCATGACATTGAGATTTATTGAATTGCTATTAGGTGGTAAATCGACATTGGCTTTACACTGTTGATATTTCCAATGTCTTAGTTTATCCATAGTCTTACATGTCGTGTTACTCTTCAAAACACGAACTAAGAACTCTTCAGCCTTTAGGATTTCATCATATGTTAAAAAAGCAGTTCTTCTAAAGTTCATTCAATGGAATCTGCTTTAAGAGCAGATTTTGCCAAACTTGCTAGTGAAATCGCAACCTGAGTGTGCAGTGCAAGAAGAATATCGTCCATGTTACCCATTGTACCCAATGTATGAATTGAAATTAACTGTGTTGAATCACCAACTCCACCTCTTACCCAGAGCTCGTGTAATCCTACATGTTGCATATCTTAAAGAAAAACAGTAAACGTACACTTACATCAGTATCAGAAGAATGTACTATAATTCAACGTGCCCGACTTTGCAGCATGAAACGCGTGAGGTATTATTGGCATGTAGGTTTCTTCAACAAGTTCATGCAAGTGCCCTGAATGGACTGGCAAGGCAATGTTCACTATCAATCAACTGGCTTGTGATAAAAACAATGCTTGTGTCTAGTTTTTCTGCTTTATCTTCAATAAGCGATTTTAAGAGGTGCTCTAATTTTTATTTAATATCTGATTATCAATGGTAAATATATTAAATGTATACAAGACATAGTTTCATTTATACCGCACTCATTGTTTAGCTATAACGTTGTAAAATGAAAGGGCTCTACATTATTAGCGCTGTAACGTTAGCATTGCTCTGAGGTGTTTGTGTTTATGCTTTAGAGAAATCACTAATATAATATGCAATTGTAGTAAAAACTTGTACTGAATTGTATGGCTTAACTTTTTAGTCCATGGATATAAAATACGCATTGTACTGGGATAATCAAACTGAGGAAAATTTCTAAATTGAAATATTAAGCATTGACTTCAAACTCTGTCTTTGTTGTCAATCTCTTGACAATTGTCAATATCTGTTTCTCTGTTCAAACTCTATAAAATAATAAATGTTTTCTCTTGAAATATTGTCAAACGCAAATTTGTTTAAATAATCATAATAAGCATGAGAAAATGTGAGCAGTTACTGTTTATGCCTTATCCATAAAACCCATTTTTAATAACTCAAAATTGTAACGAATTGATTGCCTTTCGATGGTCTACTCGCAATACAAATCGCACGCTGCATCCAGCATTGTCTCAGAGCTTGGAAAGTAAATAGTGGGGTATATGGGTAAGGGTGGGTAACCAAATTCCTGGAATTCGACATAATTGAACCAAAGCTAACGCAATAATTCAATTCAAATAAACTCGCAATTCAAATCGCACGCTGCATCCAGCAATGTCTCAGAGCTTGGAAAGTAAATAGTGGGGTAGAGGGGTAAGGGTGAGTAATTACATTCCTGGAATTTGAAATAATTGAACCAAAGCTAACGCAATAATTCAATTCAAATAAACTCGCAATTCAAATCGCACGCTGCATCCAGCAATGTCTCAGAGCTTGGAAAGTAAATAGTGGGGTAGAGGGGTAAGGGTGAGTAATTACATTCCTGGAATTTGAAATAATTGAACCAAAGCTAACGCAATAGTTCAATTCAAATAAACTATCAGCAGATAGTCTGAGAAGGCAAGACTATACATAGACCGCACGCGCACCGCTCGGCGCCTGGCTTGGGCAACGCCGAGCGTGGCAAGAGAGCGTCGCGCGACTCTTTAAAAATTCATATCTCGGGAAGTACCCTCAATAGAGACTTCAATTTGATTGCATTGTTTTTTAAATATAGCTATCTAAAACGTTTATATGAAGTACTTTTTCAGTTATTACGCTTCAATAAAAGTTATAAGCTTAACATTCCGAAACTAAAAACATTGAGTAGGAAAATGTTTTTTAAATGTATAATATAATTATTAAATTTAAACATTTTCTTCACAAGTACATTTAAATTGAAAACTGATATTTAAAATACAAAAGTTTTTTAAAATTGGTCAAGTACTTTGGTTTGTATAGCGATTAGTGTGAATTATATAAAATCCAAGATGGCGGCATGTTTGGCCCTTTTGCCAGCTAAGCACCTCATGAATTACAACTAAGTACACGTTGTTTTATCATATTCCAAGGTCAAAATGCGTCGACCTTTTTTGTAAGCAAAACGTCCTGGGCTGAAGGACAAAGTGGACTTCTGTCATTGTCATAGAAAACCGAAATTGTTTTTTATCTGATCAGCTATTCTAATCTCTTCTTATTCCAGTTTTAATTGGACAGCGTTGATTATGTTGATACAAGAGACTATCTGTTAAGGAAATATTAACCCGACTAAAACCTGTAATGTAAATATATCTGTGCATTGGAATAACAGTAAATGTTCTTAGTTTGCAATGTAATACTGGATGGCTTGGTATACTGGCCACGCCGAAAGAAGCAAGGTGTTGTCGTCACAGATTATGTAATAGTAAAGTGAAGCATGTGACACAGCATTGAGATACAGATTGAATGAAGAGAGCGCCCCACTGCATAAGGTGTACTTGTGACCGTCTCGAACCTGTCTCATATCACTCTATTAGCCCCTAGTTCACACTTCACTCTAGTTCATATCACTCTATTGGCCCCTAGTTCACACTTCACTCTAGTTCATATCACTCTATTAGCCCCTAGTTCACACTTCACTCTAGTTCATATCACTCTATTAGCCCCTAGTTCACACTTCACTCTAGTTCATATCACTCTATTAGCTTCTAGTTCACACTTCACGCTAGTTCATATCACTCTATTAGCCCCTGGTTCACACTTCACTCTAGTTCATATCACTCTTTTGGCCTCTAGTTCGCACTTCACTCTAGTTCATATCACTCAATTAGCCCTTAGTTCACACTTCACTCTAGTTCATAAACTCTATTAGCCCCTATTTCACACTTGACTCTAGTTCATATTACTCTTAAGTTATCTTACCTTGCCAATATAATAGGTTTCTGCATCTTTCCAACACATTGAAGTCGTCATTTGGTTCTGCAAATATTGCAGCTTTTACAGAAGCAATAATCTTTCTAAAAAACATTTTGGCCAGTAAAGTAAAGAATAATTATTTTAAATGTACAAAACACAATATTGTGTGTGTGTGTGTTTGTGTTTTGGGCTCCTAATAGACACAACGGAATAGCGACCACTCTGGGCTTCACGGTATCCAAGGTTGCAATAGTCCTTTGCATAACGAGAATGACGGTATAAAATTTGGGTCAAAGGATGACATATATCAAATGAAAGCTTGAGATGAGTACTTTTCAAAAAACCATGATATACCTCTGGCAAATCCAGCTTTCTATGTCAAAACCAGGGTCAAAGGTCAAATTTGTAATGTTTTGAATAATTTTTAACTAAATAACAAAAAATGTTTGCAAGTTTAAAAACACTCTTTTAGTAAGATAAATGTATAAAGTTTATAAAAAAAAAACTAAATTACCTACTTACCTTTTTTGACCTTGATTGGGGTCAATTTCCTCAAAATGGGTAATTTCTAAAATTTTCTTCGATTTACTGGTCAATATTCATTATATCAACGTACTTACTCATAAATACGTTAAAATGAATAGTTCTTATTGTAATCACATTGTTTTCACGGTATTAATTCAAAATGGCGGTCAAAGGTCAATAGGTAAGTATCGTCGAACTAGGTCTAGTAACTAAAATATTACTTGTGGGTACTCTAAAGACGTAGAATTTTAACTGCAATTACAATAACGAATAACAATATAATGTTTTAATCGTTAGAGAATGTAATTATCATATAACTTATAAACTACTTAAGATTGTTACTGAATTTCTAATTAATGTCCTCAGACATCAGGGTATTCTTGAATGGGTGTGCAACTGCAACAAAATACATTTTTCAAAAGAGCATGACCATGCTGAGATACGTGATATGATAGTATGATATGATATCTGTCCTAGCAGTGACTGTCTAGTCGTCAAATTAATCAAAATTGAAGTCAAAATCACTCAAAATTGAAGTCGTCAGATTAATCACCATCTGATTCACTGGAATTCTCATGCTGGGTACCGATATTTGGACAGTCCTTCAGCTTACACGCGTGGGTACACTTCAGCTGATTGGCCAAACACTCATAGGTCGGCATCTTGCAAACACGGCCACAGTTACAGGCTAGGAGATCCATAACGGTCAAAGGTACTGGAGTTCCAAACATCCACTCGTTGCTCAGATCTCCTTCTGCCGTGGTTTTCCAGCCATAGCCACACAGATCAGGAACATCAGGGTTGGCTTCCAAGCAACATATCAATAGATCGTGTTTGGTTGATAACTCACAGTCGCAGGATATGAAGCAGTAAGCATTCGTTACAAGGTGGTAGCTGATTAGACTTCATATCATCACACTTACTTCTAAAAAGCTCGTAGCGCAGCAGGTTGACGCATGACAGAGTCGTGGTCAAAGAGCAGAGTTTACAGACAAACTCTTCGAGTTTTTTTTATTACATCGATAGAAACTCTCCAGTCCAGACCCATCTTGCTTAGCTTGACACAGAAATGCGAGTTTTTCTCATGATATTCTCTTTTTCCCTTTACCACTGAATGAGCTCACTCAGGTAGGAACTCATAGTCGTCCCCTACACCTATAGATGCGCCCGTTGTTAACAAGGTAACAGTTTCATACATGTCATTTCCCATATAGAAAACATATCCATAGTAACATTGGGTGCCTCTAGGTGAAGTGGCCGACTATGAATTCCAACCTTTGTCACAACCAGTGCATGGAGGTCAGGGAGGGTATTACATACTTCGAATCCCAACGAACTCGCTAGTTTTTACACATCTTCGAAGTGTGTTTGATTTTTGGTAGTCAAGCGTCAACCAGCTGCCCTACGAGCTTTTTAAAAGTAAATGTGATGATATTAAGTCTCATCAGCTACCACCTTGAAACGATTGTCTACTGCTTCAAATCCTGCGGCTACGAGCTAGCCACCAAACAGCGGTCTGGATACGTTGTTTGGACGCCAACCCTGATGTTCCTGATCCGCGTGGCTATGGATGGGAAACCACGGCAGAAGGAGATCTGAGCAACGAGTGGATGTTTGGAACTCCAGTACCTTTGACCGTTATGGATCTCCTAGCCTGTAACTGTTGCCGTGTTTGCAAGATACCGACATGCGAGTGTTTGGCCAATCAATAAAAGTGTACCCACGCTTGTAAGCTGAAGGGTTGTACAAATACCAGTACCAGTACCAGTAGCCAGCATGAGAATTCCAGTGAGTCAGAAGGTGATTAATCTGACAACTTGGACAGTGACTGCTAAGGTAGATATAACATAATACTAGTATCATATCACGTATCTCAGCATGGCCATGCTCTTTTCTGAAAATGTGTTTTTTGTTGCAGTTGCACGCCTATTCAAGAATACCCTGATGTCTGAGGACATTAATTAGAAATTCAGTAACAATCTTGAGTAGTTTGTAAGTAGTATGATAATTACATTCTCTTACGATTAAAACATGATATTATTATTATTCGTTATTGTAATTGCAGTTAAAATTCTGCGTTTTTAGAGTACCCACAAGTAACATTTTAGTTACCAGACCTAGTTCGACGATACTTACCCATTGACCTTCGACCGCCATTTTGAATAAATACCGTGAAAACAATGTGATTACAATAAGAACTATTCATTTTAACGTATTTATGAGTAAGTACGTTGATATAATGAATATTGGCCAGTAAATCGAAGAAAATTTTAGAAATTACCCATTTTGAGGAAATTGACCCCAATCAAGGTCAAAAAAGGTAAGTAGGTAATTTTTTTTTTTTTTTAATAAACTTTATACATTTATCTTACTGAAAGAGTATTTTTAAACTTTGCAAACATTTTTTTTTATTTAATTAAAAATTATTTAAAAAATTACAAATTTGACCTTTGACCCTGGTTTTGACATAGAAAGCTGGATTTGCCAGAGGTATATCATGGTTTTTTGAAAAGTACTCATCTCAAGCTTTCATTTGATATATGTCATCCTTTGACCCAAATTTTATACCGACCAGGCCTTTTTCGAGCGTTATGCAAAGGACTACAATGGCCTAGACTGTAATAGAAATAAAGAAAATACGACGTTCTCACTGAATTAGTAAAAAACATCGCATGCGGCGTAATATGCCACATGACTTATTTATAAAGCTACTCTAACATGCGATATCATGGCCTAGTAAGTGAAATGTGAAACTAAAGCTATGCATAGTTTATTTGACTGTAAATCAAGGTATATAGCTCAAGCAATAAACGATGACAATCCAAAATTGTCAAGCTTTTCTATATTTGTCATATGTAAGCTTCCCCATTTAAAATTCCTGACGGCTTTCTTTAAACCTTTTCTACCCACAGAACAAGGTTTACTTGATCTCTCCCTAGCGAAGACTCGTCGAACTCGCAACTTGGGAGTTCGACAAAATCCAAATGTGTAATGTACAAAATAAGGAAAATAAATAAATAAAAATAGGGGAGGAGCTCGTAGCCAATCAGCGAACCACCCGAGATAAACCCCCGAAATAGCGGTCGCTGATTGGCTACGAGTAAGGGTGCGATCCTCGCCTGTGACGAAAGCAGGAGAAAGGTTGTGTGAGACAACACACATGCTTACAGTATTGATCCAAGTTTCTTGAAAAAGAATTATTAATTCGAGTCTGAGAATGAGCACAGTTGTATGTTCATAACTGTTAATATTTGATTATTGCTTCTCTATATTTTGACTTGCAAGTGTCCTTCAGTTTCAGATTAGGTTATTGTCCTCAAAAATCATGCATTATACATAGTAAATACTTTATTTATGCGCCCGTAAAAATAATATTGACGTCATATACTTACGTATCTCATTTAAAAGTTGGTTAATATGAAATAGGCGCTACAGCCATTTGCACGCACAAACTCATACTCCCATAGTTTTTATTGTAGAGCCGCAAGACTTTGATCTTTGGAAATTCAAGCTCTACCATAATCAAATTTTAAAAGTGTACTTTGCTGTATTTCTTCACATTTTTTTTCCTATTATCTCCATAATATGTTGTGTACTTGTGTAATATTTGGAAAATATATGTGTACTTATTTTGTTTACTTTTCTGTATTATCTATATTATTTTGTTAGAATACTACTCCTTTAGATATTTTATAATATTGTGTATACTTTTCAATGTTATTTATTGATTTTTTAAGATATAGACTATTTGTATGGGGCAAAATAACCTTTTCTATCATTCTACCAGCTTCTAACAACCGGAAATAAAATAATAATAAAATAAAATTTAATAAATAAACAATGAATAAAATTTGTATTTTATTGTAAATGGAAAAGTGAATTACATGTAAAGTTACTTATGTGAATTATAAATGTTGCCAAACATGCTAAGACAAGACTATGTATTATTTGACGATTCGTTGCATTTGTGGCAATTCACTACGCAATTCTCTGATAACGCCACACAAACATTTGTGCAATTCATATTGATTATAACAGTTAAAGCTAAGAAACTGTAAGAATGATGGCCCCCTCCATATCCCCTCCACAGCTACCCGACCCCCCTCAACTCCGTGACAACATGACAAAATGAAACACGTAACTGAAAATCAGTTTGTTTTAGTTGTTCAGTTTGTTGTTTCATGGAGTTGAGGGGGGTCGGGTAGCAGTGGAGGGGTTAAGGAGGGGGCCGTCATTCTTACAGTTTTTTGCCTATACATGTTGTATGTTGTACTTTGTATGTAATTTACTATTGTACGTTTCAACAGTGTTTCGATAGTAATTTATTTATTTGGTGACATTTTAGAAAAATCAATGCTGTTGCGAGAGCCAAGAACAATACAAAAATGACCATAAGAACCGGTTGCTGAGCTACCTACATCGGTGGGGGCATATAGGTTTTTTTTATTGTTGTAATATTCACATCTAAATCAATACATACCAACAATACTCATAATCGTTTTAGATAATCTTTATTTACAAAACACTTTCGGTAGTCCACAACGTGACAGCAGGGTTTGATTGATAACAGTGAATAAATACACACATTTATGCAAGTTAAGTACGGACAGATAATAATAATAATATATCGTATATTAGAATTCATTGGGTACACATATACAACACAGACATTCTGGGCATGGCTTTGCACATACATATATACCAGTACCAACACCTTCAAATCTATTCACGATTTGTAACTGTTTCGAAAGCAGAGAGTAAATGTGTATACGTTAGGTCAAAAACCATAATTTTTTTATAATACTATTTTTTTTAAATTTGTAACTATCGTTTTTTAAAGTAAATGATTAAAAATATTAAATTGATCCTTAACGTTCTTCACCGTTCTCTAGACATAATATCTAGAAAGTGTAGGCTTCGTAACAGTAAGGTTTATCTTAATTAAGTAATATTTATGAAAATATTACATAATATTGTATATGTTAATTTATAACATTTTCATATAAGCTAGTTTAAAAGTGTCAAACAAAAAACTTTCTACCGTTTAAGTAAATATTTATTCCAGAAGATATTGTGTCTGTTTTTAGAACATTTTGTGTTTTATTTGTAAATTTAAAATGTAACTAATTATCAGTAGGTTGTTTTATATTGCCTATTATATGTTTCATGACAATAATTAATGTATCTTATGGAGGATATGTCAAGTCTTCAGTACGGTTTTAAAATCACACCTTAAAGCCGTTTTGCAAATATGTCACCAAATATATTTGCAAACCTTTTATGTAATGTGTCTAAATTTTCACTGGTGTTGAAAGTAGTGAAATTATTCACTTCAGAAATATAGTTTCCAGAATTGTGTCACATTTATATTATTTGCTCTATACTTTACAGAGTATGATTTAAACTCTCCAATCTAGAAAAATAAATTATTTATTTTAGCTGTTGTTCAAGTAGGAACGGAAATAAAAATTGATTCATGAACGAAAAATGAATACAACGTTTCGTTTCAATCGATTAAAGTATGATATTCATAATTTGTTTGTATCTAAATAATTGCACACATATAAATTCTGCTTTAATTTTACAGTTACAAATTTTAAATAAATTCAAGATCTGGCATAAAAATTAAACATTCGTCTCATATAAATATATTTTATATTTTATAAATAATCAAGTTTGATTATTTCCCTGTATCATTATAATTTACTTAAAACTTTAAATCTTTAATTTTAAATAACTAATAATATGATTTCATGCATGCAGCTTTCGTAAAATATCTTTATCTTAACATAACATTTACAATCTTTCGTTTAAATAACTATTACACTAATAATTTTATTTACTATTATAAGACCAAGTTATTTACAATTGACCATTGGCTTAGTAAGACTTTAGTCGTGATATTAATGCACGGGATAATTTTATATATACACCTGTGTATTCTCATATTAGAATTTCTGTTTTTCACTTATCTCGGAATGTCTATTAGGTAAAAATGTTTCTGTTTTGGGTTTTATTGAAGTTTTCGCAGTGTTCCACTATAACCCAATTGATATTTAAAATGTATGTAAGAATGCCAACTGATTTTCTGTCGGATCTTTACACTTAGATTATCTGAAGTACTCTTAATAACATGTCGTTTATCAGCAGGTAGTTTTCATTTTCATGAGATTAAATATAAACTGTAAACCAGGTTGCAATATTTACATGTTTACACATTTTTTTTATGCATTATATTACACAATGTTCTTCATTGTTTATGCTGGTAGTTAGAAAGTCACGAATTTCTTTAAAATTTGAAACATCTATATCATATTCTTTGGCACCTTTAGAATTAAGGTCTTATTAATGTACAATATACCCCCTGTTTTTTTTTGCGGAAACAGTTTTTCCCGTACATTGTTGATATTCCCTTTATGGATTTCATATTCTAAAATCTAAATATTTTTGACACTTAAAAATATATATATTTATTTATTTCCAACAAAATCACAGATTTAAGACGATAAATATTTCGTTTTTTTTTTTACATAGTATCTACACAAGAATTAAAACTTGATCTATACATTTTTAAATACATTTTAAATTAGATGAAATACATTATTAAATTCTATTCTATTTCTATAGTGCCCGTCTCTCCGAAAATAACCGTATAGTAGCTGTTTAGTATAGTGTAAATATCGGAGACGTTAAACTCAAAGAAAATCGATCATTTTCCGAAAAATCATTTTGTTAAACTCAAAGAAATGTGCTCCTTTTCTGGAAAATCTTTTCTATTATATTAGAGTTTAAAAAATCATAGGTTTTATATACATTTAAAACAACGTTTTTCGATAATACATAACGATACCTTAAAGTAAGGTTAATATTAAAAACCTCTCTATCAAGAATAGCCACAATAATAAAAATTAAATTATGTCAATTTATCGATTCTTCAATCATTTTCTTTTGAACGTATTTATATAGTGAATTAATTCATTTCAATTCACGTTTTCCAAACAAATATTTAAACTATTTACATCCCTCACTAGAAAACACTGCCAGAAAGTTTGTATTGGATATTATTAGTTTAACGCCATATATCTCTGACAATTTACAAAATCTAGGACAGTCGTAGCCGGTTATCAACTTATATTTATAATAACAAACCAAACGTTCTTTACATACGATGCAAATTAAATGATTATTTACCATATAGTAACACATATGAGTAATTCAAAGTATGTATTTAAAAAAAATCCATTCACATTTCGCATTCCTCTTTGAAAAGAGTACTTTTAGTATAATCCGTCACATTTGTAAAAATAATATTTACACTTATTTGTATATTCTTATAAACGAATGTACATTCCGGTTCATAATGTTTGTATTCCATACAATGATTTCTTATTCAGCATCAGTTGAACAATACGCTATAGGCCTCGTAGATTTTTTAAATATATTTCAATTTTGCACCACATTATTTAATATCTTATATATTTCACTGGTAACGATTGTTAAAACACATTTCTGGCGTCATAAGTTGACCGCGAAACACAAGGTTGCCTTGTACAAATGAAATATGTTTGTGTATTGAAAGGTGAAACGTAAAACAAAGGATAGTTTTGTATCGAAGCACTTCATAGCATTAGTCCAATCCACAAGATCTTCTACAGGAAAACAACAAATCGTTACTTTTGAGTATCGACCCGACTCTTAAGTAGGTGACTTTAGGTCCGGTAAGGACAGACATTTTAACTAAATGGTTTCTTAAAAATTCTTTCGGATTAGTTAAACAATATTCAATCCGCACTTTGAATATTTAAGAAGAAGTTCGACTTTTTTGATCACCTTGGATGAAATCTTTCCTTATTCAAATATTTTAAATAGTTCTTGTTTCAGATTATGAATACACACAAATAAGATTTTGTAGGATGTTTAAATGTTCCACGAAGCAAGATAGAATGTAGGTGTGTACAGTTGATAATAGTATTTTAACTAATTTAAGAGATCTACATAATCAGTACCCTCCCTATTGTTAAAGAGATTCTTTACTCAAATTTGATCGTTTTATATGACTTTGTCTTAGTTCAATAATAAGTTGACCAACATACTTTTCCATTGAATAGTTTGGTTTGAAAGCGATTTACCTCAGAACCATTCGTCTTGCTTTTTTTTTGTAACGGGCACATTTTTACTAATAGATAATTTTCAGAATTCATCTAGAGGGACGTGATAGTTCTATCTAAAGATCGTAGATCAATTCTGAAAATGGTCTATTGGTTTATTCTAATTAATATATTTGCTGAGCGTGTTATATATCAAATTAAAATATTATCTGGAAAATGTCAACAAATATATGTAGATTTCATTGTGGCATGGTAATAGTCAGTATAGAGTTTAAGACATTTTTTAAACAATTTGAGATAAGGCAAAATGATAACTGCTTTGTCAAAACTCTTTTTAATATTGTTAATCGATGTACTATTAAGTTTTAATGATGAGGTAAACATACCCAGAAACTCCAAGCGACATGATTAACAAAACCATGTTCACATCTTGTAAAAAAACAAGTTCTGGCTTCAAAATACAAATTGTCTCTCAAAACAGTTAAATTTTCCAAATAAGCATTTAAATGTACGAACGTTCGTATGATATTTTGTGGAGATTTTCAAATAAAACTGGCCAAAAATCAGTTTAGGTGTTTACAAAGGATTTGTTTGACTTTGAGTATGACTATGACTTTTCAGTAATGTTTTTTTTTAGCAATGTTTTCATACACATACATAAACCTTGACCCATTTTATAAGATAAGAATCCACATCAATTTAGAAAATTACCCTCGCATCTTCAAGGATTTTTGCCTACTGTTTAATTTTTTAATCAAACTCTATTTAGTAACAAGTTTTCAATGTTTTTTGCGGATATATATTATTTATATATATATATATATATGATGATAGAGGTTATCATAAAGAAGTTGCTCAATATTTGATCAATCATTCTCCTATTATCTATTTAAGTGGCCGGCCTTAACTACATTGTTTATAAAGACACAATCGGTGTCATGTATAATTTTTTTGTAAAATAAAATACTAAACAAAATATGTTTCATTGTTTCATCTGGAACCTGCAATGTACTGATGTTTATTTGATAACGATCAATACATATCTAAACAAATAAAATCAACTGTGATCCTTGTCTAAAAAGTTTTTATTTAGATGGAGATAATACCAAAAGTGCCCTTCAATGTAACCTACTTTAATATTTTGATATTACATTAATTTCCAATTTTTTCTCATCTAACGTACGTTTTTTACGTCGTACACATATCATATAAAAGCTAAATCGTTATTTTATTTAGGATAGGTACCATTGGAAATAAAATAATCTAGTTGTTTTCCAACAAATTCTAGCAATGTTCTGTTCTGTTTTGAAATCAAAGCAACAAAACAAGAAATGAAAAAATGCAAGATTCTCTACAAGCACATCCGTTATTGGTTCTTTTTTATTTCTACCTATAGAAATTTGTTGCTCTGTCTTAAAAGTAATTAATACCGAATAAGTGTACAATGTACGACAATTTAAAAAATTTGGATTAGTGACCAGTTTTGAATGTTGTGACCAAATCGGCAAATTCTAAACGTAATCGGATAGATTCTAACAAATTTGTTGTTCAAAGATTAGTTATCCGAATATTTGCGGTTCATAGCATATCTTAAACAAGTTTTGACTTCATCACCAATTCCGAATGCTATTAGATAGATTTTAAGACAGGTGTTCTTTATTATCTACGTATTTGCAACCACTTTCGAATGCATTAGATCTGTTACCATTTAAAATTAATTCCGAACGCTAAACTGTTGTTAGATTGTAATAGCCAAGATCTTCTATCAAGGTTAGGTTATCTGTATATTTGCGATTTCTCCCAAAAATTTAAAGATCATTTTTAAACATTTAAATCTTTTCCGAATTAATTCCGAACGTATTTGGATAGATTATAATATGATAACGAAGGTCTCCAATGGGCGATATATTTGAACGCAATGCATAATTTACCAACCATTTTTAATAGTTTTAATCTGTGCCCTATTGAAGTCAATTTGGAACGTATTTGTATAGATTGCGACGACCAGGTGTTCTTCAATTATCGAATCTCGTTCTTATTGCAATCTACTAGTGCATACCAATTCCGAGTCCTTTGAATCAGTGCCCTACTAAAGTCAATTTTGAACGTATCTATATAGATCATAATGACGAAGGCGTTCTCTAAGACCCACTCTCGATATATTTGCAAGGTGTTCTCCAGGGATCAATGCTCGTACCAAAGTGTTCTCCAGGGATCTTTGCTCGTACCAAGGTGTTCTCCAGGGATCGGTTCTCGTACCAAAGTGTTCTCCAGGGATCGATGCTCGTAGCAAGGTGTTCTCCAGGGATCGACGCTCGTACCAAGGTGTTCTCCAGGGATCGGTTCTCGTACCAAAGTGTTCTCCAGGGATCGGTGCTCGTACCAAGCTGTTCTCCAGGGATCGATGCTCGTACCAAGGTGTTCTCCAGGGATCGATGCTCGTACCAAAGTGTTCTCCAGGGATCGGTGCTCGTACCAAGGCGTTCTCCAGGGATCTTTGCTCGTACCAAGGTTTTCTCCAAGGAACGGTGCTCGTACCAAGGTGTTCTCCAGGGATCGTTGCTCGTACCAAAGTGTTCTCCAAGGATCGGTGCTCGTTCTATCGCATTTTACCGGTAAGTCTCGAATGTCGCGGATGTTTGGCGCCGCATAGGATCCTCTTGAAGGCCATACGGAACTCTGGCGAGAAGATTGTGTAGATGACCGGGTTGAGGGTGGAGTTGAAGTAGCCGAGCCACAGGAAGAACGAGGCCATCGCGTCGTTAATGTAGCAGGACTCGCAGAGTGGCATCAACAGGGCCATGATGAAGAAGGGGAGCCAGCACACGACGAACGCGCCTGGGAATTAACAGCGAGGGTACATTTACAATAAGTAGGGGATATATATTTTAGAGGGTTATTCAGATAAATATCTAGCGAGGGTACATTTACAATAAGTAGGGGATATATATTTGAGGGCTATTCAGGTAAATATCTAAACAAATCACAGTTACCAAGGGTATGATATGAAAAACACTTGTTGATGTTGCTGGACACCTTTCACACTAGGAGCATCTGAAAAACGAACATATTGATTCATAAAAAAAAAGATTAATTCTCAATACAGAATGACTTATTTTGATTTACATTTGGGACATTTAAACACATTTTAAATTAGTTTTAACGCAACGAAATCGGGAGTTACACAGGGTAGGTGGAAGTACAGCCTTAATTAAAGTTATACCTGTGATAATCGCCAACGTCTTGGCTGCTTTTCGTTCTCTCTTCGCTTCCAAGCTCTCTTTCTTCTCTTTCTTCTGTAGCATTCTCTCCTTGTGGCTGTTGTTCACTACGACCACCTCCTTCTCTTTCAGAATCTCAACCTAAAGAGCGAACACAACAACTCGTTAGTCACATCGTAATATACTTGAGATTTTATTCCCCTCCATCGCTATGTGACCACCTTTTACCCCCGTGACAACAAGACAACTATATCATGTTTATTAATTTAAAATTATATTATTAATAATCAGTCATTTTTGTTGTTGGGCGGTGGTGACATAATTAAGTAGGGGGGTGGAGATCCAAACTATGTCAAACTTAATATATTTGTATTCCAAAGCACCACTTTGCTCTTAGAGTATTCAATACAAAACTCTCGAAAACCGCGAAAATTTAAGGTTTTTTGTTAGTGTCTTTAAAAACTACATTCTTCATCAAAATTTAGAAATTATTTACTATCAATATCTATTGACTGTCTCCAAACTATAATGCAAAACTGACTCTATTTAGATAAAATTAGACAACTTGAACTATTTGAGGGCTCAGGTAATAAGGCGTATCCATTGTACATCGCGAAGGTATAGTCAATAGTCATTGGGGGGTCCAGGACAGGCCAAAGTGGGAGGAGAAATCTTAAGTGGAAGAATAGGTTAGAAAGGGACAGGGTCTCCTTTTGTCGCCTCTTACATTTGCCAGAGTCACCCCGAGCCTATTTTAACCTAGGCCCAGACGGGTCCCAAATATTATGGTTGAAGAAAATATATTTATACAACTATATTAAAATATTATATTAAATAAATAAGTATCTGTTGCCCTTGGACATAGTATATATATACACTAGGAAAACGCTCTGTTTGACGCGTTGATAAGCGAGCGCGTCAATATCTACGAACTTTCTGGCGAAAAGTTTTCAATGCTAATAAGAACAACTATTAACAACAATTCAAGAATGCGCATTGCAAAAATTGTTCTTATTTCCATGGCTATTATACTTTCTTACATTGTTGTATGCAGTGCAATGTGCGTTGCTAAGAATTTTCGTGGTCATGTTTTCAACACGGTCCGCCACCGTTACTAACACTTATTGACAGCAATAGAAATGTAATTTCTGCCTCTAATACGTATTGGATCGCGTTTACATTAGTATGTTCGTGACCGGACAAAAATTTACTATAAGATAGCCACCTCACATTTTGCCGTTACTGCGTTTTAGAAAAATATTTTCGAGTAACTTTCGTGTAACTTTGCCAATATTTATCAGATCGCCATTACATTAGCATATTCGTGACCGGAAAAATTTGTAGAAAAATCTGGCTATCTCACATTTTGCCGCCATTTTGTTTTAGAAAAATATTTTGCTGTAACTATGGTGTAACTTTGTAACTTTTCGAACGATTTTGCCTCAAAACTATACACCTTCAATCCACATCAAGGCTTGTGGATGGTCCAAATTTCAAGTTGATCGGACTTTGCGTTCGACCGCTATCGACGGACATAAAAAAAAACAAAAAAAAACAAACAAACAAACAAACAAACAAACAAAAAAAACAAAACAGAACGAAGTGCCATAAGAGTCAAGTGGAAACGCTCGCTTCGCTCGCTTGATTAAATGAATAAGTATACCTTGGACATGTCGCTCAAGTGACTCTGGTGACTCGCCGAGCCGTTGTTTGTCGTCGACGACTTCTCCGGCGAAGTGTTGTCTACTTGACCTTGAGCCTCCTTGGCCACGCCCTCCGATATCGTCAGCACGGTCGTCTCCATGGCAACCTCTTGTTGCTGGGAATCCCCCTGACCGCCGCTCGTCTCTCCGCTCGCGTGGTCGCTCACCTCTACGCAATAACACAAGGTCACGGGTTGCAGGTGATCACAGTGCAACAGGTACGTTACATTGGGTGGTCGCTCACCTCTACGCAATAACACAAGGTCACGGGTTACAAGTGTTCCCAGTGTAACAGGCAGGATACATGTATATTAATGTGTTACACGCAGAAACTTATTGACCCGGAATTAATGTTAAAACACACACACACACACAATTATATTACCAACGGTTTAGTCGCGGTAGTCTAGCCGGTTCCCATACCAACACTGAAGTTATAAACAACCTCGGGCTAGGTCAGGAGGTAGACGGGTGACCACAATCCTCTGAAACACGAGTTACCGTTGGTAAGAGCAGATCTGAGGGTTCGAAAGCTTGTGTAACAGCTTCGTTCTTATCGTCAACAGCTCGGCAGTCCAGGTTAGTGGAGGAACCTATATGATTTGTCAAAGTTACACCGTCCTTTAGCGGCCTTTACACGTACACTCTTGCGCGCACGCTTGCGTGTCGCGTTCTTGTGCAGAGGAAAGACAGCGCCGAAAAACCGTGTCTTGGAGCGCCGCGCAAGAGTGTGGTGTCTAAAACTGCATCACACTCTTGCGCGCACGCTCCGCAGGGAAACGAAAGCGCGCGTTCAAGAGTGTGCGTGTAAATGCCATTCCCTCCGTATTTACCACACTTTGGCGTGGTGCGTGGAGTGTTCGGAGTGTTCAGATGATTCACGACGTTCTTTCCCTTGCAAGCTTGCTTTTACACGGACAGTTTTACCTGCACTCTTGCGCGCGCGCAACCCTCAGATGATTCGCGACGTTCTTTCCCTTGCAAGGCATTTGCTTTTACACGGACAGTTTTACCTGCAGGAAAGAACGCGCGACAACGAATCCCGCGCGCAAGAGTGTATACGTGTAAAGGCCGAGGCCCCTTTTCGGATGGGACGTAGCGCCAATGGTCCCCTTTGGTACTTTTACAATAAATACAAATAAATACATACAAAAGTAAATGGAATGTCGTGTATTTCCTCACCTTGGTTCTCCACCATCTCCTCCTCTAGTGTCGCGTCCACCGAGGCGGTGGAGTGACCCTCCACCAATACCAGGGACGACACAAGGGCCTCGGCAGCCGAAGACTTCTTGCTGGACTTGATGCGTCGGAAGCTGTGGACACGACAACCAGGTTTTGATAAGAATAGGGTATATTCACGTATTGCGCATGGTGGCCACATTGGAGGCCACAATGCCATGTGATAAGTACTTCATTGTTACTATGTTAAATAAATAAATAAATAAATTCACATTTAGAGTCTACCCACTCAGTAACTAAACTGATTTGCAGTGGGGGACTTTAATTTAAAGTGACTTAACCAACCCTATAGGTTTTGAACACCATCGACGAGTGAGCGATAACCAATCAAAGATCGATATTTCAAATACGAAACATATGAATCAGTGATTGGACAGTGCGAACACCTGCGGACAAATGCCAGAATCAACAAGGCCGATTCAGAACAACTTTGAATTTATTGAGTGCTTCGTTGCTAAGACGGCTTTAATTATTCCTAAGCCAAGAAGTAATGGAATTGAATCCACATTAGAAGTTAAAAAACTTCTGCCTGAAGCGGGATTTGAACCCGGGACCTTCTGCATTGGAAGCAGGGATGCTAACCACATGGCGTTTCATGCAAATTCAACTGTTCTCTAACTTTGGTTTGCTATTATTACTTAAAATCAACAAAAACAAACTCTTTTGTCTCGATTACTCTTTTAATCGTTTACAAAAGCATACAATAATCATTTTCGTACACTTTATCGGGGGATATACGTGTTCAATTTGTCATATTTCCCCGTAAACAATATAATTCGTTTTCTATCGACAGCTGAATGAAACTTGAAATAGTACTATAGGTGGCCTCCAATATGGCCGATGTGACATCACGATTAAACAAATACAGTATTAAACGGATGTTTTAGTTAAATCCAGCGTTATGGATGAAAACAATATCGTGCTAGGCTAGACCCTCAAAAGGATGGGTGACCACTCTCCTCCGAAACACTATAGTTACCATTAATTACACACACCAGAACTCATTAACCGGAAGATGACAATATAAGTAAAACATTTTTGGATCGGCCCTTAGGGCCGGTATTTCAATGTCCAGTTAAAATTTAATTTTCAGTTAAATTGTTTTCACCATGACAACGGCCAATAGAAATACACCAAACATGGCTTACCTGACAGTTAAATTTACTGAACACTTTAACTGGACATTGAAATACCGGCCCTTAATCTAATTTCTTTTCAAAATATTTCATTGAAAAGTAAAATTGATTTTTTCTCACCGCTTTTTGGATAGGAAGCTCCTAAGTGGTGGTTTTGTTTTGGGCGCTGGATGTAGTTTTGCTTCGCTGGGCGCCGTAGGAGCTCGTTGCTTCCCCCTTCTGTGAATGCGCTTACGAGCAGTCTGGAAGATCTTCCAATAGAGACACAGGATCACCAGTAGTGGTACGTAGAACGTGGAGCACGTGGCAAAGATCTGAAAACATGGAATGAGTAAAAAAAAAAAAAAAAATCGTACTTATAATTAATAATTTTTCGTAGGGATACCCGTTATAGGGTGCACACCAGCTTAACCTGATTCTTCAGGTGACTAACTAGGTTATTAGGGTGTTTGGATATCTGGGAAGGAATGTCCGAGGGCTGATAGTATGACTCAATCCCAGCATTCGCCTTTACGACTGAGGAAAACCTCGAAAAAAACCTTCAGTCAGGACTGCCGGTGGCTGGAATCGAACCCGGCGACCTCCCGAATTAGATTCTCGCGTCTTACCGCTGAGCCACCTCTATCGGTAAGTATTTTAAGTTCACTTGGATGTATCTGGTTGAAATAAAAAATAAAATAAATAAATTCACATTTATAATCAACCCTCTCTGGAACAAGACTGATTTTCAGTAGGGGACTTTAATTCAAAGCGACTAAACCAACCCTGTAGGCTCCGAACATCATCGACGAGTGAGCGATCTATAACCAATCAAATATCGATATTTTCAAATATGAAACACATGAGACAGTGATTGGACAGTACGGGCAGATGTCAGAATCAACAACGTCGATTCAGAACAACTTAGGGCCACCAATTCATTGAGTGATTCTTTACTAGGACGGACGGCCGGTAAATGCAAACTGACGCCCCTATACAAAACAACCCCACCGTCATGGATTAATATAAATATGCACAAATTTAATGTTTTACGTACTTAGTTATTCCACCAAATCCTCCATCTCCAAACAACCGGCTGAGCGCCAAGTTACCGTATAAATAAACCCATTAAGCTCTAGCGGAAAACACAACCGGAAACATTTTATAATATCTTATTAAGTAGTTTTAAGGAACTAAAACAATACATTAGTGTTGGTAATTCGAGATGAATAACTTAAAAGTTACGAATAATTAAGAAACTAAGAAGAAACCGGCTTTTAATAACGTTTAAACTAACTAACACATTAGTTATAGTAAATAATAAATAAGTAATCGTCTTTTGAATCCGTAACGTAGTTTTAGTGTAGCCTAATGTAAAGAGTACTACTAGCTCCAACCAAGCTATAAGAAATAAAGAATACAATGCAATAGTTGTCCCAAGACAACCTTACACATGCTTTCGTCACAGGCGAGGGGTTTGTAGCCAATCAGCGATCGTTATCTGTGCGCTATTGTCTCGGGCGGTTCGTTGGTTGGCTACGAGTGCCTCGCCTGTGACGAAAGCATATTTAAGGTAATTTTGGGTTGCTTATACAATACAATGCTAGTTGCCAAAAAAGCTACTACAAAAATAAACGTTATTAATTGAAGGTTGTACATTTCCATCTGCTCGTCTCTTGAGGGTTCTTAAAGGACCCCTCTATTCTATTCCCCTATCGTCTTCCCAAGACTGCAAAGAAGAGGCGGGTGCCGAGATCCGTCCCAGTCTATTCGCCTTTAAATCGAGATGTAGGCGCGCCACCGTCGCGACCATCATGGCCGTCCGAGCCGGGATAAACAACACACGGCTAACCTGTGTTCCATTATGTTTCTGGCAGTAGGTTAGTGAGTGACAGGGCGATGGTGTCTATGATTCACATTTATCACATAAACGCGTTTGTTGGGAACATACAGCGATCATTAATTTTTAGAAGCAAATAGGATTTTAAACGGTTATCGTTTAATTTTACAGGAATAATATTAAGTAAACGGGTACTTTGTAGGCAAGCATCCCTTCAGACATCATAATTACATGCACAAACCACATCTGATAAACGTAAATATTAACTGCATAGATGAGAACAACGAAGTTAACGCTACTTGCTCATATAAAGCAGGTTCGAGGAAGTGTAAACATGACTATTTTCTATATGTAAGTAAGGCAAAGAGGGCTCCCGTTCATATTTCGGATCACAATTCCTCTTTTATCTCTTCTTCAAATTTCTTTTCATTCATCCCGGCCTTCTCTTTTCTACCTAAACGCCCACCGAACTCCCACGCCTCCCCCCCCCCCCCCCCAGATCCTCCCAAGCCCCCAAAACCAGAAATGAGTGTTCTTTACGACATAGGCCTATACTTGCTAAAGCTAAAGGTAATTGCAACGCAGCTGAATCTGATAGGCATATGCGTAGGCATGCTAAATGTTGGATTCTAAAAATAGGTTTTAAGTTGATCATTTTGTGCCAGTATAAAGCCTGTTATGATAATTGGTAATGGTAGTTGAGGTGTTTTATGTCTCCCACCTCCTTACACCCACATACCACACGCACGCAATCTACACTTGAGGTTAATTTTTCTGTATAATGCTGAATTTCAGTATTGGAGGTTAAAAATAACACCCCCCCCCCCCCCCCCCCAACAAATACATTGTCACAATTCTTTTGAACCATCAAGTACACATAATCTACCGTACGCATATTTAGTATTTTTTTATGAATTTTAGAAATTAAAAAAAAAATCCCCTCCAGTATGTGGGTAGGCCTAAATGTCAATTTATGTTATGACTACCTATGCATTTTTTTACACGGCATCTACGAAATATATTTTACAAAATTATTTATTTAACGGCACAAAATAGAAAAAAATGTGTATTTTTTTTAGACTTACCATACCAGCATGCATGTTTACACCTACGCAACTGCGTAAGCGCCGAACTCATTCGGATTTTAAAACACTTCGTATTGAGAGAATATTTGTTTCGCTCGCCGGTTGCTACATCGTGGCATAGATCAACAAGGTATTGATTGTCCATTTTAACATGTTTACTGCTCGACAATAATGTTGATCACGTAATTCACTCATACTATCTATCGCCGTATATCTGTATAACACACAGCGAATACCGGCCGTCATTCCGTAACCTATCCCGGCTGTACTGGTTCGCGATTTGTCCGCCAGAGTTCAGCCACTTTGGGTTTAAACGCGAATAGTAGGCGCCCTGGACCCTGGATGGTTCAGCCCTAGACTGAGACGGCTCACCACCTCGCTCCTACTGAACACTCTGATGTTGATTACCAGGACCTGGATTCACAAGAGGTTCTAAGTCTTTTTCTGGTCTTAGCTCTAAAACCAGCCTGACTTTGGACCTCCTGTAAAACCAGACGCGTCACATGAAGAAGTTACTAGTTCCTGGTATGAACAAGGATAAAATAAACATTCCAATTTTATGTTTTAAAGTCTGTTCTAAGATATTTTCTTGTATTCACAAGAGGTTCAAAGTTAGGCCGGTCTTAGAGATAAGATAAAAAAAGACAGGTCCGCTTGTGAATCCGGACCCTGATATCCTATATCTTGCGAGAGCAGACACCTACTGCAGTTGATCCTGTGCAGGTATTCAGGACCCTCACCTGATATCCTATATCCTGCGAGGGGAGACACTTCTGCTGCACGTTGATCCTGTGGAGGTATTCAGCGCCCTCACCTGATATCCTATATCCTGCGAGGGGAGACACTTCTGCTGCACGTTGATCCTGTGGAGGTATTCAGGGCCCTCACCTGATATCCTATATCCTGCGAGGGGAGACACTTCTGCTGCACGTTGATCCTGTGGAGGTATTCAGGGCCCTCACCTGATATCCTATATCCTGCGAGGGGAGACACTTCTGCTGGACGTTGATCCTGTGGAGGTATTCAGGACCCTCACCTGATATCCTATATCCTGCGAGGGGAGACACTTCTGCTGGACGTTGATCCTGTGGAGGTATTCAGCGCCCTCACCTGATATCCTATATCCTGCGAGGGGAGACACTTCTGCTGGACGTTGATCCTGTGGAGGTATTCAGGACCCTCACCTGATATCCTATATCCTGCGAGGGGAGACACTTCTGCTGGACGTTGATCCTGTGGAGGTATTCAGGACTCTCACCTGATATCCTATATTCTGCGAGGGGAGACACTTCTGCTGCACGTTGATCCTGTGGTGGTATTCAGGACTCTCACCTGATATCCTATATCCTGCGAGGGGAGACACTTCTGCTGCACGTTGATCATGTGGAGGTATTCAGGACTCTCAGCTGATATCCTATATCCTGCGAGGGGAGACACTTCTGCTGGACGTTGATCCTGTGGAGGTATTCAGCGCCCTCACCTGATATCCTATATCCTGCGAGAGCAGACACCTACTGCAGTTGATCCTGTGCAGGTATTCAGGACCCTCACCTGGTATCCTATATCCTGCGAGGGGAGACACTTCTGCTGCACGTTGATCCTGTGGAGGTATTCAGGATCCTTCCAGCCGAACTGCGGCGCTAGTGAGACGACCAGAGCTACTGACCAGATCATAACGATCATTCCTCCGATACGGTTCACGTTGCGGGTGTGAATATAGTCGACGTACGTAACAGCCCAGTATCTGCAACCAATCACATTGCAATAGTTCATTGTATACTAAAGTGGCCGTCACCTATAGAGTTCATACGAGTTCTGCGAAATGCCTTCCCCTCTTACCCCCACCAGTGCCCACGCACGGACGAAGAGAGGCAGTGAAAGATCTACGTTAAATTAATAAAGATAGAATTACATGTGATGAGGATAAAGGAATTCATTTGTTTTAAAATATAGCTTATTTAATTGGAAGATCGTTGACAGCTTTGGTTGACAGCTCGACGGTCTATTTTAGAGGTTAGATCTTTTCACTGCCTCTCTTCGTCCGTGCGAGGGCACTGGTGGGGGTAAGAGGGGACGGCATTTCGCAAAACTCGAATGAAGTCATTAGATGACGGCCACGTTAGGTGTGCACATACATGATCATTTATAGAACTAAAAAAGGACTAAGTTTGGATAAAATGTATATACAATTTTATGTAGGAGTGAATTTTATTAGGGCCCAGAATTATGAAAACAAATGCCGACAAAAAATGTCGAAAAAATTCATAACAAATTCGTACTTTGGTCGGTCAAAAAACAAAAAGTTGAATTCCCGCACGTTCAAAAGCTTCCCGGTACGTCCCGGAAAACGTGTTCTCAAAAACATGCACATGTTCAGAAAGGTATTGAAACGCACTTTTTTGATGATACCAAAATGGATTGTCCAATTTCAAAACGGGACATTTGGGGGACGTTCAAAGCTAAAATTAAAAAAAAAAATTACACATTTAGCTGCTACTGCCAAAAAATATCTGAGATTAGACCTCTACTAACTGATTTTCACCATAGCAACCAGGCTTGCCATTAATTGTTGCAATGGTGGAAACAAGTTAGTAGCCTTCTAAATATTTTCCAATGTTTAAATCCAAACGCATTAAATTGTCTATCTGTAGTGAAGTAATCCGTAGATATCGAAAACGACTAGACCTGTATACTCCAAAATTTGGATAGTGAATGCTGTTTCAAAGATGCGAAAAAAAATATCAATGTCTTAAATTCTAACGAGATATTTGTGTTGCCATAAATAAAAGAAATAACAATAGATCACACCCATTACATCAAATCATAACGCAACACACACAGTTTGTCTCATAAGTAATTTAACTCTTTGCCCCAAGGGTGAGAATATTTTGAAACATCAACTTGTCATGCTATCAAGTAACAGCGTCCATGTCGAACAGCCTTTGCTTTTCGCCACTTTGAATACTAAGATGGATTTCGAAATTGTGGCAACGAAACTATAGTAAAGTCCCCCCCTCCCTCTCCCCCTCCCACAACTCCACGGTTGCCCCTGGAGAAATAAGCGAGTAATTTGACGAAACTTCGTCGAAACCTGATTGACAAACGAATCTCAAGGGGGGGGGGGAGGGAGGGGGGGGGGATTCAAATCAGCAACATTCATTGGTTTTAGAAAATAAGTTTTTAAAAAAAAATGACGAGATTTCAGTTCTGTAACAATTACATTTTATGCTTATGATTATAGAAGTAATTAAAAAAATGAAGAACCCAGGCTTAGTCTGAGAAAGTTAAGAGTTCTTTGGGGTAGATTCAAGGATTATATTGATGGATTAAATTTCATACTTATGATTATAGAAGCAATTAAAAAAATAAAGAGTCCAGGCTTAGTCTGAGAAAGTTAAGTGTTCTATTGAGTAGATTCAAGGATTATATTGATGGGAGTAGCTGGAGTTTAATTGGGGGTTAAATTCTGTTCTTAATGAAATAACTTTATCTTTAATGAGTATGAGTAATAGAAAATGTAACATTATATTTATTTAAAATTATAAATTCAAATTTTTAGCTGATTCAAACCAAAATCTCGGTTAATAATCACTTTTTCAATTTCTAGATTCGCTCTCAAGTTATTAATAATAAAATACAGTTAACTAACAAGTTTAGTCCCCTTTACCCAGTGTTTATATAAAGAAACTGTTACATCTGTTTACTATAGGGGTTCAACATAACTTTGATGAAAGCTCGCGTTAGATGTCCGCTGTACGACTTGAACTAAACGAACTTATGACATTCGTTTGATGCAGTTGACACACAAGACCCAAGGGGGTTGTGAGTTGTAACCACGGGATCTTTTAGTTTGGTGGTCTGCTTCTACGGTACACAGAGCGCACCACAGGCAAAGACTTGAGGGAGGAGATATTCTCCTTCTAAGCTATTTGACATTCTGAAGGTCTTGAAATGCTGGCCGAGTCGAATAGATGATTTTCAGAATTGATATAGGAAGCCGTGATTTGCTCTATCTAAGGATCCTTGATAGTTATGTTAAGGTGCATTTTTCACTGTTGTGCATTGTTGTCATTGAAGATCTAACAGGCCATGATTAGCTCTATCTAAGGGTCCTAGATGAATTCTGAAAAAGGTCTGTTCTACGGTTTTGTGATATTCCTAGGATGAATACAGTATTCGACTAGAACAATAGGGAAGTCTCATCAAAAATAAATATTCCTCGAAGTACCTAAAAATGGAAGATCATTATCTAAAAATACGGGCGGTATAATTTTTATATCTGAGAAGCGTATATTTCCAATTCTATTAGCATTTTAAGTTTGAAATTTGGGACTTCTTGTTCCGTAATTGAAAAACGGCTCTTGACGTCATATGTCATGTAAACAACTGCCTCCTTGAAGTATTCTTAATAATATCAACGATATTAAGTCGGACATTTTACAATATCTAGGATGCAGTGACTTTACAACAATGGCTTTTATACCACTGTTTTCTTCAGAAAATACATTTTGATACAGTATTTACCAAAACGTGTTCAAAATAATGCAATTATTTAACATATTGTTGTTAATTAATGTTGAGAAGTGTTCATTTACTAACTATAAATAAACGTTGGTTCAGTTAGAGTGTTATGAGAGCAATAATCTACTAAAGGGTGGGATTTCAGTACTATTTGTATGATATAAAATTATTGTTTACTGACATATAACGTCAGAACCTTGAAATCACGAGCAAGATGGCGCAGGTCCGTTTCTGAGCGTGTTTTGACAGCAATATCTTTGACTTGCTGTTAAAGCGATGTTAATGCACCTTTCGAGCTGAAACCAATTAGTTCCAGTTTATTTTAACTTGAGGTAACCAGTAAGCAAATAAAAAAAATGCGTGAGACTTCCCTATTGAGTCTGATTTGAAAGAAATACTAATAATAATATTATAACACGCAATTATTTCAATCTGTTTTACTTTGTCTTGTTGCTCAGGGTGTAAAGATACTCGTATGTGTTAGTTCTCATTAAAAAAGTGATTTTGAGCAAAATACTGACAAATTTGTTTATTTCCTCTCCTCATTTTTCTTTGGGGTAGACACTTTTTTCAACTATTATAATACATTATTTGTCACGGCTGGGAGTTGGAGGGAAGATTTGCTTCAGTTTTATTTTATTTTTTACTTAAATACCGCCTTTATCTTCAATATACCTCAAATAACTTCTTACCCCAAACATCCACAAAGCGGTACTCTATTTGTAAATATAGCTCCTCATAAGATTTCCCATGTGTCAACTTCATCATAGTTACTAAATTAGAAAAAAAAATTATAACCATAAATTTACATAATCTCAAACTATTTCCATGATGGACAAATTACACAATCTCAATATTCCTGTTTTCCGATCTTTAAATAAACTTTGCATATTTAGTAAGTTTCTGAAGAATTCCCCTTTTCGTATATATTAACTCCGAAATATTGAAATTCTTGGCTAAAGCAAATAAGCGACGATACATCTTATATTAAAATCCCATGAAAAAAACATTGTGTACCTCCGCTAGGGGGCTTTGTCTAGTTAATAAAGTCAAAAGCAGGTTTAGTGTAGTGATTTAGCGAGCACAGACTCAGCGACTTATTTTGTACATATATTGACGAGTACGATAAGTTTAACTTGAGATTTTTTCTTTAATAGTTCATAACTTTATTTGGTAACAGAACCATTTTTAAAATGTTGTCCTATCTTTAATGATACTCTTATACCTCTGTAAATCTGATAAATATTTCGTTATTTTACTATTCTTAGGAATTATTGCTAGGTTTTAGATTATTTTGAACGGTTTTATTTTTTATTTTATATGTTCAATATTATGCTTAGTGATCAGTTACTTTTAATATTAGTTGGCAGTTAGCATTTGGGTTTAAAGCTGTACATTTTTCTGCCAACCCTTTTCACTATAACAAAAACATAATATATATGTGAATAATTAAATACAAACTTAATTAATATCGGTTTTGGATTGATTAAGCTGTTAGGGTACTCGAAAACCCAATTTTCCAGCGTGTTCAAGTCAACTCTCATGCAAAAAAGCTTTCAAATTTCAATCACTAGCTTTCGCTACCACATACATACACAATTATACCGAAGTGTACCAAATTTTTATTATAAATACCAAACTGTAATGCAAGATTGTAAAGATGTATCAAAACAATGAATTGAATACGTCATTCCACGCGTGAGCTGACTCGAACACGCTCGAGATTTGTCCATTGAAGTCCTCTTCGAAACTTATACGTAACAATGACGTAACGATATTCGCGGGCAACAAAATGGCGGCCAAGATGACGTCATCCGTTGAATGAATCCATCCATCCCACGTCAGACATAATCGTAGTTTACATCACTTTCACTTCTAACTTACCACTATTCAATCTTGCTATCCGGTCGTGGAGTCGACAGGTCTACGCACATACGACACACAGTTTGACTGATAGGCTCGCTCTGACCTTGTGATCCTTTGAGGGGGGGGGGGGGGGTATTATGTTTAAAGTGAGCGACACGCGTATTGACGAGCGTTTTAAGTTCGCGTTTTACGTTCTTAAAGGGATAGTCAGGTGAAAAACTAAAAAATCACCAATAAGTCATAAGTGCATGAAATTCAGTTATGTGTAAAATAAAATTGATATAGGTTGCTTCAATGCAAGAAAAAAATTAGTTAACATTTAGCTATTCTTTAAGATTCACTTCGCCAGCTCTGCTGCATTTTTCTTCTAAAGCGTAGTACAGCTGTATCGGATCTGAGCTCGCTAGCACCTTCTTGATAGACAGAGCACTCATTGTGTAATACGAGACCAGCCACAACACTCGGCGACTGCGGACAGTGCCGCTCAAAACAGATAGCAACTTTTTACACATCAAGTCACAGTAAAATTAATTGCAGGGCATTTCGTAGAAGTACACGTTCGTACTAAGAAGCATGTTATCGGTAAAGAAACGATGCACATTAAAACTCCTCATTGATTTTTGATAAGTCCCCAATTTTAGCGGTGGTTTTACTATCTCGAGGTAACATTTTTTTACATGGAAATTACCATGAGAGGAGTTGCTCGGTGCTACTTT
>OX246744.1:5038972-5039979 GCA_945910005.1 Isoperla grammatica | reverse complement strand
AAACCCAGTCGAGGTAGTTCCTTCTCCTCGTGGTGACCGGTGCCTGCAACGAGGGTGTTGTGCATAATAATATCTCATAATTTCTTTCTCTTTTTTCGTTTGCTGATGCCCAAATGGCAACCTACCCCTGTCGCACCCTATCCTAAATAAAGCAGCACTAATTCTGGAATAAACGGCAGTAAATAGCACTAATTTAGCACTAAATTTTTAAAGAGTTTCAATAAGATCGGATGAGTGGGGGGTGCTGGCACCCCCCATGGTTTTTAATGAATAACTTTTGAAATAAAGCAGCACTACTTCTGGAATGAACGGCACTAAATGGCACTAATGTAGCACTAATTAACTGTGCAGTTTGAACGAGATCGGATGAATTCGGGGGTTGCTACGTGAAGTTAGAACCCCCCCCAGACATACCTCTATAACTTTGTTAATAATGCAGCACTAAGTCTGGAATAAACGGCACTAAATGGCACTAATTCAGCACTAAATATTTGTGGAGTTTGAATGAGATCGGATGAATGGGGGGTGCTGGCACCCCCTATGGTTTTTAATGTATAACTTTTGAAATAAAGCAACACTAATTCTGGAATAAATGGCACTAAATAGCACTAATTAAGCACTAAATATTTGTAGAGTTTGAATAAGATCGGATGAATGGGGGGTGCTGGCACCCCCTATGGTTTTTAATGAATAACTTTTGAAATAAAGCAGCACTAATTCTGGAATAAACGGCACTAAATAGCACTAATTTAGCACTAAATATTTGTAGAGTTTGAATAAGATCGGATGAATGGGGGGTGCTGGCACCCCCCATGGTTTTTAATGAATAACTTTTGAAATAAAGCAGCACTAATTCTGGAATAAACGGCACTAAATGGAACTAATGTAGCACTAATTAACTGTGCAGTTTGAACGAGATCGGATAATGAGGGAGTTGCTACGTGAAGTTGGCACCCCCCACAGAAATATCTCTATAACTTCGTTAATAATGCAGCACTAATTCTGGA
>OX246744.1:4878972-5033972 GCA_945910005.1 Isoperla grammatica | reverse complement strand
CTTTGTGACCGACTCGAACCTGTCTCATATCTATTAGCCCCTAGTTCACACTTCACTCTTGTTCATATCACTCTATTGGCCCCTAGTTCACACTTCACTCTAGTTCATATCACTCTATTAGCCCTAGTTCACATTTCACTCTAGTTCACATTACTCTTAACAGGGAAGGATACCTCTACGTCAAAAACCGCACAAAATTTTCATTTTAAAATTATATCACAAGAATGGGCTTCGAAATCGAAAATCTGAATCAACAGCGCACTGTGGTTTAGTAAACCCTACACATTGAATTCGCTAAGTCGTGACTTAAATTATAATCAGTATGTTTTTTCATAAATAATCAATTTAATTACTTATTATCGAATTATAGTCAAAATACTACGCTTATGGTTATAATATTTTATTCAATCTGTAGGGCTTACCAAAGCAAAGTTCGCTGCTGATTTAAATTTTCGATTTCTTGTTGCAATCTTGAGATATAATTTAAAAATGAACATTTTCTGCGGTTTGTGACGTAGAGACTACCCTTTGCCGTTTAAGTTATCTTACCTTGCCAATATAATAGGTTTCTGCATCTTTCCATCACATTGAAGTCGTCATTTGGTTCTGAAAATATTGCAGCTTTTACAGAAGCAATAATCTTTCTAAAGAACATTTTGGCCAGTAAAGTGAAGAATAATTATTGTAAATGTACAAAACACAATATTGTCTGTGTGTGTTTGTGTTTTGGGCTCCTTATAAACACAACGGATTAGCGACCACTCTGGGCTTCGCGGTATCCAAGGTTGCAATGGCCTAGACTGTAATAGAAATAAAGAAAATACGACGTTCTCACTGAATTAGTAAAAAACATCGCATGCGGCGTATGCCACATAATTTATTTATAAAGCTGCGATATCACGGCCTAGTAAGTTAAATGTGACACTAAAGCTATGCATAGTTTATTTGCTTGTAAATCAAGGTATATAGCTCAAGCAATAAACGATGACAATCCAAAATTGTCAAGCTTTTCTATATTTGTCATAATTATGTAAGCTTCCCCATTTAAAATGCCTCACGGCTTTCTTTAAACCTTTTCTACCCACAGAACAAGGCTAACTTGATCTCTGCCTATAGCGAAGGCTCGTCAAACTCGCAACTTGGGAGTTCGATAAAATCCAAATGTGATGCACAAATGAGGAAAATAAATAAATAAAAATAGGGGAGGAGGTCGTAGCTTATCAGCGAACCACCCGAGATAAACCCCCGCAATACCGATCGCTGATTGGCTGCGATTAGGGGTGCGTTTCTCGCCTGTGACGAAAACAGGAGAAAGGTTGTGTGAGACAACACACATGTTTACAGTATTGATCCAAGTTTCTCGAAAAAAATTATTATTAATTCAATTCTGAGAATGAGCACAGTTGTGTGTTCATAACTGTTAATATTTGATTCTTGATTCTCTATATTTTGACTCGCAAGTGTCCTTCACTTTCAAATTAGGTTATTGTTCTCCAAAATCATGCATTATACATAGAAAATACCTCATGTATGTGCCCGTAAAAATAATATTGACGTCATACTTTCGTATCTCATTCAAAAGTTGGTAAATACGAAACAATGCTAGCACGCACCAACTCATACTCCCATAGTTTATATTGTAGAGGCACAAGACTTTGAACTTAGGAAATTCAAGCTCTGCCATATTTAAATCTTAAAAGTGTACTTCGCTGTTTTTCTTATAATTATTTTATTTCATTTTATCTTTATAATATGTTGTGTACTTGTGTAATATTTGGTAATATTTGTGTACTTATTTTGTTTACTTTTTAGTTTCTAGTATTTTCTATACTATTTTGTTAAAATGATACTCCTTTGTATATTTTATAATATTGTGTATACTTTTCAATGTTATTTATTCATTTGTTAAGATAGACACTATTTGTATGGGGTAAATTATGCCCTTTTCTATCATTCTACCAGCTTCAATCAACTGAAAAAAAAATAATAATAAAATAAAATTTAATAAATAAACAATGAATAAAATACAATTTTAAATAGAAACATGAATTTCATGTAAAATAACTTTATAGGTGCATAAATGTTGATAAACATGCTAAGACAAGACTATGCATTATTTGACAATTCTTTGCATATGTGGCAACTCACTACGCAATTCTCTGATAACGCCACACAATCATTTGTGCAATTCAGATTGATTATAACAGTTAAAGCTAAGAAACTGTAAGAATGACGGCCCCCTCCATATCCCCTCCACAGCTACCCAACCCCCCTCAACTCCGTGACAACCTGACAAAATGAAATACGTAACTGAAAATCAGTTTGTTTCAGTTGTTCAGTTTGTTGTTTCATGGAGTTGAGGGGGGTCGGGTAGCAGTGGAGGGGTTAAGGAGAGGGCCGTCATTCTTAAAGTTTTTTGCCTATACATGAATTGTATGTTGTACTTTGTATGTAATTTAATATTGTACGTTTCAACAGTATTTCGATAGTAATTTATTTATTTGGTGACATTTTAGTAAAATCAATGCTGTTGCAAGAACAATACAAAAATTACCATAAGAACCGGACTCTGAGCTACCTACATCGGTGGGGGCATATAGGGTTTTTTTATTGTTGTAATATTCACATCTAAATCAATACATACCAACAATACTCATAATCGTTTTAGATAATCTTTATTTACAAAACACTTTCGGTAGTCCACAACGTGACAGCAGGGGTTGGTTGATAACAATGAATAAATACACACATTTATGCAAGTTAAGTACGGACAGATAATAATAATAATAATATATCGTATATTAGAATTCATTGGGTACACATATACAACACAGACATTCTGGGCATGGCTTTGCACATACATATATACCAGTACCAACACCTTCAAATCTATTCACGATTTGTAACTGTTTCGAAAGCAGAGAGTAAATGTGTATACGTTAGGTCAAAAACCATAATTTTTTTATAAAACTATTTTTTTTTAAATTTGTAATTATCGTTTTTTAAAGTAAATGATTAAAAATAGTAAATTGATCCTTAACGTTCTTCACCGTTCTCTAGACATATAATATCTAGAAAGTGTAGGCTTTGTAATAGTAAGGTTTATCTTAATTAAGTAATATAATTATGAAAATATTACATAATATTGTATATCTTAATTTATAACATTTTCATATATGAGCTAGTTTAAACGTGTCAAACAAAAATTTTTCTACCATTTAAGTAAAGATTTATTCCAGAAGATATTGTGTCTGTTTTTAGAATATTTTGTGTTTTATTTGTAAATTTAAAACGTTACTAATTATTAGTAGGTTGTTTTATATTGCCCATTCAATGTTTCATGTCAATAATTAATGTATCTTATGAAGGATATGTCAAGTCTTCAGTACGATTTTAAAATCACACCTTAAAGGCGTTTTGCAAAAATGTCACCAAATATATTTGCAAACCTTTTATGTAATGTGTCTAAATTTTCACTGGTGTTGAAAGTAGCGAAATAATTCACTTCAGAAATATAATTATTGTGTCACATTTATATTATTTGCTCTATACTTTACAGAGCATGATTTAAACTCTCCAATCTAGAAAAATAAATTATTTATTTTAGCTGTTGTTCAAGTTGGAACGGAAATTAAAATTGATTCATGAACGAAAAATGAATACAACGTTTCGTTTCAATCGATTAAAGTATGATATTCATAATTTGTTTGTATCTAAATAATTGCACACACATAAATTCTGCTTTAATTTTACAGTTACAAATTTTAAATAAATTCAAGATCTGGCATAAAAATTAAACATTTGTCTCATATAAATATATTTTATATTTTATAAATAATCAAGTTTGATTATTTCCCTGTATCATTATAATTTACTTAAAACTTTAAATCTTTAATTTTAAATAACTAATAATATGATTTTATGCATGCAGCTTTCGTAAAATATCTGAATCTTAACATAACATTTACAATCTTTCGTTTAAATAACTACTACACTTATAATTTTATTTACTATTATAAGACAAAGTTATTTACAATTGACCATTGGCTTAGTAAGACTTTAGTCGTGATATTAACGCACGGGATAATTTTATATATACACCTGTGTATTCTCATATTAGAATTTCTGTTTTTCACTTATCTCGGAATGTCTATTAGGTAAAAATGTTTCTGTTTTGGGTTTTATTGAAGTTTTCGCAGTGTTCCACTAAAACCCAATTGATATTTAAAATGTATGTAAGAATGCCAACTGATTTTCTGTCCGATCTTTACACTTAGATAATCTGAAGTACTCTTAATAACATGTCGTTTATCAGCAAGCAGTTTTCATTTTCATGAGATTAAAATATGTTAACTGTAAACCAGGTTGCAATATTTACATGTTTACACATTTGTTTTTTTATGCATTATTTTACACAATGTTCTTCATTGTTTATGCTGGTAGTTAAAAAGTCACGAATTTCTTTAAAATTTGAAACATCTATATCATATTCTTTGGCACCTTTAGAATGAAGGTCTTATTAATGTACAATACGCTTTGTTTTTTTTTGTGGAAACAGTTTTTCCCGTACATTGTTGATATTCCCTTTATGGATTTCATATTCTAAAATCTAAATATTTTTGACACTGAAAAATATATATATTTATTTATTTCCAACAAAATCACAGATTTTAGACGATAAACATTTCTTTTGGTTTTTTACATATTATCTACACAAGAATTAAAACTTGATCTATACATTTTTAAATACATTTTAAATAAGATGAAATACATTATTAAATTCTATTCTATTTCTATAGTGCCCGTCTCTCCGAAAATAACCGTATAGTAGCTGTTTAGTATAGTGTAAATATCGGAGACGTTAAACTCAAAGAAAATTGATCATTTTCCGGAAAATCATTTTGTTAAACTCAAAGAAAAGTGATCCTTTTCAGGAAAATCTTTTCTATAATAGAAAAGTTTAAAAAACCATAGATTTTTTATGCATATAAAACAACGTTTTTCGATAATACATAACAATGCCTTAAAGTAAGGTTAATATTAAAAACCTCTGCATCAAGAATAGCAACAATAATAAAGATTAAATATGTCAATTTATCGATTCTTCAATCATTTCCGTTTCTGATATCAGAAAGTATTTATATTATAATGAATTAATAATAATTTATTTCAATTCACGTTTCCCAAACGAATATTTAAACTATTTACATCCCTCACTAGAAAACACTGCCAGAAAGTTTGTATTGGATATTATTAGTTTAACGCCATATATCTCTGACAATTTACAAAATCTAGGACAGTCGTAGCCGGTTATCAACTTATATTTATAATAACAAACCAAACGTTCTTTACATACGATGAAAATTAAATGATTATTTACCATATAGTAACACATATGAGTAATTCAAAGTATGTATTTAAAAAAAATCCGTTCACATTTCACATTCCTCTTTGAAAAGAGTACTTTTAGTATAATCCGTCACATTTGTAAAAATAATATTTACACTTATTTGTATATTCATATAAACGAATGTACATTCCGGTTCATAATGTTTGTATTCCATATACAATGATTTCTTATTCAGCATCAGTTGAACAATACGCTATAGGCCTCGGAGATTTTTTAAATATATTTCAATTTTGCACCACATTATTTAATATCTTATATATTTCACTGGTAACGATTGTTAAAACACATTTCTGGCGTCATAAGTTGACCGCGAAACACAAGGTTGCCTTGTACAAATGAAATATGTTTGTGTATTGAAAGGTTAAACGTAAAACAAAGGATAGTTTTGTATCGAAGCACTTCATAGCATTAGTCCAATCCACAAGATCTTCTACAGGAAAACAACAAATCGTTACTTTGTCCGGTAAGGACAGACATTTTAACTAAATGGTTTCTTAAAAATTCTTTCGGATTAGTTAAACAATATTCAATCTGCACTTTGAATATTTAAGAAGAAGTTCGACTTTTTTGATCACCTTGGATGAAAATCTTTCCTTATTCAAATATTTGAAATAGTTCTTGTTTCAGACTATGAATACACACAAATAAGATTTTTTAGGATGTTTAAATGTTCCACGAAGCAAGATAGAATGTAGGTGTGTACAGTTGATAATAGTATTTTAACTAATTTAAGAGATCTACATTAATCAGTACCCTATTGTTAAAGAGATTCTTTACTCAAATTTGATAGTTTTATATGACTTTCTCTTAGTTCAATAATAAGTTGACCAACATACTTTTCCATCGAATGATTTGGTTTAAAAGCGGTTTTTCACTCAGAACAATTTATCTTGCTTCCTTTGTTGTAACGCACACATTTTTACTAATAGATGATTTTCAGAATTCATCTAGAGGGACCTGATAGTTCTATCTAAAGATCGTAGATCAATTCTGAAAATGGTCTATTGGTTTATTCTAATTAATATATTTTCTGAGCGTGTAATATATCAAATTAAAATATTATCTGGAAAATGTAAAAAAATATACGTAGATTTCATTGTGGCATGGTAATAGTCAGTAGAGTTTGAGACATTTTTTAAACAATTTGAGATGAGGCAGAATGATTACTGCTTTGTCAAAACTCTTTTTGCTATTGTTCATCGATGTATTATTTATTTTTAGTGATTACTCAAACACACCCAGAAACTCCAAGCGACATGATTAACAAAACCATGTTCACATCTTGTAAAATAACAAGTTCTGGCTTCAAAATACAAATTGTCTCTCAAAACAGTTAAATTTTCCAAATTACCATTTAAATGTACATACGATTATATGATATTTTATGGAGATTTTCAAATAAAACTGGCCAAAAATCAGTTTAGGTGTTAACAAAGGATTTGTATGACTTTTATGACTTTTATTTTGACTATGACTTTTCAGTAATGTTTTTTTTAGCAATGTTTTCATACACATACATAAACCTTGACCCATTTTAGAAGATTAGAATCCACATCAATTTAGAAAATTACCTTCGCATCTTCAAGAACTTTTACCTACTGTGTAATTTTTCAATCGAACTCTATTTAGTAACAAGTTTTCAATGTATTGCGCGGATATCTATTACATACATGATTATAAAGGTTATCATGAAGAAGTTGCTCAATATTTGATCAATCATTTTCCTATTATCTATTTAAGTGGCCGGCCTTAACTACATTATTTATAAAGACACAATCGGTGTCATGTATAATTTTTTTGTAAAATAAAATACTAAACAAATGTATCATTGTTTCATCTGGAATCTGCAATGTACTGATTTTTATTGGATAACGATCAATACATGTCTAAACGAATAAAATCAACTTTAAATCATTGTTTAAAAAGATTTCATTTAGATTGAGATAATGCGAAAGGTGCCCTTCAATGTACCCTACTCCAATATTTTGATATTGAATAAATTTCCAATTTTTTCTCATTTGACGAACGTTTTTTGCGTCGTACACATATCATATAAAAGCTAAACCGTTATTCTATTTAGGATACCATTGAAAATAAAATAATCTAGTTGTTTTTGAACAAATTCTAGCAATGTTCTGTTCTGTTTTGAAATCAAAGCAAAAAAAGAAATGAAAAAATGCAAGGTTTTCTACAAGCACATCCATGCTTGGTCCTTTTTTATTTCTACTTTTCTAAATTTGTTGCTCTGTCTTAAAAGTAATCAATACCGAATCGGTGTACAATGTACGACCATTGAAAAAACAAACGTCTCAATATCGATACTTGGATTAGTGACCAGTTTTGAATGTTGTGACCAAATCGGCAAATTCTAAACGTAATTAGTAATTGGATAGGTTCTACCGTAGCAAATTTGTTCTTTCAAGATTAGTTATCTGAATATTTGCGATTCATAGCATATTTTAACAAGTTTTGACTTCATCACCAATTCCGAATTCTATTAGATGGATTTTAAGAAAGGTGTCCTTTATTATCTACATATTTGGTACCACTTACGAATGCATTAGATCTGTAACCATTTTAAGTTAATTCCGAACGCAAGACTGTTGTAAGATTGTAATAACCAAGTTCTTTTTCAAGGTTAGGTTAACTGTATAATCCCAATTCATCCCAAAATTTTTAAGATCATTTTGAAACATTTTGAATCTTTTCTTCAAGTCAGTTCCGAACGTATTTGGATCTATTATGATAACGAAGGTCTCCAATAGTCGATATATTTGAACGTATTCCATAATTTACCGACCATTTTTAATAGTTTGAATCTGTGCCCTATTGAAGTCAATTTCGAACGTATGTGTATAGATTGTGACAAGGAAGGTGTTCTCCAATTATAGATATCGAATCTCGTTCTTATTGCAATCTACGAGTGCATACTTTATCGACAGACTCCTTTGAATCTGTGCCCTACTGAAGTCAATTTCGAACGTAAGTGTCAAGATCAATATAACGAAAGTATTCTCCAAGGATCCATTCTCGATATATTTGCAAGGTGTTCTCCAGGGATCGATGCTCGTACCAAGGTGTTCTCCAGGGATCGATGCTCGTACAAAGGTGTTCTCCATGGATCGATGCTCGTACCAAGGTGTTCTCCAGGGATCGGTGCTCGTACCAAGGTGTTCTCTAGGGATCGGTGCTCGTACCAAGGTGTTCTCCAGGAATCGATGCTCGTACCAAGGTGTTCTCCATGGATTGATGCTCGTACCAAAGTGTTCTCCAAGGATCAGTGCTCGTTCTATCGCATTTTACCGGTGAGTCTCGAATGTCGCGGATGTTTGGCGCCGCATAGGATCCTCTTGAAGGCCATACGGAACTCTGGCGAGAAGATTGTGTAGATGACCGGGTTGAGGGTGGAGTTGAAGTAGCCGAGCCACAGGAAGAACGAGGCCATCGCGTCGTTAATGTAGCAGGACTCGCAGAGCGGCATCAACAGGGCCATGATGAAGAAGGGGAGCCAGCACACGACGAACGCACCTAGGAACAGCGAGGGTACATTTACAATTAGTAGGGGTTATATATTTTAGAGGACTATTCAGGTAAATATCTTGCGAGGGTTCATTTACAATTGGTAAGGGTTATATATTTTAGAGGGTTATTCAGGTAAATATCTAGCGAAGGTACATTTACAATTGGTTGGGGATATATGTTTAAGACTGTGCGGGCACGGTTTTTCAGTTTTCTAAAATATGTACAAGGTACTCAAGTTAAGCTTTGAAATTGAAACTAGGACTACTGAAGGTTACGAAATTATTTTTTTCGTAATTTTGATTGTACCGGTACCGTTGATATTGCTAGATGTACGCCACTTCATTCAAAACAAAACTTCGACCAGAAATACACATTTGTGATAGCCAACTTTTATTGTAGTTAATGTACATACTTTGTTCTAGGAGGTGAGGAATTTTCAGGTCGTTATCTTTAATAGTATGTGTGCTATGATTTTTCTTATCTACCGGTACAAAATAGCTCATTTGTACCGGTAGTTGAGAAAAATCATAGGCTATTCAGGTAAATATCTAAAAACAAATCACAGTTACCAAGGGTATAATATGAAAAACACTTGTTGAAGTTTCTGGTCACCTTTCACACTAAAAGCATCTGGAAAACGAACATATTATTGATTCATAAAAAAAAACACACAATTATTCTCAATACAGAATGACATATTTTGATTTACATTTGGGACATTTAAACACATTTAATATCAGTTTTAATGCACCGAAATTGGTAGTTCCACAAAGTAGGTGGAAGTACAGCCTTAATTAAAGTTATACCTGTGATAATCGCCAACGTCTTGGCTGCTTTTCGTTCTCTCTTCGCTTCCAAGCTCTCTTTCTTCTCTTTCTTCTGTAGCATTCTCTCCTTGTGACTGTTGTTCACTACGACCACCTCTTTCTCCTTCAGAATCTCAACCTAACGGACGAACACAACAATTCGTCAGTCTCATCGTAATTTATACTTGTGATTTTCTTCTCCTCCATCGCTATGTGACCACCTTTTACCCCCGTGACAACAAGACAACCATATCATATTTATTCATTTCATTATAAAAAAAACACTCTCGTTAACTGGCACATATGTAATAAAAACACTGTAGGACTTACACAGTTAAAATTTACTCGATGTTGTTCAACATCACGTCACGCAATATATCGACAGCTGCTCTGCTGTCATCATCAGGCACCGTTACCACTTCGAGACTGTTGATCTACCCCTCAGTCGTGCCTGATGATGACAGCAGAGCAGCTGTCGAAATATTGCGTGAGGTGATGTTGAATAACATCGAGAAAATTTTAACTGTGTAAGTCCTACAGTGTTTTTATTATTCATTTCATATTATATTATTTATAATAATCAGCCATATTTGTTATGTTGGGTGGAGGTGACATAATTAGGTAGGGGGGTGCATAGAGCTTCAAATTATGCCAAAGTTAATATATAGATGAACTATAAAGCACCACTTTGCTCTCAGAGTATTCAATACAAAACTCCCGAAAACTGCGAGAATAGAATGTTTTTTGTTAGTATTTTTAAAGATTACATTCTCAATCAAAATTAAGAAATTATTTACTACACATATCTACTGATTTTCTTCAAACTATAATGCAAAACTGACTCTATTTTGATAACTATAGACAACTTGAACTATTCGAGGACTTACGTAATAAGGCGTATCCATTGTACATCGCGGGGGTATAGTCATAGGGGAGTCCAGGGCAGGCCAAAGTGGGAGGAGAAATCTTAAGTAGGAGAATAGGTAGGAAAGAGACCGGGTCTCCTATTATCGTCGCTTACAATTGGCAGAGTCACCCCGAGTTTATTCTAACCCGGGCCCAGACGGATCCCAAATAATACAGTGAAGGTAAATATATTAATACAGGTAAAGAAGAATAGTATAATAGCACACATCAGGACTCATTAACCGGAAAATGATAATAAAGCTTGATTAAGAATAGTTAATAGTTAATAGTTGAGGGGGAAGAGTGGTGGCAGGATAGAAGAAGATGGAGAGGCTTATCTTCAATGCCGGCTCAACGCAGAGTTGGACGTGGCAACAGATGATGATGATGATGATGATGATATATACATTAAATTAATAAGTATACCTTGGACATGTCGCTCAAGTGACTCTGGTGACTCGCCGAGCCATTGTTTGTCGTCGACGACTTCTCCGGCGAAGTGTTGTCTACTTGACCTTGAGCCTCCTTGGCCACGCCCTCCGATATCGTCAGCACGGTCGTCTCCATGGCAACCTCTTGTTGCTGGGAATCCCCCTGACCTCCGCTCGTCTCTCCGCTCGCGTGGTCGCTCACCTCTACGCAATAACACAAGGTCACAGGTTACAAGTGTCTCCATGGCAACAGGTACGTTACATTGGGTGGTCGCTCACCTCTACGCAATAACACAAGGTCACGGGTTACAGGTGTCTCCATGGCAACAGGTACGTTACATTGGGTGGTCGCTCACCCCTACGCAATAACACAAGGTCACGGGTTACAAGTGGCCCCAGTGTAACAGGTAGGATACATGTATATTAATGTGTTACACGCAAAAACTTACTGACCCGGAATTAATGTTAAAACACACACACAATATATATTACCAACGACGTTAAACCGCGGTAGCTTAGCCGGTTCCCATACGAACACCGAAGTTAGGCAACCTCGAGCTAGGTCAGGACGTGGATGGGTGACCACTCTTCTCTGGAACACTTGTTACCGTTGGTTGGAGCAGATTGGAGGGTTCGAAAGCTTGTGTAACTGCTCGGAAGTCCAGGTTAGTGGAGGAACCTACATGATTTGTCAAAGTTACACCGTCCTTTAGCGGCCTTTACACGTACACTCTTGCGCGCACGCTAACGTGTCGCGTTCTTGTGCAGAGGAAAGACAGCGCGAAAAACCGAGCGCCGCGCAAGAGTGTGGTGTCTAAAACTGCATCACACTCTTGCGCGCACGCTCCGCAGGGAAACGAAAGCGCGCGTTCAAGAGTGTGCGTGTAAATGCCAATCCCTTCGTATTTACCACACTTTTGCGTGGTGCGTGGAGTGTTCAGATGATTCACGACGTTCTTTCCCTTGCAAGCTTGCTTTTACACGGACAGTTTTACCTGCACTCTTGCGCGCGCGTCACCCTCAGATGATTCGCGACGTTCTTTCCCTTGCAAGGCATTTGCTTTTACACGGACAGTTTTACCTGCAGGAAAGAACGCGCGACAACGAATCCCGCGCGCAAGAGTGTACGTGTAAAGGCCCCTTTTCGGATGGGACGTAGCGCCAATGGTCCCCCTTGGTACTTTTACAATAAATACAAATAAATACAAACAAAAGGGAATATAATGTTGTGTATTTCCTCACCCTGGTTCTCCACCATCTCCTCCTCTAGCGTCGCGTCCACCGAGGCGGTGGAGTGACCCTCCACCAACACCAGGGACGACACCAGGGCCTCGGCAGCCGAAGACTTCTTGCTGGACTTGATGCGTCGGAAGCTGCGGACACGACAACCACGTTTAGATAAGAATAGGGTGTATTCACGTATTGCGTATGGTGGCCACATTGGAGGCCACAATGGCATGTGATTGGTAGTTCATTGTTACTATGTTCCAGCCATGGTGTCCGATGCAAATTCAATTGTTCTCCATCCTTGGTTTCCTATCATTACTTAAAATCAACATTAACAAACTCTTGAGGCTCGATTACTCTTTCAATCGTTTACAAAAGCATACAATAATCATTTTCGTACACTTAATCGGGGGATATACGTGTTCAAACTTGTCATATTTCCCCGTAAACAATATTATTCGTTTTCTATTGACAGCTCAATGAAACTTGAAATAGCAGTAAAGGTGGCCTCCAATATGGCCGATCGTTCGTTCGTTTCCGTGTCCGGAACACCGTTCTAGACAACTAATTTCCAAAAATCCGCCACTTTTATGGCTTTGTCATTTGCTAAAATTGACGTCACGATTAAACAAATACATGAGTAAACAGATGTTTAGTTAAATCCCAGCGTTATGGATGAAAACAACATCGTGCTAGGCTAGACCAGCAGGAGGATGGGTGACCACTCTCCTCCGAAACACTATAGTTACCATTAATTACACATACCAGGACTCATTAACCGGAAGATGATAATATAAGTAAAACATTCTTTTCAAAGTATTTGATTGAAAATAAAAATTAATTTTTTCTCACCGCTTTTTGGATAGGAAGCTCCTAAGTGGTGGCTTTGTTTTGGGCGCTGGATGTAGTTTTGCTTCGCTGGGCGCCGTAGGAGCTCGTTGCTTCCCTCTTCTGTGGATGCGCTTGCGAGCTGTCTGGAAGATCTTCCAATAGAGACACAGGATCACCAGGAGTGGTACGTAGAACGTGGAGCACGTAGCAAAGATCTGAAAACATGGGACGAGTAAAAAAAAAATTCGTACTTACTTATAATTAATTTTTCGTAGGAATACCAGTATGGGGTGCACACCAGCTTTACCTGATGTGCCCCTCTTCAGGTGACAAACTAGGTTATTAAGGTGTTTGGATATCTGGGAAGGAATGTCCGAGGGCTGATAGTAGGACTTAATCCCAGCATTCGCCTTTACGACTGAGAAAACCTTTGAAAAATCCTTCAGTCAGGACTGCCGGTGGCTGGAATCGAACCGGCGACCTCCTGAATTAGAGTCTCGCGTCTTACCGCTGAGCCACCTCTATCGGTGAATATTTTTAGTTCACTTGGATATATCTGGTTGAAATAAAACATTAAAGAAATAAAATCCTATTTATAATCTTTTCACTCAGTAACAAGACTGATTTTCAGTGGAGGAGTTTAATTTAAAGCGACTAAACCAGCCCTCTAGGCTCCGAACATCATCGACAAGTGAGCGCGATAACCAATCAAAGCTCGATATTTTCAAATATGAAACACATCAGTCAGTGATTGGACAGTACGGACCGATTTCGGAATCAACAACGTCGATTCAGAACAACTTTGAATTTATTGAGTGATTCTTTACTAGGACGGACGGCCGGTAAATGCAAAGTGACTCCCCTATAGAAAACAACCCCACCGTCATGGATTAATATCCATATGCACACATTTAATGTACTTCGTACTTAGTTATTCCACCAAATCCTCATCTCCAAACAACCGGCTGAGCGCCAAGTTACTGTATAAATAAACCCATTAAGCTCTAGCGGAAAACACAACAGGCAACATTTTATAATATTTTATTTAGTATATGTAAGGAATTAAAACAATACATTAGTGTTTGTAAGTTGTGATGAATAACTTATAAAGTCACGAATAATTAAGAAACCATGGAGAAACCGGCTTTTAATAACGTTTAAACTAACTTACACATAAGTTATATAAAATAATAAATGAGTAATCGTCTTTAAATAAATTTAAAAAATCCCATTATGAGTCTACCCACTCGGTAACGAAACTGATTTTCAGTGGCGGACTTCTATTTAAAGCGACTAAACCAACCCTGTAGGCTCCAAACACCATCGACGAGTGAGCGATAACCAATCAAAGATCGATATTTCAAATACGAACCATATTAATCAGTGATTGAACAGTGCGAACACCGGCGGACAAATGTCAGAATCAACAAGGCTGATTCAGAACAACTTTGAATTTATTGAGTGCTTCGTTGCTAGGACGGCTCCAAAGCTTTTCAATCCGTGACGAAGTTAGTATAATGTAAAGAGTACTACTAGCTCTAACCGAGCTATAAGAAATAAAGAATACAATACAATACAATACAATACAATACAATACAAGGTTGTACAGTTTCATCTTCTCGTCCCTTGAGGATTCCAAAAGACTCCTCGGTGCTCCTATCGTCTTCCCTGGACTGTTAAGAAGAGGCGGGTGTCGGAATCTGTCCCAGTCTATAAAGGCCCTGGACCCTAGATGGTTCAGCCCTAGACTGGGACAACTCTCCCCCTCTCTCCTACTGAACACTTATAGATGTTGAACACCGGGGCCCGGACTCTTAAGAGGTCCTAAGTCTTTTTCTGGTCTTAGCTCTAAAACCAGCCTGATTTTGGACCTCTTGTAAAACCAGACGCGTCACATGAAGAAGTTACTCATTCCTGGTAAGAACAAGGATACAATGAACATTACAATTTTATGTTTTAAAGTATGTTCTCAGATATTTTCTTGGTTTCACAAGAGGTTCAAAGTTAGGCCGGTCTTAGAGATAAGACCAAAAATAGATAGGACCGCTTGTGAATTGGGACCCTGATATCCTATATCCTGCGAGGGGAGACACTTCTGCTGCACGTTGATCCTGTGGAGGTATTCAGGACACTCACCTGATATCCTATATCCTGCGAGGGGAGACACTTCTGCTGCACGTTGATCCTGTGGAGGTATTCAGGACCCTACCTGATATCCTATATCCTGCGAGGGGAGACACTTCTGCTGCACGTTGATCCTGTGGAGGTATTCAGGACCCTCACCTGATATCCTATATCCTGCGAGGGGAGACACTTCTGCTGCACGTTGATCCTGTGCAGGTATTCAGGACCCTCACCTGATATCCTATATCCTGCGAGGGGAGACACTTCTGCTGCACGTTGATCCTGTGGAGGTATTCAGGACCCTCACCTGATATCCTATATCCTGCGAGGGGAGACACTTCTGCTGCACGTTGATCCTGTGGAGGTATTCAGGACCCTCACCTGATATCCTATATCCTGCGAGGGGAGACACTTCTGCTGCACGTTGATCCTGTGCAGGTATTCAGGACCCTCACCTGATATCCTATATCCTGCGAGGGGAGACACTTCTGCTGCACGTTGATCCTGTGGAGGTATTCAGGACCCTCACCTGATATCCTATATCCTGCGAGGGGAGACACTTCTGCTGCACGTTGATCCTGTGGAGGTATTCAGGATCCTTCCAGCCGAACTGCGGCGCCAGTGAGACGACCAGGGCTACTGACCAGATCATGACGATCATTCCACCAATACGGTTCACGTTGCGGGTGTGAATATAGTCGACGTATGTAACAGCCCAGTATCTGCAACCAATCACATTGCAAGAAATAAATTGAAATAAATACAATTAATTCACATTTAGAGTCTACCCACTCAGTAACGAAACTGATTTGCAGTGGGGGACTTTAATTTAAAGTGACTAAACCAACCCTGTTGGCTTCGAACACCATCGACGAGTGAGCGATAACCAATCAAAGATCGATATTTCAAATACGAAACACATGAATCAATGATTGGACAGTGCGAACACCTGCGGACAAATATTAGAATCAACAAGGCTGATTCAGAACAACTTTGAATTTATTGAGTGCTTCGTTGCTAGGACGGCTCCAAAGTCACCGTTTACTTAATAGTACATTGTAACATTATATACTAGGTGTGCACATACATTTTCATTTAAAAAGGACTAAGTTTGGATAAAATTATTATACAATTTTATGTATGTGTGAAATTTACTAAGGTCAGGTAATATGAACTTTTTCTAAATATTTAGACGATTACTAACTGGTTTCCACTATGGCAACGCTCGAGTCTTCCCATTGATTGTTGCAATGGTGAAAACAAGTTAGTAAAGCCGTCTAAATATTATCCAATGTTCATTATACCGGCCATAATTATAACCAAACGCATTAAGATCCGTAGATATCGAAAACGACTAGTCTTGTATACTCCAAAATTTGGATAGTGAATGCTGTTTTAAACTTGCTAAAAAAATATCTATGTCTTAAATTCTGACGAGATATTTGTGTTAAAATTAATAAAAGAAATAACAATAGATCACACACATTACATCAAAACATAACGCAACACAAACGTGCTGTCTCATAAGTAATTTAACTCTTTGCCCCAAGGGTGAGGACAATTTCAACCGTCGACTTGTCATGCTATCAAGTAACAGCGTCCATGTGGAACTGCCTTTGCTTTCCGCCACTTTGAATACTAAGATGGATTTCGAAATTGTAGCAACGAAACTATAGTAAAGTCGCCCCCTCCCCCCCCCCCCCCCACCCCCCACCCGCCACCCGCCGCCATCCACGGTTGCCCCTGGAGAAATAAGAGAGTAATTTGACGAAACTTCGTCGAAACCTGATTGACAAACGAATCTCAAGGGGGGGGGGGGGGATTCAAATCAGCAACATTCATTGGTTTTAGAAAATAAGTTTCTAAAAAAAAAAACGACGAGATTTCAGTTCTGTACAAATTACATTTTATGCTTATGATTATAGAAGTAATTAAAAAAATAAAGAACCCAGGTTTAGTCTGAGAAAGTTAAGAGTTCTATGGGGTAGATTCAAGAATTATATTGATGGAGATTACATTTTATGCTTATGATTATAGAAGCAATTAAAAAAATAAAGAGTCCAGGCTTTGTATGAGAAAGTTAAGAGTTCTATGGGGTAGATTCAAGGATTATATTGATGGGACTAGCTTGAGTTCGGGGTTTAATTCTGTTCTTAATGAAATTACTTTATCTTAAATGAGTTTATAGAAAATGTAACACATAATATTTATTTAAGTTTATAAATTGAATTCTTTAGCTGGTTCAAACCCAAATTTTGGTTAATAACCACCTTTTCAATATTTAGAATCGCTCTCAAGATATACAAACAATAAAATCCAGTCAACTATTAAGTTCAGTCCCCTTTACATATTATATAAAGAAACTGTTACATCTGTTTACGATAGGGGTTCAACATAACTTTGATGAAAGCTCGCGTTATATGTCCGCTGTGTGACTTGAACTAAACGAACTTATGACATTTGTTTGACGCAGTTGACACACAAGACCCAAGGGGGTTGTGAGTTGTTACCACGGGATCTTTTAGTTTGGTGGTCTGCTTCTACGGCAGAGAGCGCACCACAGGCAAAGACTTGAGGGAGGAGATATTCTCCTTCTAAGCTCTTTGACATTCTGAAGGTCTTGAAATGCTGGCCGAGTCGAATAGATGATTTTCAGAATTGATCTAGTAAGACGTCATTTGCTCTATCTAAGCATTCTAGATAGTTATGTTAAGGTGCATTTTTCATTGTTGTGCATTGTTGTCATTGAAGATCTAAAAGGCCATGATTAGCTCTATTTAAGGGTCCTAGATGAATTCTGAAAAAGGTCTGTTCTACGGTTTTGTGATATTTCTAGGATGAATACAGTATTTTACCAGAACAATTGAGTCTGATTAGAAAGAAATACTAATAATAATAATAATATTATAATACGACGCAGTTATTTCAATCTGTTTTACTTTGTTTTGTTGATCAGGGTGTAAAGATACTCGTATGTGTTAGTTCTCATTAAAAAAGTGATTTTGAGCAAAATACCGACAAATTATGTTCATTTTCTCTTATTTCTTCTTAGTGTAGACACGTTTTTTTTTTTATCTTTAAACCATTATTTATCACAGCTAGAAGTTAGAGTTGTAGTTTTTTTTTTTTAACCTGAACACCCCCTTTATCTTCAATATACCTCAAATAACTTCTTGCCCCAAACATCCACAAAGCGGTACTCTATTTGTAAGTATAGCTCCTCATAAGATTTCCCATGTGTCAAATTCATCATAGTTACTAAATAAAAAATAAATAAAAAACTTATAACCATAAATTTACATCATCTCAAACTATTTCCACGATGGACAAATTACACGATCTCAATATTCCTGTTTTCCGATCTTTAAATAAACTTTGCATATTTTGTAAGTTTCTGAAGAATTCCCCTTTTCGTATTAAACCCGAAATATTGAAATTCTTCTCTAAAGCAAATAAGCGACGATACATCTTATATTAAAATCCCGATGAAAAATACATTGTGTACCTCCGCTAGGGGGCTTTGTCTAGTTAATAAGTGTTTTGTGTAGTGATTTAGCGAGCACAGACTCAGCGACTGGAGAGCTGTTATTTTGTACACATATTGACGAGTACGATAAGTTTAACTTACGATTTTTTCTTTAATAGTTTATAACTTTATTTTGTAACATAACCCTTTTCAAAATATTGTACTATCTTTAATGATACTCTAATACCTTTGTAAATCTGATAAATATTTCGTTATTTTACTTTTCTTAGGAATTATTGCAAGGTTTTAGATTATTTTGAACGGTTTTATTTTTTATTTTATATGTTTATTATTATACTTGGTGATCAGTTACTTTTAGTAATAGTTGGCAGTCACTATTTGTGTTTAAAGCTGTACATTTTCCTGCCAACCCGAGTAAAAAATAAAAAAATATAGGAATAATTAAATAAGTATGGGTATAAGTTGAAAGGGTACTCGAAAACCCAGTGTTCTTCAGCGCGTACGGGCAAACTCTCATGCAAAAACGCTTTCAAATTTCAATTACTAGCTTTCGATACCATATACATACACAATTATACCGAAGTGTACCAAATTTTTAATATAAATACCAAACTGTAAAACAAGATTGTAAAGAAGTATCGAAAAAATGATTTAAATATGCGAGCTGACTCGTACACGCTCGAGATTTGGCCCCTGAAGTCCTCTTCGGAACTTGTACGTAACTATGACGTCACGATATGCGTGGGCAACAAAATGGCGGCTAAGATGACGTCATCCTTAAAATGAATCCATCCATCCTACGTCAGACATAATCGTAGTTTACATCACTTTCACTTCTAACTTAGCCAATATTCAATCTTGCTATCCAGTCGTGGAGTCGACAGGTCTACGCACATACGACACACAGTTTGACTGATGGGTTCGCTCTGACCTTGTGACCGGGGGGGGGGGGGGGGGGGGGGGGGGTATTAGGTTTTAAGTGAGCGACAAACGTATTGACGGGTTTTAAGTTCGCGTTTTACGTTCTTAAAGGGGTAGTCAGGTGAAAAACTAAAAAATCACCAATGAGTCATAAGTGCATGAAATTCAGTAATGTGTAAAATAAAATTGATATAAGTTGCTTCAATGCAAGAAAAAAATAGTTAACATTTAGCTATTCTATAATATTCACTTCACCAGCTCTGCTGCATTTTTCTTCTAAAGCATAGTACAGCTGTTTCGGTTCCGAGCTCGCTAGCGCCTTTCCGATAGACAGAGCACTCATTGTGTAATACTAGACCAGCCACAACACTCGGCGACTGCGGACAGTGCCGCTCAAAACAGATTGCAACTTTCTACACATCAAGTCACAAGAAAATAATTTGCAGGGCATTTCGTAGAAGTACACGTTCGTACTAAGAAGCATGTCATCGGTAAAGAAACGATGTACATAAAATCTCCTCATCGATTTTTGATAAGTCCCCAATTTTAGCAGTGGTTTTACTTTCTCGAGGCAACATTTTTTTATATGGCAATAACGGAAAGGTTGCTCGGTGCTTCTTCGTAGCAACAAGCCAAAAAACGCCTTTTCTTTAATTTTGTTAACCACCTGCTTCTAAAGTATGGTATCTTTTAGTCATATTTTCAATATTTGAGGGTGGACATGTACAAATTATAGTTTTTTAGTTTTTCCCGTGACTATCCCTTTAAGGCTGCTGTATGTTCGCCTACCTTGCGGGAACAGCCGATTTTAGTCTATTAAAATTCCTTTAAAATGGTTTATAGGGTGCACACCAGCTTTACCTTATGTACTAACTTGGATATTAAAGGGTGTTTGGATAATTAAAACGGAAACATAGTAGAACAGGTAAAACGTTTAAATGACCTAGTAATTGGACTGTACACTGTTCTTTGTCAAGATAATAACAATTACAGCCGCAATATTTTGAACCCTGATCAGAGCTCTTCAACGGGCGAAACCACACTCCAATTACAAGATCTTTTAGGGTGGTTGGATAGTTGGGAATGAATGTCCGTAGTCTGTTATTGGTAATCAATCCCAGCATTCGCCTTTTCGACGGAGGAAAACCTCGTAAACCACCTTCAGTCCGGAATCGAACCGGTGACCTGTCGGATTAGAGTACCGCGTCTTACCGCCGAGCCACCTTGTACTTGTATACTCACCTGTCAACCGCGATGGCAACAAGATGAAGTATGGAGGCCGTACAGCAGAGCACATCACTGCTAGTCCACATGTCACACAGTTCGGGGCCCATGATCCAACCCTTCGATATCTGGAACAAAGGTCGATCGATTAGAACACCCTTCGATATCTGGAACAAAGGTCGATCGATTAGAACACCCTTCGATATCTGGAACAAAGGTCGATCGATTAGAACACCCTTCGATATCTCGAACAAAGGTCGATCGATTAGAAGACCCTTCAATATCTGGGAGAAAGGTCAGTCGATTAGAAGACCCTTCGATATCTGCAACAAAGGTCGATCGATTAGAAGACCCTTCGATATCTGCAACAAAGGTCGGTCGATTAGAACACCCTTCGATATCTGGAACAAAGGTCGATCGATTAGAACACCCTTCGATATCTGGAACAAAGGTTGATCGATTAGAACACCCTTCGATATCTGGAACAAAGGTCGATCGATTAGAACACCCTTCGATATCTGCAACAAAGGTCGATCGATTAGAACACCCTTCGATATCTGGAACAAAGGTCGATCGATTAAAAGACCCTTCGATATCTGGAACAAAAGTCGATCGATTAAAAGACCCTTCGATGTCTCGAACAAAGGTCGATCGATTAGAACACAGCTCTGGCTGTGAGGTGGATTGTTTGAATACTTGCAAACGATTGCATAATCTGCATCATCTCAAGGTTTCACATTAATCATAGCATCATAGACCATTGAATATAGTGCAGAGTCCGCACACAAGTCACACTCATTTGTAAGTACACAGTTCGCTCTTCTCCGAGGCATCCTCTTTTACAGGGGGGGTGGGGGGGATTGTATTAGATTTTGATTGTTTTTTACCGACATACTCAACCTCTTTTACAGGGGGGGGGGGATGGGGGAGGGGGGGATTGTCTTAGATTTTGAATGTAAGTTGCTTAAAGACTTACTCGAAAACTAGGACTATATTATTTAGGAAATGTTTGGAGCAAAGGGTGATGTAGGAAATAAAGGGGAGTGGACTGTCTTTCGTCTGGCTTCTCTCCCTCGACCTGTCCGCTAAGGTGGCTCTACCAGAAGCATACGCTTCCACCATCATAGCTCTAGGGATCATCTAAGCCATAAACATGACCTATATTCACCTTTATTTTACATGAGAAATGTATGTGTATTGTTGTGCAGGCAGATTAATGGACTCATACAAAGGGTTCTAGATTGTTTTTCGATAAATTACAATAAAATAAATAAATGGAGCACCTCACAGATAGTGATAGTGTAGAATCCGACAACAACCAAACTGTCAAATTTCTATTAAAAAAAAATGAGCAGAACTTATACACAAAATTTAATATCTGACATGCAATGCTTTATTCAATGATTGTCGAGGAGTTTTAAATATTTAACTATGTTGGCATTGTCTAAAATTTCCTCTTTTGACATAATACGTAGATAAAAGCAGCAAAAAATACCCATTATGAAATAATTTCACATCATCAAGGGAATCCAACATTGATTTTGTCGGGGAAACACAATATTTTAATTCCTGCACATTCTGGACTATACAAAATTTTCACTCACACACACCTAAAAACAAAACTCATTTCATCCACAATGAATCGACATCACGACACATACATCGTTCGTAAAATAACAGCACTTCTTTTTTTTCTATCATCGATAAAAATGATTAACAACTGTTAATTGGTTTTAAATGAACAGCGAAGTAAAATATTGTAATTGACATATAGAGCTAGGTTGTAATTGCATGTAATTTGTCGCCCCCTCTTTCCTCCTCACCCCCTTCGCGTACCATTACCCCAGGCAGTTCGAAGTAAATTGATTTGACAGTCACCGCAAATGATTGCAGCGAGAGAGAGAGAGAGAGAGAGAGAGAGGCAAAGGTTTTTCTGTGTAAAACGTACCACTTAAAGTCGATCGATGATAACTGCATATGTAATATAAATCATTCAAATTGTATGTACTGCAAGTTGAGATTATGTTTGTGAATATTGTAGAAAAAAATATGCACCTACCGCTATTAGTTTTTTATTTATTGAGTGTTGAAATGCGTTGGAATTCCCTATGTTATACATTGTAACTGAACAAAATCCTACACTTTCAATCGTATAACTTTGCGTAGCACCTTCAAAAAGTAATATATTGTAACAAATTTTCGTCCTAAATGTAGATAACTTCATGACTAACATGAATATGTTTGAAAAAGATGGTCAAACGCGATCCGTTTACGAGATATTTGCGCTGGTGTGTCAATTTTACCTCAAATCTACTCAAATTAGAAACTATAAATATACTTTATTAATAAAAAAAATATATAATTTCAAGACGTTCAGTATTAAATGCTACTCACATGTAATAATTCTTGAAATTCATAATTTAGAATAAAAAAAAGTATCTTTTCATGTCCATTTAATTTGAATAGTTTAGTTGTTGTATTGAATGGGTAGTTCACTTCATCGATCGACTTTAATAGTGATTGAAACGTATGTTTATGTTTATTATGGTGATTGATGAATGCATGAGTGCGCGAATGATTTCAAATCCATTTCACTTGTTAGAGGTACTCGTACAGTGCATGGTTGCCAAACATTTTACAATCTACACATCTGGAAACAATGGCACAACAACAGAGACAGAAAGAAAAAGAGAGAGAGGGAGAGAGAATGGAGAGAGAGAGAGGGAGAGAGAGAGAGGCAAATGTTTTTTTGTGAAAAACGTACCACTTAATAGTGATTGAAACGTATGTTTATGTACATTATGGTGATTGATGGATGCATGAGTGCGCGAATGATTTCAAATCCATTTCACTTGTTAGAGGTACTCGTACAGTGCATGGTTGCCAAACATTTTTCAATCTACATACATCTGGAAACAATGGCACAACAACAGAGACAGAAAGAAAAAGAGAGAGAGGAAGAAGATAGAGAGAGAGAGAGAGAGAGAGAGAGAGATAGATAGATAGATAGATAGATAGATGGTCTTTATTGAAGGCGGGATTAAGGCCAGTTGGGCCTTCTCTTACATCCAACCTACTTATACACTAACAAAAATCAACGTCTCATTCATCCATCCCATTCACTCTATCTATTTATTTCTACAAGAGCAAGAAAGATTCTCTCCGTTTCCCGTCTGAATTCGGAATCTATGTCTTCTTTAGTCCCGGCTTACGCGCATATGTAAAGAAAGGTAAACCAATATTCCAATCATCCTCCTTCGACTGCGAAGACCTTTTAAATCAAAAGGTTGTCCCACAATGTACGGTTTGTCTTTACCGCGGTTATTGGATTGGTCTCTAGTTTCTTTTTGACATGATATTTCCGTGTGATTTGTATTCTTTTTTTATAGCATTGGATAATTTTACGTGTAGGCGTTTAAAGATTAATTTGTGTGTTGTATTATTGTACTTATTGATTTAAAAGTATGAAACAGCACACCATGAGAATATCAGATTTCTGTGCATTTCTTTAAAACTAGTTTTAAAATCAGTGTTGTGTGAAGATACATATGACGGATATTATCAAATTCAACGGATAACAAACATACTTTATGCGAAACTCTTTACGTTCGGATTATTACGATAATACAATAATATACTATTATTCCAAACTGAATTTTGCATATGTTGTGTCTGCAGAAGTATATGTCAACAGATCTATTGTTAGGGTTTTTCCTAAGCGTTCCAGAACAGATAAACAAAACAGGACAAGTAAACAGATAAATAATGATTGGATATTTTCTCCGACACTCTTTTTTACCTAACACTAACATTCTGTCTATGGAAATTTTTATACCATAACCCACACGTCAAACTGATCGTATTTTTGAGCTAGAAACAAAACCTTTTATGTTCTCACACAATATATTTTACGGTTATGTCCGAAGTTCGGTGTGAATGATCTGATATTTCACGGTACAACATTGTCGTAGGTTCGAGTATAAGAAATAACGACGACGAGGACAGTCTGTGCCAAAAGTTGGTGGAATTAAGACGGATCTACACAAAAACGTAATGGATACGGCATAATGCGTAGTCATTATGTTGGAACGTAGGAAATACGTACTGGCTGCCACACTTGTTGTGATAAGACATGTCTCTTATCTAATGGATAGCAAAGTTGTGCTACTTCCTTAGTAACAAGTAAACCATTAAGGGGAATGTATCACCGTTTTCAGTTTTCTAAAATATGCATATAACATAGAAAATACTTCAAAAAACAATACACTTTCATGTATAGTATATACAATTTTAGTTGTGAGATTCAGTGTCGTTAACACTTGCAATGTGAGATAAAATTCTCAGAAGCGACGCTCGCTTTACGCGGTCTATTTCAACGGAATTTGTCGCGGAATTTTTAAATACCTACTTGTTATTGTCTACTGCAGGGAATGTGACTAAAAAACGCCTGCCAACAGACGAGCTGATAGTATCACTACAATACCGGAGACATGAGAATGAAATGCAAACAGATTGGTATTTGAAAGTCACTTCACTATCTTACATACTCCATAACGACGCCATCTTACAAGTTAACATGAAGGACCCTTAATATATTAGTTACTACGCCACGCGCTCGGAAAATGTTTGCCCAAGTTTCGTGTTTACGCAAGAATTTCACCTAGACGGAAATTCACGAGCAAGGAATTTCCAATAAAACCGAATTATGATGACGTAATTCGATCCCGTTAATTAAACCCCCTTTGCAATATTGCCACAGTTCAGGTTATGTCATTATTGGTGAGCTTCATTACATTATCAGGAGTAGAGTCGTATACTTTTGCAAAGGACTGTACCGCTAGGGTATCATGGCGTGACTCACTATAAAACAGCGGCCGTACAATTGGCAACGCTGTATTTACACAGTCGTGAAACGTTATCACCTCGAGTTGTGTGGGTGCGACGTTGCCACTTTTCCGTCGTTCAACAGTTTGAGATATACGCAGGGGGTGACCACAAGTGGGATTGCTTCGATTTCGATGGTTTAACATATTGGGGATGCAACGTAAAACCATTGAGTATATAGTTTGGGCTAGAGAATCAACACCGACGGCAGATTGTATATACCGCGTAGTAGAATAATTTGATAGAGGACCAATAACACTGACAGATTGATTTATGTATTTATTTAATGTCTATCCTATTCAGTTATAACAACTGATTTACAAAGGAGGACCTTAAATAAAACTAGGCTATGTATGCAATGTCTATGATTGTCTTGTTTGGCCACGTTGGTTACAGAATTATGACATATAGGTAGTTTTAGCAGAAAATTCAAACTGTCAAAATCTTTTACTAAAATCCAGAAATATTTATGTTTTATAAATAGTGTTTCTTGTTTTTTTGCACATTAAGGTTTAGTTTATACTTTCGCAACAGAGTTATCGGGATGTTATCTTGAACCAAAGGTTTACCGAACCTACACAAAGATATTGATGGACCTAGCTTATAAGTTACATTGATACATGAAACCTTCTCTATGAAGTTGCATTACCTTAAATTTAGTTTTCATATGTTATGTATATTTTAGTTCTTATATGTTAAGCGTTTCATAGTCCAGTGTGGACTCACGATTTGTCAAGTCGAGTGTCAGATTCAACATCTTCAATCGATCGCGTCTCATTTGAATAATGTCAATCTTTTTGACGTACAAAGCATCAAAATTCATGATTTATTCCATCTTCTTCTTTTCGATTATTCTCATTGAATAACCATGAGAGGTTATCACAATGAAATCCAATATTCAACAGATATTTCCGTGCGTCCCCCCCCCCCCTCCCTCCTTCCCCCCCCCCACCCCCCGCGACCCCCGCACTAGAATCTCATCAAATGCATATCTCCCTCCCCCGACCCCGACCCTAAACGTTGACCATTACACGAGGAGAAGGCAGTGATGACGTAAGCAAGATGATAGATGATGTAGCTAGCATAGATGAATTCGTATCGTCTGCTAAAATACAACTCTCTAGAATTCATACATTGTTGCACTCGGATGTTTTCGCGTATATCACAATAAGGGCCGGTCTTACAATCTCCTAATAGGAAACTTATTTGTAGCAATTAAACTATTTGGAGGATTTCAAGAGTTTCAATTGGTCGTTGCCATGGAGACAACAAGCTATTCGACGAATAAGTAGTTATTGGGACATTGTAAAACTGGACCTTATTGCAGTTGGATAAAAATAGAATGACGCTCTGTGTGACGCGATGATAAGCGAGCTAGTGATATTGAATACAACAACTTAGAAACTATCATATTCGTGAGTGGAAGGAAATTAACGATTACTCAAATTTTTGTATAAGGCAGCTCTACTTTTTTTACTGGGAGAGAGGTAATTATTTCATGTTACTTTTAAACCAAATGATCTTGAGTGATTGCGAGGTGCTTTGGGCGGCGTCGGCCTCCTTAAAAATTATATATGAAGAGGGCGGTGAGGTCAAATTACCACCGCCTTCCAAAGTCAGTGATTCTAGAAAACCTATCGGATCGCGTTAAAATGAAGAAGATCGGGACTGTAGAAGGAAATGCACAATGATTCTCACATTTTGCCACGAATTTGTTTCCAAACAATTATTTGTGTGACTAAATAGGTAAAATCTTGAACAATGTTATCAAAAAACTAATGGCGTTCCACCACCCACATCGTAGTTTGTGGATGTTAAAAATTTGTATTTGATCGGTATCTTCGATCGACCGCTATCGCGAGATATTCCTACCAACAAACAAACAAACAAACAAACAAACAAAACAAGTGCTATGGAATGCATTTTGTATAAGTGTTCTAATACGACCTGCAAAAGAACATTACTGTTATATTTAGATTTACACATCACAAAAGTATTATTTCCTAACCTTTTTAATAAATACGAAGTAGCAAAAGAGGATTAATCACCGTCCGACATTCACAATACACTTTGTAAAATGTTAGCCAACACGTTTTCATTTAAACCGAAATTAGTGTTTTTGTTTTAAATTAGAAAACCTTCCACGATTAGTCCCAATAGAATGATTTATTAAAAAGTTCTCCTCCACCCGCGCTTTATAATTAGTTAAGAGCCTAATGGCGGTCCCCTGCTTCGCTCTGATTGGTCGATGTTTGTTGTTGTTTGTCTGGGAATCCCCAAGGGAGTCCCCGCTTCCCCAGGGTCGGCCGGCCACGTTAATCTGTTCGGTTCACTCGGCCGGAGAGTTACGAACATTGCCGAGGTCACACGACGCTCATTAAAGTTACTCATGCGAATGCAAGAGATTGCGAAAGACATAACCCGACATTCTTTTAAGTATAATTGTAAATGTTATGGTCTACGTTATGGTACTTAAAATGAATATCAACGGTTTGTAATGTAAATGTGAAATGCTGTAGTTACCAACTTTGATTTCTAACACGTAAAATGCACACTTGGCATTGCATTTCTTGAATATTGTTACAAGGAACTATTAAGGTTCATTCCCTACAGGAACTAAATGTCCTATTGTGTTAATGTGTTTGCTTAAATGATATGTTTTACTTCTGTAAAGCGCTTGTGAAACAAACTTTCAAAATAAGAAACGATTCTCAAAAACAAGATGGCGAAGAACGGGCATTATTATACCGTGTATGGGGTAAAGTAGGTCCCATCAAAACGATACCAGGCACGGATTCAGATTCTCAAGCTTCTATTAAATATTGATATTGACAGGATGATTGTCTTGTCTTTGAAACGACACGCAACATTTTTGCATATCAAATATAGAATATTGATCGTGATGGAACTAAACAAATACAATTCCAACCTCAATCCAAAAATATTATTTCCACTTTTAAATATAGACGATTAGAAACATGATAGATTCTTGCAGCTGTTACGTCTCTATTGCAATCATGATATTTGATACGATGAAGGGTGATAGATGACGGACAATAGTTATTAAAATTCCCTAAAAATTGGTTTATTTGAATGTGATAGTATGGGCACCTCATTAAGATATGCCCTGTTTCCCCGTCATAATGTTGTGTGGAAATTCCAGCTGATACCTTTAATGAATAATAACCTTTTTGAAAATTTTAAATTAAATACTTTCGAAGTCAGAATTTGTATACATCTAATTCAGAAGATACAAATCCAAAACTCCTCATGACAACAAAAATGTTTACTGAAAAAATATTATCACACTGCCAATTTGTTGACGATCTTTGAATAGGGGCAAGATTTAACACTTTTTGGGGGAAACTACCCCAAACCCGACATTTTGATTTCCGGGCAGTATTGGAATAAACAAAAACATTGATACAACTTACATTGCGATCAAACATGAATTTGAAAGCAGTTTTGAATTATTTTTATTGTTATTTCTGTAAACAAAAAATATAGTTACAAAATCATCAAATTTCACTCGTTGGACACAGTATTGGGTGCCACTACCAGCATTTTCGAAATGACTAATGGCTGGTCTTACAATCTCACAATAACTATTTATTCATCGAATAGCTTGTTGTCTCCATGGCAACAACCAATCAAAACCCTTGAAATCCTCTAAATAGCTTAATTGCTACAAATAACTTTCTTATTAGGAGATTGTGAGACCGGCCCTAAGTCATTTTGTACTCAAAATTTATAACTCTATCATAATAAAAAGGTATATACACAATTCCGCGGCGGTTGATTGGTGGGTGGTTCCTGATGTAATTTGTTGTTATGATGTTTCTCTGCTTTGGGTGATCTAAACCCTGAACTTTGCTCCATTTGATTTAATTTTATAAATTCTTAAGACTTCGGCTAATTTATTATTAAATCATTTATATAATAACACATACAAATTTTTAAAACACGTTTGTATTTATTATTTGTTTTTAATTTATGAAATAAGTATGCTTGATCCTTGTGGTCACCTGATAGCCGACAATAAACCGTTTATCTCTCTCTTTATAAATCCCGCAGCTGAACAGCTTCCAAGTTATCTACACTCTAACCAACCACGGCATCCAGATAATAGCCCCGATAGCACTTAATGCAAATGGCCTGTGATGCGGTTTAATCAACACCGCGTCCGTAGAAAATGTCTACACGCCAATTACATCGCCTAACACATCGATTGTCACACAGCGAGGTATCGATAAGCTCGAGTGTTCGAGATATATCGCACGAGCATAAATCACCGACAACAACAGCTGTGATACCGTATCACGCCATGGCAATTACCAGTGGCGTATCCATGAATTGGGAAAGAGGGGGTTTTCAGAGGGGAGCCGAAACATAATTGGGGTTCCGGGGGGGGGGGGGGGGGGGGGCTTGCCCGAAAAGTCTCGTCAAGGTCATTTTAGTGCAAATCTGTGCGTTTTACAGCGGCCAACTGAAACATGATTACTCAGTTTCTGGCAACACATTTTTTCCTTAGCACCGCTAATAAAACGAACCTCAATCAATAATTTGCATATTTTTCGTATTGCTTTTGCTTTTAATAATTACAACAATATACAATAATTATAACGTAAAACATCTAACTGTATATTAAAATACTGTCTTTTGATACTGTCTGTCTATTAAAATGAAAACGGTCATTTTCCATGTTTCCTTTGCAAAGGGGGGGGGGGTTTGTCCCCCCCCTCCCCCCCGTGTATACGCCATGGCAATCACACTACGGTCTAGTTTATGTGTTCACAAAGTTAGGTCACCCATTGTTATGGAGATCTTCTTGTAAGGGAATAGTCATGTGACGTCTCACTGGACTTATTGTGGGACGAACCGATATTTATGTTCACATCTGAATTGTTCAGGGTGTCTCAAAATAACTAAGGCCAGATTATATTTAAAGTCGATTGATGAAGTAAACTACCCATTCAATACAACAACTAAACTATTCAAATTAAATGGACATGAAAAAATACTTTTTTTTATTCTAAATTATGAATTTCAAGAATTATTGCATGTGAGTAGCACTTAATACTGAACTTCTTGAAATTATATATTTTTTTTATTAATAAAGTATATTTATAGTTTCTAATTTGGGTAGATTTGACGTAAGATTGACACACCAACGCGAATATCTCGAAAACGGATCGCGTTCGATCATACTTTTCAAACGTGTTCATGTTAGTCATGAAGTTATCTACATTTAAGACGAAAATTTGTTACAATATATTACTTTTTGAAGGTGCTACGCAAAGTTATACGATTGAAAGTGTAGGTTTTTTTCAGTTACAATGTATAACATAGGGAATTCCAACGCATTTCAACACTCAATAAATAAAAAACTAATAGCGGTAGGTGCATATTTTTTTCTACAATATTCACAAGCTTAATCTCAACTTGCAGTACATACAATTTGAATGATTTATATTACATGTGCAGTTATCATCGATCGACTTTGAGACACAAATTGAATTACTTACTTCAGTTTAATCAAATCATTAACTCAGAAACAACGTAATGCCGACGTTACACGGCTCAATACTTTCATCAAACTTATTGATTTAAGAACAAAATCTATCAAAAACAGTTGGTAAAAAAACTGCAACAAAATAGCTTCTATTAATTTATGCTTTTTTGTTCTTGAATTCAATAAGATTGACGAAAGTATTGAACCCTGTAATGTGGGTATTAGTAAAGTAATATATAGTCCCGTCAAATTAATTTGCAAGGTGTTGTCGTCACGGATTATGTAACAGGATAGTGACGCGTGTGACAACAACTACCAACCTAAATCTAGTTGCATTCCGTTCTCTTGTCTCATGTATTGTAGTAATGATAACGGTCGTATGTTGTCAGAAGTGGTGGGGTCGCATTCCATTCACGGTTGGTGTGGTCAATGCAATAGACAATAACAATGCAGGTATCGAGAAATCCCGGACAGATTACCGTTGAAATAGACCGTGTGGAGTGACCGTCTCTTTTCAGAATTTGAGGGGACACCTTGCTTCTTACGGTGTGGCTATAGTCTGATGTCGATCTCAGGTTTAATCAACACTTACTAGTCTGCACAAAACAGGATATATTTTTAGCAAATGACAAAGCCATAACAGTGGCGGATTTTCGGAAACTAGTGATCTGAATGGTGTTCCGGACACGTATAATAAATGAACGATCTACAAGCCATTTCGATCAACTTGTTTCAAAAAAATTAACAGATTTCTGGAACTCAACCATTCAATCGTAATGCCAGTGTGTCGAAAACAATCCTCATTAATCACGCCCGTTTTGTTTGTCATTTCCAGGTTACCAACGTAAGATCGTAGATTATTACTAATTAATCAATTTCATATAAATGATAAGAACTAGAGAAATAGTTTGAAATGTCGATCGTTGATTGGTTATCGCTCACTCGCCGATGGTGTTCGGAGCCAACAGGGTTGATTTAGTCGCTTTAAATTAAAGTCCCCCACTGCAAATCAGTTTAGCTACTGAGTGGGTTGACTCTAAATGTGAATTTATGTATTTATTTTTATTTAAGTAGAAAATTATGTTGGTACTACTGTACTTTCCTATTTCGTAAGCCTTACACTATGAACATTTTAGACTCACACCACAACTATGTTAAAAGTCTCTCGTTCGTTTTCGTCAAGTTGTCGGAACGTGTGGGAAGAAATTCGTTTTCTCTGGGTGGCCGGGTGGGGGGGGGGGGGGGGGGGGGCTATTCCGGTTAACACGTCTGCGTGGGGTTGGTTACCTAGTTTATGGGTGTTGACATAGCACTCACTTCCTGATAGAAGTACATTCAACAGACGTACAGACGCCCACATTATAAATCAAACGTACGACAGAAAACATCAAGCGTTTCACATATACGAACATACTAAACACTCACTTTATAGACTCAAATTTAAATAAATAAATAAATAAAAACAATCACATTTAGAGTCTACCCACTCAGTAACGAAACTGATTTGCAGTGGGGGACTTTAATTTAAAGCGACTAAACTAACCCTGTAGGTTCCGAACACCATCGACGAGTGAGCGATAACCAAACGAAGATCGATATTTCAAATACGAAACATATCAATCAGTGATTGGATAAGTAATCTATGAATCATTAAGTTACACTCGTATAGATGATTAAATATGTACAAAAGAGATATTTTTGGACTAATAGCGGTTGTGCCAAACTTTTTAATTTCCGATTAACCGTTAGAGATTTGCAACGAAACAACTTGGTGACTTCATTCAAAAATTTTGAAATGAATGCTGCTGAAACCATAGTTACCAAAACCGAGATGACTAACAAAGTAGGTAGGTGGATTCGGATCTAAGGAAATTTTCGTCATTACATTGGTTAACTATTTCGGAATAAAACAGCGTCTTCTACAACTGTATCACGTATTAATACTAATAATTGATGGCAAAGTGACGGTGTTTGCGTACTATTAGCAAAGATTGCCTACCATCTGTCTATGAATTTCGTGGTGACCGGTGCCCTTAAGTAGAATCTCGTGCATGTCTTTAATCACTCTATTACCCTCTGTCTTTAATCATCATGATCTATTGCAATTTTCCCTTCTTTCGTCTCTTTTTCTCTTCTCAATTTTTTATTGACAGTTTTCGCGCCCCAAAACCCCAACCCCCTAACTTGACTCCCCTTATGACTACCCCTGCCTTGTGTGATGTATCAAATTCCAACGGCGTCATATGACCTAGATGTCTAGTACCTCATTAAACACCAAACAATAACCCTATACATTTCAAAATAGCTATCATGATCCCAATAACAGACCCACTAGAATTTATAGCACTCGGAAGTATTGTCGTGACTATACAATCTAAGTCTAGAATGCAGCGCTTCATTGTATTAAACGGTCTGTATAGTAGATAGGATTTCCATCTGAGTAGCCACATCCTGGAGGGTCCTTATCATTGAACTGATAGCCGGCCGTGCAGGTCAGGGGGTAAGATATTTATTGCATCGTACGATGATATAGCCAACGTATTCGTGGCATGAGAGATGTGAATTGTTTAGCACGAGATTTACGGGCATTGAACAACAAGACTGAAAGGGATGTCATTCGTAATACCCGTATTACACGGTTCAATACATTCTTATAGGGAGGGTTCTAGTGACGTCACTAAAACTACATTCAACTATTCCATCTAGAGCCACTCGCATTGTGATATACCAAACTCGCACCGATATAGAGGTAGAACAGGCCTAGAGTGACTCTACCATGTCGTAAGAGGCGAAAAAGTTAGACACGGTGTAGATTAGACATAGGGTGACTCTGCTAGTCGTAAGTGGCGATAAAAGTAGACCCTTCTGCGCCCGGGGTATGTTTAGGGTGACTCTGCTAGTCGAAATACGTGACAAAAATGCAGCCTGTCTCTTTTCACCACACTATCACACTTAAGATTCCTCCACCCACTTGGCTCTGCCCTACCTTGCTGGACTCCCCTTATGACGACCCTGCGATGTATAATGGATCTGATTCGGAAGACGTCATATGATCGAAGCTGTCCAGTACCTACGTCGTTAAACTACAAATAATGTATCAAACTGATAGAGGTAACTGAGCGAAGCGGTAAGACGCGGCAGGTAACCGTTTTGTTTCCAGCTACCGGAAAATCTGATTGAAGAGGGTTTTCTGCGGTTCTCCTCACTGGTAAAGGGTAGTGTTTAGATTGAGTCCTACTAACAATCATCGAACATTCCTTACTAACTATCCTTACACCCTAACACACCTAGTTAGGCATAATGTAAAGCTGGGGCCGGATTCACAAGAGGTCTTAACTTAGGACCGGTCCTAAGTCATGCTGTACCGTATGTGCTATTATAAATCCATGGTAGGCCTACTACACAGCCCAATTGATAGCTACTTTCGTGGAAATCACAGTGAACTTAAAATATTGCAAGGCGGTGTTTTAAAGTTTAGTGTTTTGTTTTCTATTACCTCCACAATCTAAAAACAGAGACATGTGTATGTCAAGGTAAGTCAACGATATTTATTAATGTTCACACTTCGAAGTCATAGACGTATTGCCGCCATTCTTTGAAGAAAGATAAGACCAACTCAGACCGGGCCTAAATTTTTGTCTCAAGTGTTTGTTATTTACTAGGGTTTCTTAGCAACGTCGAGTTGAGGCTGTGTGTAGGTCCGTATCAGCCAATGGCGTAGTGGTCCTTAAGTTAGGCCAGGCCTAAGTTAAGACCTCTTGTGAATCCGGCCCCTGGTTGTTGTGCACTCTGATACAGATATTCCTACGAAACATTATGATTAGTGATACGTGAAAATAGCATTTTCAATTGTCATTTATAGCGTTTTGTAGCATCTATTTTTTGCCAAGATTAAAAAACTTTAGAATTAAGTTTTCTCAAATTTTCATTTTTAAATCATGTCATACTATTAAAATTAAAATCAACCAAATTGCATTTATCATAAACAAAGTATAATTACTATGTTAAATATAATAAAATAGGAACAGAAAAACCTTACTTTCTACTGAAAAACAGCGCTTTGTAGCATCTATACACAAAACGCTATTTACACGTATCTCTAATTATGATCATTATTAACAACTGTGTTAAAAAACGGCAGGAATTAGTTGATTTCAGTTGAAACAGCTTGCGTAGAAGAGGAGCAGACGTCGGTATGAGGCTATTATAGTTACTTTGGGGTTGGTATTTGCAATATAATCCGACGAATGTCCAAGAACAGAACTGCTATTGGATCGATAGAGGGTTAAATTGGAAAACACTCGATTGAGAAAACGACCAGATAGTAATATACAAATTCAATGAAGCGTAGAAATCAGTAGTTCATACTGCGAGACATAAAAAAAACTAAATAATATAATTGGATGGAAATTGCAAGAGAAAAGAGTAAGGGTATGGATCAAGTTTTTAGCACATGCAACCGGTAATGCATTAGTGAATATTTATAAATGAAAACGCTTGCAGAAAATAAGAACTAATTGACCGAGTTACTCATGGATACATAAAATAAAAACTCGTGATATGTAGGTCAGTGATTTCTATAACATCCACTCCAAAAACCACTTACGGTAATGCGGTCAGTTGTTCGATCGATCACGTGTTAAAAATCACACAAAACAAATAACATAGCAATTGAATGGAGGTTTATTCTTGCAGCTCCGGTATGAGCCCGGTAGATAACCGGTATCAAGAGCCAGAGGACCTGGGTTCTATCGCCAGTTGGGGCAAACATTATTACAAATTGATAAATGTTGCCGTCGTCCCTAAATATGTGTATATGGGAAGGTTGGGGGGGGGGGGGGGGGCGAAATTTGTATTTGAAATATCGATCTTTGATTGGTTATCGCTCACTCGTCGATGGTGTTCGAAGCCTACAGGGTTGGTTTAGTCACTTTAAATTAAAGTCCCCCACTGCAAATCAGTTTAGAAATCAGTTTAGTTACTGAGTGGGTAGACTCTAAATGTGAATTTATTTATTTTATTTTCATTTACATGTGTGCTGTTAAGGGTGAGCAGCCACTGGTTACTAACTATATCCACGAGAAACTGTATGCGTAGTCTTGAGTCACACATTATCTCAGACATCTCCCCGACCAAACTGTTTTCCAACAGCCATAGACAACTCGCACACACACATACACACATACATACACACACACATACACACAATATAGCCCTCGGACATTCCTTTCCAGCTATCCAAACACCTCAATAACCTAGTTAGTCACCTGAAGAGGCACACATCAGGTAAAGCTGGTGTGCAACCTTTAACCTACGAAACATAATTATTATCTTCGAGTGAATCTTGTGGAAAAACAACTTTTGCACTTTTTATTTGCGAGATTATCATAGTACTAGCCATGTGTAACACATGTTTATATAAAATAACGTCTGGAATCTGTTTATCATCGTTGAAGGAGCTTGCATGACACGGTTGATATAAGTTCTTCATCATAATAGTAAGAGTGTTGTAACAATATCCACGAGAGAGTCTATTCATACTGCTGAACATAATCTGAGACATATTCCCAGCAAACTGTTTCCCAACAGCCATAGACAACTCAAGCCCAGCACACATATATATTTATCCTCGAGAGAATCTTGTGGGAAAACAACTGTTGCACTTGCTATTAGCGAGATGTGTCATGCAAGACTGGGTACTCTTGCTATTAATCATAAGCTCGGAGACTGTCGCGGTTGTGATTAATTGTGGCGAGTACCGCTAGATAGCGTTGCTTGCTATAGGCAACACAAGACTAGATGCTTTCGTCACAGGCGAGGCACTCAAAGCCAATCAACGAACCGCCCAAGACAATGGCGCGCAAATACCGATCGCTGATTGGCTACGAATACCTCGCCTGTGACGAAAGCATTGTGTTAGGTTGTCTTGGGTTGTCTATACTGTATAATAATAGTAATTTTTGTAGGAATCCCTGTTATAGGGTGCACACCAGCTTTACCTGATGTACCTATCTTCAGGTGATTAACTAGGTATATATTAGAGTGTTTGGGTAGTTGGGAAGGAATGTCCGAAGGCTGATAGTATGACTTAGTCCCAGCTATACTGTAGAGGTGAGATGAGATGTCTATGCGAAACTAGGCTAGGCCCGTGAGCCAACGGTTTAGCCGCGGTCGCTTAGACGGTTCCCATACGAAATTAAGCAGCCTCGGGCTAGGTCAGGAGGTGGATGGGTGACCACTCTCCTCCAAAACACTAGTTACCGTTGGTAAGAGCAGATTGCAGGGTTTGAAAGCTTTTGAAACAGCTTCGTTCTTCTCGTCAATGGGGGACTGGTCAAAGTTACACCAAGCTGATGATCCCCTTCGTACTTTTCGACAGGAGTAGGCTACGTGCTGGTGCCATGCTTCCCCTACCCCCTTCCGCATTATCGTTCATCAATCATCACTAATTAGGCTAAAGAGGGAATTCTGCCTTACACTGGCCTTAATTACAATAAAATAAAATAAAAATTGGCCCGTGGCGTAATCATACCAACCCTATCAAGCATGTATACATATAAATATGTACAAGTACATATATGTGGTTAGAAATGTACTTTCTTAGCATTAAAAAACTAATGAATTGATTAAGCTTGTGGCAGCGGAGCTTGGGATTTTTCAATTAAAAGTAGTTTTGAAGATGCAAACTTAAAACTTTAAGATCTCACGATCCGTTGCCGCAGACTCTTCATTAGACATCATAGACATAATTTAATTAGACATCATATTCATTATGAGTTAAAACTCTCGCATTTCGTGTTAAGAACATTTATCGTTTATTGATAGCTCAAACGTCAATAAACATATTACCCTCAAATCAGTTAAATACTCCTGTGTGAATAAATGCGACTTGTGAGTGCGACGAGCCTACGCTAGGCAAAGGTCAAGTATATAGACTCATTCCTTCCAACTCTTCAAGTACACAGTAATTCCCTTCCAAAGAAGTTAACAAGACACCTGCTTACTTACTCGTATCCAATCCCCAATGATAAACGGTCTCCTTTAAAACACCGACTTTCCATTAGTCCATGACAACAAAGTAAATTACAAACACCTTCGAAACAACTCTAGATAAAAAATTGCGTATTCAACGCTGACGATTTACCCACGCATATAAACTCCCATTCTACTGAGTATTTAGTAATCTTAACGAACAGTTAAGTCCTCATCAGTATATATACTTCCAGTTGGTTTGTTCCTAAGGGAATGGCTTCTAGACAGAGTCTTCTATGAAATCCAATTATTTCCAAGTCTTTGGACCCCCCTAGTTCACACATCCTCGCCAGGGGAGCTGCGAGCACCAAGTTCGTTTCGCTTAATTCAATTACCTATCCATCTCTCATGGTAGTCTTTGCAACAAACGTTAGTGAGTGTCTTAAGGGTGAATGTCTACGGTTCTAGCATGGAATACTCGCCCGTGAGCGCGGTGGGATGCAATAATTTATTGTCTAAGACTGTTTTTATTCTAGTTTCGTTTATACTCGAGGCGATACGTATATATATATAATATTTACACTCGAAAACACTTTCGCGTGAAGAATTCTGTGATGGTTGTTGTGGTGGTGGTGGAAGAGAAATACATTTATCGAACTGAAGCTCTGGGAAGATGTCTTACTGTTTTTATGGTTCAAGAAATGAATAACAGGCTATAACAAGAATTACTCAAGAAAATAATGTTGTGTTTAATTTACCACGTGAATTTTTGTAGAGTTTATGAATGCAATAACATCAACATTAGTTTCCTGCCGTGTGATTTTGGCTTAAAGGTATACGTTTTGTTATGGGAGTAAAATGCTTATAGGTAACGTTTATGTTGGAGAATTTAAATTTGTGTATTTTAAAAGTAAATTACTAAGAACAATATTATGAGTATCACTTTACTGTGAATTTTGAGCTTTAGTTGTGTTTTCATATGGATTACATTGTTTTTAAGCCAAAGGCATCACCAGTTTCCGCAACACATCATTCAAAATTTTAGTAAAAATAATTATATAAACTTTTAATTTTTTTAAATTAACACATTTACTTTTTTCTTGATGCCTTTTATATAAATTACTATGGTGACTCCAAAAATACACAATAATACATACAGAATTAAAACTAAAAATTAACTTACCCAAGCAAAATATGTTTGTCGCGTATTTTCTGAGAATAAATATTTTGGAAAGCGTGTTCTGTCTTGTTTCTAAACCGTTTATCTGTTTTGCCTTATTTTTTAAACATTCAATTTTGTGTCTAGAACTACAAATCAAAGCTCAGTTGCGATGTGCGATCCAAATTATTCTGTGATTTAAAAATACTACTGTTAATGTAAGTTCTTTGACTGGTATTACGAAACTCTGCAAAATATCTATTAAGCTAGTTAAATATTTATCTGAAGTTCAAAATTCCAAGCCTTTGTATGCTAAGTTACAAAAATTCCATAAAGCACATGTCATAAAACACTGTTGAGTATTAGGTTGTTGATAAGTTCATGCAACTACTAGGAAACATAAGTAACATTTCAAAAGTCATTTGAAGTTACTTGGAAAACCGAATGTTAGGTATGCTTTAATAATATTTACATAAAAAATGCAACTCGAGTAAGTGCAGTAGAGTAATTAAGTTTAAGAGTAAGTTATTACACAAACATTTGTAAAACAAATGAAGTGACACACTATAAACATTAGTTTATAAGAATACACACAAATAACGAGATTTTATGGATTGAACTTGAACGTGAAACAAAAGCTTTACTACCATAGCAATGCAAGATGTATCTACCATCGTAAGTCATCATTATCGACCACACTACTTAAACCATCACAAAATGTATAAAATAGGTCACCGATATGAGAAGATGCCTTTTCCATCCCCCATTCTCTAAAAAACCATCTCGACAACAATTCAGTTCACCATTTAAGCCGATTCATAAGGTCGAGTTTGCTATTTGAAATCGCAAAGTTAAGCCCCCTATTACCGCCACTCGAGTCAATAAAATCCGAGTGCTAGCCACTTGGACTTCTACCTATAAGTTCGACTTTCCTACGGTCGCGCACTGGAAAGTCACCCTTAACGTTTCTCTACAATTTCACCCATTCATCCGCGCAACATTCAAAGCGTCTCTTCATTAAGGTTATTGACGGCTCCAAAGAACTTGAGAAGGAGAATGCAAGAATAACCACTCGAACACGATACTGGGGGAAGCGACTCGGAAAATAACAATAAGCTTAGTTACGAAATGGATACTGCTGCACGTAGGATAGAAAAAGAGAGATTTTATATCGTGAATTTTTAGAAAATGGACACAATTTGGATACATTTCCGGAGATGAACGACTGTCTTCGATGCCGTCTTGAAGAATGAATATTTCGATGAATTCACTGAGTCGATATTGTTTCGTTTTCTTGCATAAAAGAAATCCAAAATATTAGTTTGGTGTCCAAAAGCTGTAAGGAGTATTCACGTGACGTCACATCGGCCATATTGGAGGCCACCTATAGTACTATTTCAAGTTTCATTTAGCTGTCAATAGAAAACGAATAATATTGTTTACGGGGAAATATGACAAGTTTGAACACGTATATCCCCCGACTAAGTGTACGAAAATGATTATTGTATGCTTTTGTAAACGATTAAAAGAGTAATCGAGACAAAAGAGTTTGTCTATGTTGATTTTAAGTGATAATAGCAAACCAAAGTTAGAGAACAGTTGAATTTGCATCAAACGCCAGCTGAAACATAGTAACAACGAACTACCAATCACATGCCATTGTGGCCTCCAATGTGGCCACCATGCGCAATACGTGAATACACCCTATTGATAGAATGACAACATACACTTTTTTGTCAAATTATACATTGTTTTTCAATAACGAGATATCCTAACATAGATAGTCTTATGAAAACCTCATATTATTATCTCCAGCCCCATTCTTGCACATTGGCTCAACTAAAATCAACACAATTCTGGAGATCTTTCACAAAATTCGAAAGGCAATTTAACAAACCTCATTCATTATAGTCACATACATGTTTGGGGTCTCCAAGTATCCTTATAAAGTTGTAATTTAGCACTAACATACCTCTTTCTAGTTGATATTAGGAACTATAGAGAAGTAGGTGGACTTGGCTATTTTGTCAGTTTAAGTTGAGGCAACTTTAGTCGGTGTTGAAACGGTCATTGAGGTAACTTAAGTTGGTGCTGAAACGGTCATTGAGGTAACTTTAGTCGGTGTTGAAACGGTCATTGAGGTAACTTAAGTTGGTGCTGAAACGGTCTTGAGGTAACTTAAGTCGGTGTTGAAACGGTCATTGAGGTAACTTTAGTCGGTGTTGAAACGGTCATTGAGGTAACTTAAGTTGGTGCTGAAACGGTCATTGAGGTAACTTTAGTCGGTGTTGAAACGGTCATTGAGGTAACTTTAATCGGTGTTGAAACGGTCATTGAGGTAACTTAAGTCGGTGTTGAAACGGTCATTGAGGTAACTTAAGTCGGTGTTGAAACGGTCATTGAGGTAACTTAAGTCGGTGTTGAAACGGTCATTGAGGTAACTTTAGTCGGTGTTGAAACGGTCATTAAGGTAACTTAAGTCGGTGTTGAAACGTCTATTGAGGTAACTTTAGTCGGTGTTGAAACGGTCATTGAGGTAACTTTAGTCGGTGTTGAAACGGTCATTAAGGTAACTTTAGTCGGTGTTGAAACGGTCATTGAGGTAACTTTAGTCGGTGTCGAAACGGTCATTGAGGTAACTTAAGTCGGTGTTGAAACGGTCATTGAGGTAACTTTAGTTGGTGCTGAAACGGTCATTGAGGTAACTTTAGTCGGTGCTGAAACGGTCATTGAGGTAACTTTAGTCGGTGTTGAAACGGTCATTAACGTAACTTTAGTCGGTGTTGAAACGGTCATTAACGTAACTTTAGTCGGTGTTGAAACGGTCATTGAGGTAACTTTAGTCGGTGTTGAAACGGTCATTAACGTAACTTTAGTTGGTGTTGAAACGGTCATTAACGTAACTTTAGTCGGTGTTGAAACGGTCATTGAGGTAACTTTAGTCGGTGCTGAAACGGTCATTGAGGTAACTTTAGTCGGTGTTGAAACGGTCATTAACGTAACTTTAGTCGGTGTTGAAACGGTCATTAACGTAACTTTAGTCGGTGTTGAAACGGTCATTGAGTCAACTTTAGTAAGTTGAACAGTCATTGAGTCAACTTGAGTCGGTGTTGAAACGGTCATTGAGGTATTTTTAACTCTAGTCATACATTTATTTTCCGAATTCGTTCACTAAATCTAAATGTGTGTCTCGAGTCTTGCAGCTCGTATTCCTCGGAGGAGCCGCATTTCGATTGGTTTCGTTTCAACCTGACAAACTCTGAACTTCAGCAAGGAATCTTTATTTATTTGTTGTCAAAGCAGAAGTTAGGAAACCCCCCAGGCCAGTCAGGACTCTAGAGGACAAACTGAAGAAAGTAAATTCATTTCAGGAATCCCATTGATCTATCCAATCGCAACGATACAGAAACATACGACCTACGATTTCATGGTTGTCTATTAATAATGAACTATAGGGTGTATTCACAAATTGTGCATGGTGGCCATACTAGAGGCCACAATGATACATGATTGGTAGTTAATTGTGAATATATTTCAGCTGGCATTTGGTTGAAATTCAACTGTTCTCCAACTTTAGTTTGACATTATTACTGATTATCAACTTAAAAAAATAATCTCTCATTTCGGCCACTCTTTTTGTTGTTTAAAAATGGCACACATAATCATTTTCGTACACTTTATCGGGTGATATACGTGTTTAAACTTGTCATATTTCCCCGTAAACAATATTATTCGTTTTCCATTGACAGCTAAATGAAACTTGAAATAGTACTATAGGTGGCCTCCAATATGGCCGATGTGACGTCACGTGAATACTCCCTATTGAGCTGACATCTGGTGTTCTGTATTGATTTATTGAAGAGAGATTTGAAGATGCCATATTGTTCTGATGAATTCTTCACGTGGTTCACTATTTTATCAAACATATTGTAACTTTATTGAAAAAGACCAATAAATAAATGAATTAACAAACAAAACGATGTATTTGTTGTCTCCCACTTATATAACAAGAACTAATTTCTATTTGTATTTAAAAAATATCGAAATGGTAAAAAGATACAAAAGACAAATAGTATCGGGGTCTACATTAAACGAAGAGAAATATAAGTAAAATTGATAACGTTTGGGTTAAATAAGACGATACAATATTTGCATTACAGTTTTTAATTTAAACCAATAAATGTTGAATATATCTGCTTTCTTTACCCGTAGACCCTGATTGAAAGTTAATTTTGTTAAAGTTAAAGTTGATTGAAAGTTAATATCACTCTTGTCTATTTTCTCACAATTTCGATTTTAAAATTGGTTTGGAAGATACGAATAGACAACGTAACTCTTACGAACTGCTCTTAAAGTCAGATCAGACTCTTGAAGTCTGAGCCTATATTATTATTGGGTCTGAGATTATCAATTCAAATCTGTATGTCTAGGTGAGTCTTGCCAAAGACCTTATAATCTATTAGAGTGTTTGGTCTTAACAGAACGATGGAGTCCCACCGCTATATTAATCAACCAAACTCTGGGCACTAACACCCGTGGTAATTTAGAGAACGGTGGTTTAGAAGAGTCACCTTTATGTAGAACGTCTAGACTACAATAGTTTCGAGACGGATTTCGTCCCGATTTAAATCCTAAACTTTGCCCGAGGCAAAGCTGAGAACGCCGCAGGATATTTCATTCATTCACAATACATTGTTTGCACACCCCGAGTGCGACCGCAGATTCCTTGAATTTGTTGGGTCCGAACTGTCTAATAGTAATCAAATATAACCGTTTGCTGGTTGTGTGGACGCCTATTAGTTGACTAGATGTTGTGTTTCCAAGAAATGTGCGCATGGTGTAACCTTTGGTTGAACTTCTGTTATGGCTTCCGGGATTTCGTCTCATGTTTGTGCTAGCCAGGTAGTGGGGGTGTACATCATTTGTGTAATGACAAGATCGACTGATTTTCTTGTTCTCAACTAAGCTACGGACCCACTGTAGGAAGTCATGCACAGTGTATGAGTATATCCAGAACAGTGAAAGTCTATAATAGAGGTGCCTTGAACATTAACAACTTAAGCACGGAATTAAGGAAATTGCTTGATTTTATCTACTGAATACATTCTGATACTGTGAAGTATGTCGTAATTATTGTTTACTTGGTAATTCTTCAGGGAACATACTTTCTTTTCAATACAGTGCTAGTAAGTTAAGGCTATGACGGTAAGCTTTCTCATGAGAAAGGCATTATAGCCTAACTGTGTTAGGGAATATAATAATATGTGTTCTCTTCTCTCCATATTTTGAGTTAGATATATTCATCGTTTATTACCAGCTTAAATCTCAAACTACATTTTCTCCTCCAATACAGCCGTATAGTGACGTAACGTGAATACTCCCCTTTAAACGAAATTACACCACTTCTTCAATTTCGTGTCACTCTTTTCGTTTTGGTTTGCAAAATTATTTCAAACTCCGAACCTCAATCATCAGACGAACGAAAGTCAAACTAAGTTACGAATAGAAATGTCCAGAGTCGCGTCTTGTTGAATGTAATAAACTATCCCCCCTTCCCTCCCCTCCCCTTTTTCCTCCCCTTCTCTCCTTTGAAGCCCCTGAATTGTGGGCGTAAAGCTCCAAAACCAGTATCGAACAGGGAAACTTTCACTTCAGAGCATTCTTTGTGTTAGGGACGTAACCCTTCAACTGTGTGTGAAACCTTTCTTGCGGCGTTTCGAATGGCCTCGATTGATTGATTGATTGATTGAATCAATCCGTGTGTCTGTAAACACAGCCGGGGGCCAATCAGTATTTGTCCGATATCGCTGGTGCAAAACAAACGAACGAAACCGGAGCAGCTTCTCTACTCGGCGCGTTCACAATCTCAGACGTCATTATTTGAATGTTGTTGATTCATTGGAGAACCCTTTTCTCTTCTTTATCTCTTTTGTTTTCTGTGCGTTCGTCTTCATTCAATTAGAAATGCTTTGTTTTAGGTCTATGGCGTTCTATTGTAGCGAGAAAATCGTAAAGTTACCTTATTACCATTGATCTAAAACATTTTTCAGGCAGAAAATTTAATTAAAAACAGGAGAAAATTACTTATAGTGTGTATAAAATTATCAAAAGTAGCAACTTATAATGTGTTTACATTATTTAATTCATGCAAAACATAAAGATGTCTTTTGTTATAGAATATGCAGAAAACAGTACAAAACACATCTAAGGGGTATAAAACATTACTTTAATATTGAAACTTGATGAAATGCTGACGTTTTGGATGGATAGTACTACCCATCTTTCTAGAGCTAAACTTAAAAGGATTTAACCTATCGCCGCGGCTATACCCGAAAGCCGGTACAATTATTGACTAGGGCCGCGAAAGCCTACGACGGTGTAATTTTTTAAATTTCGAATCTGAATAAACGATAACCATACATCTTTTTGTAGATTATACTCTAGCTTGATTCATCCTGTTATAAACCAACACTAGGAGCAGTGTTATCTTAGAGAGTTTGGACGATTATTGTTGAAATTTTCATATATAATATGAAGTATATAATAATAATATATAATATATAATTGAATCAATAACGAATGCGAATATTTGTATTCAACCATACTCTTTTGTCTTGTGTGAAGTAATGGGAAGAAACTAATTTATTTTTTACGGTGTTCAGGCCGGAAACACCTTTTTTGTGGCATAATAACTCTTTTACTACTATCATCAAATTTGATATAGGAAATTACAATCATAGTCTCAAGAAATATCAAATTTGATGAAAGTGGTAACAGCAATTATGTCACAAACCCCAATATCTATAATAATTTTTGATTAAGGGTTGAGTACTATAATTTTATTGAAGTACTTTCATGTTTATTTTGTTGAGTAATCGTTATGATGTTTATTATATATTGAGTAGTGCGCTGGACCGCTGTGGTCACCAAATATTAATGGGTCATCTATCGATTTTTATAAATACAGACTGAGTTTTCTTCACTACTAAAGATTTCTTCCTGAAAATTAGTTAGTATGAATGAGAAACATCCGGTGTAGTTTACGTGAATAACAAGTATAGATATCCTCCATTATCTTTATTGATAATGAAATTCCTTTAAGACTAGATAGACCCTCAATGTTAATTGAGATTGTCACAAGTTTTGGCCGCTGTTTTTTGGGGTGGATGCATCTGAGCCGGACACGGACAATGACATGCATTCATCATTATTGATACCGGTATGTAAAATATATAAACCATGATCCTCAAATTCCAGAGAAAACTACAGAATATATATATATTTTATTTATGTTAATCGTTTTATTTTTATTTATCTACAAATTTTCAAATTTTATTTTGTTTCAAAAATGAAATCAGACAATCGATATTATCCACAGTGTTTCTTTACACCATCGCAAAAGATAAAATACACGACAATTTATAATGGTTGATGCATACACTTTTATATAAGAATTAATATCAAACATTGTCTAGAATATTTTAAAGTTCACACAGATTCTTATATTTTACATTTCTCTCTTGAAGAGTATTCTTACCTAGATTTGTCTTTTCTTCAATCTTTCTCAATTCAGAACGGAAGCAACCGTAGAATATTCTTTAAGTCTACGAAATTCCCTGACGTGATTCCGTCTTCTTACAACCCCCATCCCCTCCCCCCCCCACACCCCTCACCCATGTCGAGCACGTTCGCTACATAAAATTATAAATCACAATTTGTACCTTGGCTAACAACATTATCTTCATATTATTCAACGCCAAGGGGGAAATTTATGGAACAGCGTTTTCTTTGCGGTGGCAGGGCCACTTTAAAAGTACACTCGCGGGAAAATAAAACGCGGGTCTTTCCCGGCAATGTGTTAAGTTTTATAATATTGAGAAATTTCCCATCGAATACACTACACACACGGAGACAATAACTATCCGGACTGAAAACTGCCATGAATGCCAACGTTTTTTCGAAGTGTACACCCAACATTTTTTCTTTAAATAGATCATTTTAAATTCCATTATTATCGATGAAAACTTCATGAAAAAAACACGATTTTGTAAAATATTCTGTAGATTATGTAAAATGTTTGTGTTTTGAACAAGTACAAACCGTAATGTTGAGACTAAAAATAATAGGTGTGTAGGAAATGCTACACTTATTATGAAAATGAAAATGCTTTTACGTTTAAATGAATAAACACGTATTTCAACTTACAAGTAAGGAAACGAAAGAAAAGAACCATATTCGGAGAAAATCGAAACCGCAACCATTTGATTTGAGAGTCTCGTACGCTACCACGGAGCCAATTGTCTATCGGTCAAGGCAATATAAATACGTTAGCTGAAAACGGTGAACAAGGACCAAAATAGTTACGCAGGTATTGTTCACACCATTTTATAAATAACCAAAAAATAAAATAAACAAAAATTTACAAATTTTTAATTTTGTATCGTGTATGTGTGTTTTGTATTTGGATAGTTTTCAATGGAGTCAATGTTTTCTGAACTACACTACCATCATTTCAACCAATCACAAACCGAAAAGCAATTCAATCCTCTTTACTACTGGGGCTTCGATATATAAATTGGCAATTTGGTTGGAATAGCTGGGGGATCTGAATCTAACTTTAATTTTTTATTTCTGAAAAAACTAGTCAACGAAATCAAAGACATCATATAATATGGCAGTACTTTGATGTAGGATTTATTTTCTAGACTTATTCCCAACTCAATAAGTCAGCTCTCGTCATTCAGTGGGTAGACGATAAATTTAATCTCTTTCAAATATTATTTGTTCGTTTTTTAAGACATTATTTCTCAGCCTGTACTGTGGTTTGACATATTTGATGGTTTTAAACGAAATAAAGTAATAACTAAATACATTATGATGATAACATTATTTTTAATTACATCCACATAGTGTTATGTTGGTGTCTATAGTTTTGTTGTTCAAAACTTTATCAAAATATTATTCCTTGGCTTTTTTTAAATCACTTTAGCAAGGAATTCAATGTAGATATTGATTAATGATTACTCAATGAATAAGAATATTATACTTAAATAATAGTAATAGATTTCTTTGTGAAAATTTAAATAAAATACATTTACTTTCATTCAATAGATTAGTAAGTCTGTTAGATTCCAGAAAAAGCGAACATTATTGCATAATCCAAATTCCAAATCACATTTTAAGGGATCAGTTAAAGTCAATTTATTTCACTTATCTAAATTATTCCCAAACCATCAACGACTTCCACGGTAAGACCGTTACAATTCATTCCCTCTACAATCCCAGAGCTATAATCACCATCTTAGTGAGCTTAAGCCACACTTAAACTAAGTACAACTTATCTATTTTTATTGCGCATTGCCCTAAGTAACTCTTGCATGCATGAAATTACTTATTGCAACACTACAGAGGCGTAAATAATAGGTTCAATCCTACAAAGAGGTTGATGTAATCCTAATAAACCAAGCCTGGCTTAGTTGCTCACGTCGCTAAGACCCGTTGCTTAGCAACAGCTGATTCTTAAGCAGTGACGTCACGAGACAACGGAAATACACGAATTGAGTTCGGAAGAAGTACAGTCTATAAGACTCTATTAGTGATGACGTCAGATTAAATGGCGGACGAGCTATCTGAATTCAAACAACTTTCTGGAATGTGGTAATTATTTAAAGTAGTAATTGTATCATTAAAATACTTGACTTATCAATTTAATCAACTTCTTTTTCACTGTTTCGTGTTAAGGCAAACGAAATATCTGTACGGATAACCCTCGCTACAATGTTTGCAAAAACAAAACTACCTGTCAACTGTCAACCGTCATGATTGTTTGGAGTCACAAATACGGTTCGTCATTGGTTGACACGGGAATCGTGACGTCACACTAATATACTCTATTGAAGAATTAACTTAAGGTTGTGTCCATCTTACCTCCGGAATCATCGATTTCTGTGCGTTAAAGTTGTTTTGAAATGCTTTAAGATAACTGGAAAGCACAATAGCATATCTCATCTCCTAAAAACTTGAGTGTACTTTCCTTGTTCTTATAACCAATTACGTTTTTTTTTAATGTTCCTATTTTATTGGAAATAATTGTTTGAACAATACACGAATAAAAAATTTAAAAAACGGAAATATTCATAAACATTCATAAAAAAGAGCACTGAATACTCTAGAAGAACATAATTTTTTTCCTTTGATACAATTTAAAAGTATTTTAAAAAGGAATTTTAACACACAGAAATGAAGCCTTCCAAGGATATGTCGACACGGCCTAAATTAATTCTTCAATACTTTCTTCTTCCAAACTTAATAATTCGTAGTGCTTATTTCTTTAAGTATACCCGCACCAGTGACTTTATTTGTACGTCCTTATGAAGAATGTAATATTTAAGACAAGTATATTTACAACAACACATAGAAGGTTAATCGTTATAGTTATCAGAATCATTCAAAAGCTATCACTATTCATGTATGTTGTTCAAAGTTACCACCGTGTAAAACCACAAACCATCCACCGCCTCAACAAACATCCCGCAAGATATACATGTCTGTTGTCTGGCTGCAACTTTTTTTTTATCAGTGCTGTACAGACAAAGGTACTAAATCCCAATTCTGTGAAAACGTTTGACTGTGAAAAACACACACGGTTCATGAATATAAATTGTGTCGAATCATGTTGTCTGGGTTGGGACTTCCTCTTGTTCGAGCGCTTCTTGGAGCGACCGCGGGTGGGGGGGGGGGGGGGGGGGGGGGGGGGTACCCCACCCGCCCGCGGTCGGGGGGACAAGAAGGCAGTGGTTTCGATTAGTAGTGGCGAGGCCATCAAGACATTTTTGACACAAATTTATTGTATAGCGTGACAATAGCAAATACCTTAAGCCATTTCAAAAACTATCTAGGACCCTTTGTATGAGTATCATCACGATTCTCTAAATTTTCTAGAACAACAATACACAATAATTAAAAATCAGTTTAAATGTTATTTCAAGGTTCATTGATGCAAACAACATCATCATCTACAAATATTGATTTTATCTCAACGTCTCTCAACGTTAATACGCATAATAATCATTCTAATGACAATAATATCTCTGTCGCAATTACGCTTAACGAAAGAAAATTAAAGCATAACTTGTCTAATATTAACTGGAACTTAGCTTGTGATGCCGATGATCCAGAAGAAATATACACTATAATATCTAGACAGTTTACAGAAGCTTATGACAGTTCTATCTTCAGGGGGAATAAAATACCTAAGTCAAGAGATAGACCTCGCAAAATATGGGTGTCTGACGAACTTGTTATTATGACGAAAGTTAGAGATAGACTTTTTAAAGATTGGAAAAACTGTATCCTTGGTGAAAAGAAAACCCGTCTTAGAACGGAGTATAATGCGTACAGGAATAAAGTTACAAAAGCTATAAACAAAGCAAAGATAAAGTTTTATCGCGAGTTAATTCTAAACGCACGAGGGGACTTAAAAGAGACGTGGCAAATTATCAACCAGATCACTGGAAAAAAGAAACGAATGTCAGTTGATGACGTAATCAATAAATTTTTGTGTAAAGACGTAGATGTGAACCTAGTTGTAAACAATTTTGTGAATTCATTTGTTGACGAAATAAGTACGTTGAAACATGATTGTGACGTTGTTACATTGCAGCGAGCTCAGAATGTCAATATCCCAGTGAGTCAATCGTTTTTCATGAAACCAGTTACTCTTCCAACTGTTAGGGAAATGATCGACTCACTTAATGTAAATAAACAGCCAGGTGTAGATAAGATACGTGTTCAAGACCTGCAATTTGTCAAGGACTCTATTGCTCCTGTACTAGTCGTGTTAATAAACAAATCGATGGAGACCGGTATCATCCCTAAGCGCCTCAAAAAATCAATAATTAAACCAATATATAAGAAGGGTGACCATACGCTTTACTCTAATTACAGACCTATTGCAATATTGCCAAGTATTGAGAAACTTTTAGAAAGACATGTTGCTAACAACTTGATCGAATACTTAAATAAATACGGGATTATAAATAGTAAACAATTTGGTTTTCAAAAAGGAAAGAGTACCTCCACACTGTTATTAGAGTTCTCCAATTACGTCAATTCTAAACTTAACGACAATATGCAAGTTTTGGCATTATTTGTAGATTTCAGTAAAGCATTCGATACCCTCAACCATCAGAAACTATTACGAGCTTTAGAGTCAATTGGCATCCGTGGAATTGCGTTAGACTGGTTTAAAAATTATTTAACTAATAGATTTATGCAGGTTAAAGTAAACGGCCAATCAAGTGAAGAAACACCTTGTGATTCTGGGGTCCCACAAGGGTCTATTTTGGGACCGACTCTATTTTTGATTTATGTTAATTTTATGTCCAAATGTCTTATTTTTTGCATTATTTTATCTTATGCTGACGATACTGTCTTACTTGCCGTGCATTCAGATATTCGTATTGCACAAGAAATGTTGCAAACTGATTTTAATAACCTTCTGCGTTGGAATCACGATAATGAATTAGTAATTAACTCGTCTAAAACTAAAGTTTTACATATTTCTTCTCCCCATAATCGTGAAAGAGACTTTCCTATAAATATCATTTATCATGATTTTAATTGCCTTCATAATGTGGATGAAGTGACATATTGTGATTGCAGTTTAAAAATAGAATGTGTGGACGAGTATGAGTACCTGGGCGTAATTGTTGATCGTAACTTTTCTTGGAGAAATCATATTGATAAACTATGTAATAAACTACGCTCATGCTCTTCTCGATTGTATGCACTTAAATATATTCTGCCCTTTACATTATTTAGAGCCGTTTATCAATCTATGGCCGAATCATTAATTTTATATGGCATTCTAGCTTGGGGCAATGCTTCGCGGTGCCATACGCAAAGGGTTGAAGACCTACAAGTTAGAATGCTAAAAATGGTAATATGCGACATCAAAATCGATACTACACTTTCTAGAAAACAAATATTTTCATTTTGTAATATACTGCCAATTTATTCTTTATTCGTATATAGATTTTTGTTGTACTTTTATTTTAAACCGGATTTTAAGATCCCTATGGACACCTGTAAGGAGACAAGGCTCAAAGTGGCGGGCACCTTACAAGTTCCTAATTATACTAACAAATATGGCCAACGCTCTTTGTCTTATTCTGTGCCAACTATATTTAATATGCTACCATCCTCACTCAAAACCCTGTCGTCTATTTCTAAAATTAAATCTGAACTAAAAACACATCTACTTTCTGACACCTTTTTACTGTGAATGTTCCGTTTATATTTTAATTACTGCAAACAAGTTAATTCTGCATTTGTATTGATTTTTGTAAAGTTCACTTTCTTAGTAGTTTCAAGTATTTAGTTCTATACATTATTTTGTTATTGTAAATACATGTTCCGTTTTTCTGTTCTGTTCTGTCACTATGTATAATATTTTTTATTATGTACCACAGTTAAGCCAAGTCTTGGCTTTGTGGGTGCTTGGAGTCATAAATAAAAAAAAAAAAAAAAAAAAAAAAAATAATTTTAATTGTTGTGTATTGCTGAACACAAAGATTTAGAGGACCGTGATGATAATCATACAAAAGGTCCTAGATAGTTTTTGAAATGGTCTATTAAAGCAGTATTGTTCGTATTTTTTAAATAAATTCAGTATCTTAAATTTATAATTACATGGGGTTAAATTTGATTTACATGTATAGCCCTACATATTTTATTTGCCAGAAAGGATGACAAATGGATTGTGTTTGGATAAAATTAGAAAATTTAAATAACATTCTTCAAATTGTCAAATTTTGACCACACGGTACATCTTTTGCATTTGTTTAGTGAGAATTTTGTAAAGCGTGACAATTTAACAAATTCAGTATCTAAAATTTATTTTTACATGGGGTTAAATTTAATTTGCATGTGGTATAGCCCCAAATATTTTATTTGCTAAGAAAGGATGAAAATGGATTGTGTTTGGATGAAATTAGAAAATTTAAATCATATTCTTCAAATTGTCTAATTTTGACCACACGTTACATCTTTTGCATTATTGTTTTGTGAGAATTTTGCATTATTCCAAAACTCGGTAGGTACATTGTTTGAATGTTATTTTATAGAAAAAACAAAAATCCTCAAATGTTCAACGTTTTTTAAGCAAAGACTCGAATTCAACCATTTGGGTAAATGTGACCGTATAACTATGTACACAAAATTCTGTTTTCTTTTAATTTTTTTTACAAGTTGTTACAAGAATTAAATAGTCATAAGCGAATGTTGTTGTAAAGGATGTACGTGTACCCTAGTTAATTGTACCTTGAACCTTGAACCTTGTACCTTGTACATTGTTGTGCCTTGCCTTGTCGTTGGCACTTGCCCAAAGTTTTAGTGAATCTTAACTCACATCATCATAACGCTGCGTAAATTTAATTGTCTTAACATTCTTACTAGTATCACATACCATAACACTTTTTATTAACACTGGGGATTTTTCTAAAATGAAACAACCTGTATGTATACAGATTGACTCTGAAAGATTCATCCTAATTTGCCGTGTTAAAACTACTCCCCCCCCCCCCCGCCTTTCTTTCGGCCGATCGTGTGGTCTCATCGATTGTTGGATAATCTGCGTAATTAATGGTGTGCCTGGGGCATCAAGCCATGGTCGGAGCTAAACTCCGTGCGCGGTCAACTTGATAGAGTCTGCTAGAGTGACAACTAGAGGGAATAAACTCCGTGTGCAGTCAACTTGATGAATTCCGCTGGGTGACAACTAGCAATTACGAACTACTTAATGAATATACTACCCAAATGTAAGTAATTCTTGTCTAATGTATTTTAATGCAAGTTTAACGAAATTCAACAGATTGCTGGGGTCATTTCTAACTATATTAGTGATTGTTCCTTTTGTTATGGGTTACCGATATGCAAATAAAACTTCTGACATAATTTGATAACATTACTCAATCTTGATTGATATTATATACAGAAAATACGAAATAAGGATAATCTAGTTTAATATAGGGATTCAGGGCAGAATAAAGAAACATATCTTTCGTCATGTATGCCCTTTAATTGTTATTATTATTTTATAACTCAGTTTGATTTATAACAGCTGATAACACCAACATAAAATTATGAAAAAATTTACCTAATCTATCGATGTTTGATTCGTGGATCAAGTTATGTGTAACAGGGTATAGACAATGACCACATCTCATTACATCAGCTTTAAAGTAACCGACTATTTGTTAAAGATTAATACCTAGAATCAAGTAGAAAAGCTCCGCTCAAAGTCACACTTTGTACAACAATTGTCGTCAAAACAAATTGCCAAATTCCACTGGCGCACATTTGCGTTTAATTGGAAACCAATGAAAGTACTCGACATTTCAAAAAGCAATCAATTACAAGCTAACATGTTGTCAAGTTGTAATTGTTTACGAAACCGTGACGAAATCGCCACTCGTGGATTCCAAACGGCCATTGTGTTTTATACGTACTAGTGTAATTAGAATGATTTGACCATTGTGTATGTAGTGTAGGGTAGAGGATCAACGTAATGCGATTTCTGTCGATCGTGACGTAAAGCCTATTCGGAACACATGGATAAATTAAAGTGTACAAACCCACGTCCATGGTATTTTAACAAGTGCCTAGGCTTTTTTTCTCAAATATATGTTATCAATTCACTTTTAACAGATAGCAGATAAAAAAACGCAATATTTTGCATGAGAAATACATCCCATATTATGTTTCTTAGTTTTGTATGTGAAAACTCAAACTAACTGCAAAACTACGCATAGTAGGGTACTACGCTCGTAAAGAACGTTGTGATTTCAGAATGCCAATACCAGTTCATAAACCATCATACCTTGAAGTGTGTCAATTGTATGTTTGGAACTTTAAAGAATTAGATTTTATTGCACATTGTTATTTCGTCAGTTTAAATCTAGTTAGCGCAATCAACAATAATTGATAAGTTCGTCTCAAGTTGTAAAATGCAAAAGCCAAAGAGCCACAGCGTTGATCCCCTACCAGACACTTAATACTCAAAGATTTGGCTGTTTAATTGTGAAATACAAAGCCAATATCGTGGTATTCGAAACACGCGATCTATGTTTTCAGCAGAACAACGTATCGTAACACAGATGGTTGAGACAGTACGGATAAATGAAAACATGATAAAAATGAAAATAAAAGAAAACAAACCCTCAGCTAGCTCAACTTTGGGTTGTTGGTAGAGCACAAGAAATATATGAAAAGTTGTTGTTGCTTAAATAAAAATATGAGATTATGGTTGTAGGATAATAGGAATAAAAAAATAGAAGTGTATAAAATATAAATGTTAATGTTTAATTAATAACACAAATGACACAAAAGATACACAAAAATGAAAATGAAATACATAATTAAACAAAATGAATGAATGAAAACAAAAGTCTGAAATAAATATCGTTAATACTAATCTACCTCCCTATGGCCATAGTATAGGTAAAAAAAGTAATAACGATACCTGTTGTAGCGCTGGCTGGAGATGGCTTGATGTACGGATGGCGATGGTGATATTGATGATGTTGACGATTAGGTTGATGCAGCCGGAGAGCGTGGGTGTTTATAACTGTCTATGGGTTGGAGTTGTGGTGGTCTCTTGTTGTTGTATTGTTATTATTGTGTCCCGTTCGTTGTCTCATACGTTGTTACTAAATACTTATTAATTTATATTTACTGATTACTTATTATGATGATTACTTAGTACTAAAAACTACACTTCACTCACACCCGACCACGTTCGGCCAACCCGGCCATTGTCTCTCCTGACACCTTGGCCCGCGGCCGTCGTACGCCTAAAAAACCGACCTATTCGGCCAAAGGCCGTCTTTGTTCTGCCCACGTCCCTCAGGACTCCGGCTACAAACTTGCCCCTGTGTTCTTAGGGCGACCAATCAGAAGGCTCATAATTAGTGACGTCATGGAAGATTTTGAATTTGGTTTACCCTAACTAGGGGGGTGTAGTGGCCTAAAAATGGACTAGCCTGGAACTTAGCCTTGAAGTGGAAGTTCTCACCCTCGGCGTGGTAAGAAACTCTGACCTCCCCTCCAAGACAAATACCAGACCGTCATTAAAAATGTCAAATAATTTAGAAAACTGATACTCTTCTGAGTGGTTTCCCTTGACTTGGAGCACATGTGGCTTTTAAGAACACTCAAGCCGTGTGGGACAAGCCTGTACCGTCTCAATACCCCTCGAATATAATTAAATACTACAACGTGTAATTAATTATATTCCATTTAAGTGAAAAATCTTAAAAATTACAAACAAATTAATTTAAAATTAATACATATCGATTACAAGTTAATTATGAGTTAATACAAGAATGATACTTAAAATTATTATAATATTTGCATAATGCTAAGTCGGGTTACACTTAAAAGTTTGAGCTGCAAACTCCTTACTACGATCGCACTATACATCTAGCTCTTTAAATGGCACGTGGCTGTTCGGACAGGGTCGTCGTAAAATACTAACAACTACCCCTCCTCTAGACCCTACTTTTTTTTGTGGTCTCACACCCCAAAACCTTTCCACATTCTTTCTTACATCTGTTTTTCAACACTTGACCAAATTCTTTCCACATGTTACAACAGTTTGAAACCCTCTTGTATGAACAACAAATAAATGAATGGCTCAGGCAATAATCGTTCCAGTTTACAACATGACTCCATAACAAAGTTACTTATTTACCACTGCTCTGAGTACACTATGATAGCACCTGTTAGCGGTATCCACGAAGAAAAACACCACCAAACGTACGCTATTCCAATTACTTACATACTAATTACGACACAACAGATTGTTCATAAAAACTAAATCTCAGTACGGCCTCTCTACCGGTGAGTGCAAGAAAAGAATCTGTTGGCACAAAAATAAAAAACGCACGCTATACTAACCACCACTCAACAGTCTACCCATAGTTACCCACGAACAGTCAAAAACAATTACAACACTTACTTGCAGACTTGACGTTAAATGAACACAACTCAACTACCACCAATTAAAACTGAAATGACCTTCACAACTATCACCCTAACTCATCCGCCAATTTATTTGTATGTCGCACAAACGAATTCATTTTACTTTTGAAATTACTTTTATTGAATTTAAGTTAACACTACTCCTCACCTCACGATTAACCGAAATATAACTCGAAACCTCTTGAACATTAAACTTCCACTAATAAAACTTCATTCTACCTCATCCACCCCTCATAAACCTTATCGCACATCCGAAATGAACTCCTCCTCTAAACACAATGAAACTTGACAAACAAAACCTTGCACTTCCTCTCAAAATACCAACTTAAACGACTTCCAAATTAACAAACTTCCATATGACACCTTTTTTAAACCCAAATCTTAGCGCGAACAAACTCTACATCCCTAATTTCTTCAAACACGTCCTATCTCCCCCCTTGGGACAGAAACCGTAACACCAACAAAAAAAAAACATCTGTTTTCGAGCTGAAGGCTCTGACCTCGTACGAACCCTCCAAGACCGACCCCCCGAAACCAAGCTCACTGCCCGCTGTTTACAAAACATCTTACATAACACAAAATACGTAAACTAAAATTAACACAATTACGTACGCTATTTAATCTATTGTTAATCGGCCTAAACTCTAATTGATCGCAACGTTCGTCATAATAACTCGCTCGTCTCTTATGGAGCACATCCTCGCAAATTATTTAATTGTTACATCCGGGATTTTATTCATTCTATCGTACCACCTCGGAAAGTTAGCGGGTTAAATTTCTTCTTACTCCGACAAATAGACACACTCTCATTACTCCTTTCCCGCCTTTCCTTACTCCCTTTTACCTCTACTTCCTTAAATTTAACTCTTCTCTTCTTTAGCTCTCTCTTACTACTTCTGTTCTTACTTGATACGCACTTCTTTAACTTACGCAATCCCTTACCTTTCCTCAACCTCTTTACTTTCCTTAAACTGAAGTTACTTTTCTTTCCTTTATCTATGTTTACTTTCTTCCCCAACACATTAACACTTGAATCTACTTCGCTTATCTTTGACTCTAATTCGCAACTCACTATCTCAACACTTTTATTTTTACCTTCCTTACTTCCATAGATTACTTCGTGCATCTCATTCTTACACTCTACTATTACTTCTTTTAACTCTTCCTTAAACTTTTTCCTATCGTTTCTTAACTCCTCAATGAATTGTTTCATATCTTTCTTAAACTGTTCTGCGTTGTCATTCATATCCTTCATATCTTTCTTTAACTGTTCTGCATTATTATCCATTTTACATTCCATGCTTTGAAAGGTATCCTTCATATCTTTCCTTAACTTTTCTGCGTTATCCTTCATATCCTTCCTTATCTGCTTATTATCGTTTCTTAACTGTTCTACGCTGTCCTTTATTTCCTTTAAGAGCACCAACAGCTCACTTTTTTCCACTGCCATTGTTTCAAATTATCTTTACTTATTATAAAAAAATCAATTATTAAACTACAATTACTTATTCACTCGTTACCAGATTACATGACAAAGACATGACAAGGCTCGTTAAATACAATTATTAATCTTAACACAATCAAAATTCGTTACAATATTTATGTTTTAATATATCACTACAACCTTTTTATAAACAATTACTGCAACAACGAAATACTAAGTGAACAAAATAACAGAAATCCTGGGCGGTGAATCGGACCCCATACGTTTTTACGATTCACGCCACACGTTGCAAGGCGCCATTTGAGACAGTACGGATAAATGAAAACATGATAAAATGAAATGAAAATAAAAGAAAACAAACCCTCAGCTAGCTCAACTTTGGGTTGTTGGTAGAGCACAAGAAATATATGAAAAGTTGTTGTTGCTTAAATAAAATATGAGATTATGGTTGTAGGATAATAGGAATAAAAAAAATAGAATAGTATAAAATATAATATTAATGTTTAATGAATTTAAATGACACATATGAGATACACACAAAAATGAAAATGCAATACATAAACAAAAATGAATGAACAAAGGAAACAAAAATCTGAAATAAAATATCGTTATTACTATTCTCTACCTCCCTATGGCCATAGTATAGGTAAAAAAAGTATAACGATACCTGTTGTAGCGCTGGCTGGAGATGGCTTGATGTACGGATGGCGATGGTGATATTTATGATGTTGACGATTAGGTTGATGCAGCCGGAGAGCGTGGGTGTTTATAACTGTCTATGGGTTGGAGTTGTGGTGGTCTCTTGTTGTTGTATTGTTATTATTGTGTCCCGTTCGTTGTCTCATACGTTGATTATTAATTTATATTTACTGATTACTTATTATGATGATTACTTAGTACTAAAAACTACACTTCACTCACACCCGACCACGTTCGGCCAACCCGGCCATTGTCTCTCCTGACACCTTGGCCCGCGGCCGTCGTACGCCTAAAAAACCGACCTATTCGGCCAAAGGCCGTCTTTGTTCTGCCCACGTCCCTCAGGACTCCGGCTACAAACTTGCCCCTGTGTTCTTAGGGCGACCAATCAGAAGGCTCATAATTAGTGACGTCATGGAAGATTTTGAATTTGGTTTACCCTAACTAGGGGGGTGTAGTGGCCTAAAAATGGACTAGCCTGGAACTTAGCCTTGAAGTGGAAGTTCTCACCCTCGGCGTGGTAAGAAACTCTGACCTCCCCTCCAAGACAAATACCAGACCGTCATTAAAAATGTCAAATAATTTAGAAAACTGATACTCTTCTGAGTGGTTTCCCTTGACTTGGAGCACATGTGGCTTTTAAGAACACTCAAGCCGTGTGGGACAAGCCTGTACCGGATCGAGGTGTGAGTGGGATTACTGCCTTCTATAATATGTTGTGCGATGCGACGCGTTTAGAAGGCCCTTACTCCCAGATGGTGGACGAACTGCGGGATTACGGTGTGAATGATATGTGCGTGTGCCAAAGTCAAGCTACCTGAAAGGGTTTTGTACGATAGGAGATAAGATAAAGTGTCAAAGTTTTTCGATTGATATTAATAGCAAAGAGTGATGATGATTATTCTTGGTTGAGATAAAATTAATACCAACTTTACAAATCTGATGAGATAAACAAAACGCTTTAGAACTAGATGGGTGGTTTTTGAATTTTGTAATTACATATTTTCTATTTTTCTACTTAACTTGTTATTTTCTACAAGTGCAACAATGAATAACGATGAAGGACTATTAAACGGACACAGTTTGGTGACCATACTTTGAAACGTGGGTTCCGTTCATTACAAAAACACTACAGAATAAAAACCAAAATAGAGAATAATTGTTTTATTCAAAAATTAAGTGATATAATGGAATATTAATATAAATAGCTGTGGATTGTCTTCTGCATACCTGAAAAGCTCAGACTCAAACTCACCATAAAAACTAAAATATGCATTGGATTTTATAAATATTAAAAAAACAATTAATGATTTACTTATAATTTGTGAATTCCCTTATCAATATAAATTCGGTGTAAAAAACTGATGCTGGATCATCGACTAGTAATAAATCGCAATGTTGGTACCATTTATGTTCAACTTATTTTCTTCCGAGTGATCATAGCTGACCAAACCATAGCATTCTCTTGCAGAAATCAGAATGAGGTTTTAAGGTCAATTATCGATTTTGCACTTTTACTATCATTTCCAATAGACTTGTGTCAATCAAAACGTCAACCAATGCTTTAGCTAACGAGATCGCGGATTATTTTCAACAAAACTGATTTTAAAACAAATAAAACACTTCATAAAATTAATTCTTCACGTATAGTCTTCATGATAATAGTTTACCAACAAATACATTGTGTAACTTTCACATAATTTCGAATAAATATTTCAATTACTTTATTCATTATATTTCGCAGCAACATTATATCGAGTTATTCTCTTTAATGCTAAATAGCTAAACCTTCAGACAAGTTGCTAACCCGTGCGTGCCTGGAACTAAAAGAATTGGACTATTCCGTGCTGTAAAAAAGTGTTTAATGAATGGTTATGCAAAACGTAAATGCTTTTCAAGTATTATAAATACCGTGATTAATCCAATCACTCATTCACCATCAGCCGTTCTAACCACAGCCTACAGCAATAACGAGACTACCACATGCAACATGTAATTAAGTTAAAAGACTCGTGAATGTATCGGAAAAAGAAATCTAAATACTATATTATTGGTAGGTGATTTTATCGAAACATTATTGCGTAAGTACATAATTAAAAATGAACGTTGAAGTTATAATATATGTAAAATACAATAATGTGTTTGGCTAGACTAGAGTTAAGTACAATGCAGGTATTATAAGAGCATGTTATACTGGCACGCTTTGATGCAATCTAAGCCAGGCGTCATGCACTTTTGTATAGCGCAGTTGAATATCACATTAGTAAATTATATATAAATTATAATTGTAAATTATATATATATATATAATTATTATTTATATTATATTATAAATGGAGATTGAATGCAATTATAATAAAATTTACCGTGACTGTGGATCGAACCAAGGTCATTTGGTCCTAAGTACCTGTATTATTGCCACTTGAGTCATGTTGTAAAACATCTTTTAAAATATTGCGGTGTTTTTTTTTAATGAATGCTACAAGATGATCGATCAAACAGAAGACTGTATGCATACCCGCAAATATTTTTGTCGTGTGCTTAAACAGGCACTGTAGGAATTACATATATTACATTTAAAAAAAATCAGTTTTCAATTTATCGTAAAATATAATTTGCTAAAGAATTAGTGTAAGGAATATCATTTTAATGTTTTATAATTAGATCACTCCTGTTTCGCTCAGTCTTATTTTCGTCGCATTGCATTTATTTATATTATTCAACTGTGCATAATGGAACATAAAACTAAATACCTTTAATTAATATGACCATTGAGAAACGAAAAAAGAATCAAATCACAATAAAAAAAGTGTACCCGGCACCTCCACCAAAACAATTTTGTTTTTCAATTATTTATTTAAAATAGAGGATTTAGATTTAAATGTAGCCTGAAAAGTGGCCATTAATTAAAATACACATCATTGGTTTGAAACAAACAAGAGTAAATGCATTTTCGATTCAATAAGTCGTACTCTCAAAAACTTCAAAAAATGTTTTTTTTATCAGTTGTTCCCACTGTCCATACAACCACTGATTTACATATTCATACTTAAATATTGATAGTAAATAAATAAAATAAATAAATAAATTCACATTTAGAGTCTCTCAGTAACGAAACTGATTTTCAGTGGGGGTCTTTACTTTAAAGCGACCAAACCAACCCTGTAGGCTCCAAACACCATCGACCATCGACCATCGAATTATTGGATGGTTATCGCTCACTCGTCAATGATCGGATCGGAACCCACAGGGTTGGCTCAGTCGCTTTAAATTACCACTCAAATATGGCTCAGTCGCCACTCAAATCTTACAAAACATTTGTTTCAAGCAATACTAAAATATACGAGATTCTGATTAATGAAAAATAAGGGAAAACTCCCCAAACAACAACTAAAAAATTCTGACTACAAGATTTATTATACCAGTAGAGTTCATTTTACCGTGATACATAAATAACCTTCATGCCAAACACTAATTATGATAAAATAGCTAAAAAAAAAAAAAACGATATGAAACTCTGAAAACGTGTAAGTCGCGTTACTGGCCTGAAAAACACTCAGATACGCTTTATCATGTTTTCGGGTGTAACAGTAAATTCTGCCACGTCCCGCTGGGTGAATTATGTGAGGCAATGTTTTATGTAATCACACTTCATCTTAGTAATAATTAGGTTGGCAACACGTTCGGCTGTGACTATTGTCACGCGGTTTATTGTACCCTCGTGCAACAGGCTTATTACAAGTAAAATTTCAATACACTTATATAAAAAACTACTGTTTTCTTAAAGAAATGGTTAAATTGTAATTGATTCACTATTTATTTATGTTAATAAATCTTCTATTTAGCTGTGAGACGGATTTGCAAAGGAGGACTGGGTAAGTCCTATAGTGTTTTTATTAAATTCAATTGAGTTATAGATTGTGCGATATTAAAAAGTAATTTTATGTTACGGAAGTCAAATTAATAATAATATAAACCTTTATCTAATATAAGTTTGTAGATACCATGAAATATATGTATATTGTAGTGAAGCCTGTAAATAAAAACAAAATAAGATAGTATGGGAATATTGAAATATAATCAAGCACGTCATTTGTAGTATCCGGTAATAATAAGGATTTAAAACTATGATTTTAAACCAAATTAACGTACATAGAAACCATTGAGATATCCGATTGCAAAAACACTGTTTTACATTCTAAAGCCGTAGCATTTTTTGGTATTGTGTTAATGTTTCACATTTAACAACCATTTATAGTTTTCGTATGTGGTGATGTATAAGCATTTCTGGGAACAATTTCTACGTTTTGGTTTGCGCAAAAGATAACTTGAAAAGTGATTTAAATGAAGACTTGATGCATATCTTTAATAACGGTATATAAGAATAAAAACCAACAGAATTTAAATAAAATATATATACGAAAATCTTCCAAAAACTTAAAAAATATAATTTTTGTTTACAAGAAGTTACGTCGTAATTTAATATTCTGAATTGTTTTCTTAAATCTTTATTAACCACTTATATATAGACGATAGCATTTACTGCAACAATTGATATATTAAATTATTAAGGATTTCCCACATAAATTATTTCCTATCATGGACATCATGCATATTGCACTGCACACATAGTTAGCCAGAGGTTAATATTTCCAATACTGACTGTAAATTATCCATGTTTCTCATGACACAAACATCTGGCTACGTCATTGCATAACAATGTACTTCTTTCAATCATAACTCACAAACAATAAAAACAATTATAAATTAATAGCACAGATGAAATTACCTTTGGGGATTGGAACCTATAATTAAGGGCAAGCTAACTTTGTGGTTATTTCGAAATAACATATTGATAATTGGGTCATTAGCTATTTGACATGGATGGTGGGTTTGAAATTAATTCCCTTTAACTGTCACATTCAATTCATTATATATGTCAATCAATACCAATTATATTATTACTTCATTATTGCACATAAGCAATTAACGGTATCCATTAAATAAATATGGTTCTCGTTTTTTGACATTTAGTTCATAAAATTAATGTGGATTAAATACTATAGTATTTGTTATAAATCAAACATCAACAACTAGCTTAATGGTCTGGTTTTATGTGTAATGGCAAAAAACAACTAGATCATAAGTGTTACGGGTGGAAATGACATAATATAATAGCAACAGATTTATGAAAAGCGATAAAAAGGACGTAATAAAATCGAAGTATGTTTGAAATAACGTTTTGGATATAGAGTAAGTTAGGATTGTGTAGCTTGAAATAAGTACAGCTGTTAATTTCAAATATTATTAATAAGATCAATGGAAGATACCACAAAATTATGTTATAGTAAGGTAAAAATTAATAATTACATATTTTGGAGTAGAATGTATACATTATTATTTGTCTTATTATTACTGAAAGAAATGTTTGTCTTTACAACAGCTAAGATCCTTTATCAAGAGATAATTTTATAAACCTTAATACTACGCATGAAGTTCCTTCTAAAACTCTCAAACAAGTAAGTATATATTAACCTAAAATGTTGGAAACAAAAACGAGACACACGCTTTTATGTAAATGTAAATATTTTTTCATCGCTGGAAACTAGCTTCATGAAAATACTAGACTTACCTTCGTTAAACATAATGAAACTCGTTTTTTAAGCTCATGTCTTAAATTTTTCTGACCTTATACTATGGGAAATAAAACAGCAATAAGACAAAAGCAAAAGGTTGTGATCTTTCGAAATACCATGATTAGAAAACTTAAAACATTTAAAATGCGGAATACAAAATTACCTATATTCAATTGATTTAAGCAAAATCTTAACTACTGTTCTAAAAATCTACTTTAATCAATATCTTTAGAATAACATAATGTTAATTTAATTTTCCAAACCATATTTGCACCACTAGGTATTGTGATATTTATGTTATTTTTTATTTTTTACCTATCTTTCCTCTCAAGTAAAGTTCCTCGAACTATTAATATTTATCCGCATTCTTCCTTTGTTGTATCCAGGATAGAATAGATACTGGTTAACTCTTCTTCTCGTACAATGTTATAATTTAATAAGTTTACATGAATTTGCTATTGAAGGAGTATAAATCTCCAATCGAATTAATAAACACCATACAAATAATAACTTACTTCATCTAAGATTATATTCCAAACAATAAAATTAGGAAACGTTTTACACACCGGAATAAAAAAACGTTAACTCTGTTTACTTAAAAATTAAAACATCTGATGGGTTAATATGAATATATTTTAATCTTAACAAAAGAACATTCTGAAGTATCTACGTACAAATAATTATTGCACTTAATTCTTGATAATTCACGTTCCTACAATACAATCAATCCATTCAAGAGAGAAAACATAGATAAAGGCCATTATTTCAGGCTCCAGACTTATAATTAAGTTGTAAAAAGTACCTCGACTTTAAAGTTGTCTGTTAACAACGCCTAACTTAGCACTATTGTAGGGACAGGCATTGAAAACCGATTCTTAATCAATTTAAGAACACTCTTTCTTTCAATCTATTTCTCCATCGCTGTTAGTGTTTTAAAAAACGTTAAACATCACTTCCAAAAAGCTTTTGGCTAAAAAAAGAAACTAATTGATCTTAGAAGAATTCAATCCACGAAAGAAAGCGAAAGAGAAAGCAAGTATCTGGCGTAAATAGAAAGCTTTTGTTTGTAGAAATCATTACAAAACAGTGAGACGAAAGAATTGTTGACTATAGGGGTGAAGATAATTTAAAGTAACTGTAAGCAGGGTCTTGAGTACGAGATAGCATGGCAACAGCTGACGTTAATTTTTGTTTTGATTAGTTCTATTTTACCAAGCTTCGAATTCAATTTAATATCTACCCTGAATGTGAGAAGAGTTCTTTTTGGTTTGACTTAGAATGAATGACGAAGTATTATTGTACTGAAAATATAAATAAGCGATCTTTAATTGAAAGTGAAAATTTCAGAACGACCAATGTTTTTATAAATCATAACGAGATCGAAATGAAATTTACCAATATCAAATACGAGAGTCGAATGTGAAGCTCATTATTACATCATTTTAATCTAGATCCTGATACAAATCGCGACCAATAATCATCTAACTTACCGCAATGAAATGAGAAAACACTTGTTATGAGCACAGTTGTTATGAGTATTAGAAAAGTTGTTATGAGTTATTAGAAAAGTTGTTATGAGTTATGAACTCATATCATTGTCATTGTAGTATAAAATCCGGGTTTGTATGTGTATATTATTTTAATCCTCTAATAAGATAACATTCTTAATAATGGCTGAATATATAAATAATAAATACAGACACTTCCGGTAAAAAACAATAATAAACCGTCCCCAACATCGTCTCGTCATGAAACCTCATCCTATTCGTAATCGTTACTAGATATAAAATATTATAATATAATAGTTTTATAGTTTACATTTAAGTTACCACTTAGTTAAATAACTCACAGTATTCAATAATCCGCACACCAGATATTTGTCTACGGACTCTCAAGACATAACTTCTGTCCGTAGATATTAATATCAATGTACAAATCGTCCAATAACCATTCTGTTATGTATCATGTGGAATTATTGAATAAAAATTGAATTGAATTGAATTGAATCTTTTACTCTACGACTCGTCAGTAAAATTGTCCAAGTGCCACCAAGACAAAGCGTAGATAACACACAAAATTAAGAATCCAACAAATATTAATACATAATGCCAGAAATAATAGTTCCACATAACAACATAAACCCAAAAGCAACTTTAAAAACTAAATACAACACAATTCTTTCATAAGAAACTTCTCTCATTAACAGACGATAGAAAAGATTTGGCTTCGAAAATCAACAAACACAAAAAAAGCAATTTCCGAACACTTTTTTCCATCGTGGGCGAAGAACCAACAGCTGCTACACCGCCTATATCGTTGGTTTCGGTGAAATGTAACGTTTCCTATTACTCGTGATGGCTGTTCGAGAACTATAAACCAGTGAGGCTGATGCTTCACACAATTGATGAGTTTTTGGACGAGGATAAATCGACAATGTAGTGATGCTGACAATTGGAGGAAGCTGAGAAATTTACTAAATGCACGGTTGGAAACAAAATGGGCGATTCGTCATGGTGTTGTTAGACTCTTACTTGCGATAAAATGTAGAAGAGTTATCTTTAAATGTAAATGTAAATGTATCTAAAATAATTATTTGTTTTATATATTTTATTTTATAAGATAAATGTGAAATTATTTGAGAACACCAAGGAGACACTAGACATAAATATGTGATAAGAAGTAGAAGAGTTATTTTTATACGCACATTTACCGAAAATGATAATGTTTTAATATATTTATTTCTACAAAATCAATGTGAAATTATACGAAAAGCACTTTAAGGTGGGAACTAGCCATACATATGTGAATTACACGCTTATAGCTCAGGAAAATATACAAATTAATTCATAGTTTGGTAATAGATTCGGTGCACCGGACATTATGACTGATTAAAGTGAAATTTCTGTCAACAAATATGTTGTTTTACATTTTGGGACATGTCCATGATGTATTACAAATAATATTTTAATCTTCAATAAATGATCTAGGAACAATTTTATCGATGACACGATACTAAAGCAATGCTGAACTACAATGAATGTTTTTTTAGAACTTGTTTTTATTTGTCTAGCGTGAATAATGTGAATAACATAAGTGCCATTTTTAGACGTAATGCAAGCAAGTACATATTAACTAGTTTTCCTGAAATTAAAATCTGAATACATACTATAGATGTAGAAATCGTTTATAGAAACATTTAAATAAAAAAAACTTAGTAGCAAACACACCTCCACAAAAAAAGAGTTGTATAATATTTAAATGTTCTCAAACCAAAAACATAATGTACGATGTTCAAAACACCGAATTTAGAACATTGAGTGAGTAGACGATTTATGCCCAGTGGTGTAAACATGAGGCGATTTAAATTGAAACCAAATTTACACGTTTCCTTTATGTGTGTAGTTCTGCATACATTTCTATCGCATGTAACTGAGAGCTGTAAACGTGTCAAGACATGTCCTAGACGGGCAATGACCGCAACTGAAATCGTTTCGCGGTTCCTGCGGGAATACCCAACATGTTTGTCCAGACAGGGGTACAGTCTGCCACATAAACAAGTACAGTCCGCCACATAAACATGTACACTCATTTCAACCGAAATAGAGAGCTCAGAGGTTAGACGCGAGTTTATAATTTGGGAGGTCTCCGGTTCGATTCCGACGCTCTTTAATTCTAACTAAGTTTAGATATCTTCAAAGCTTCTTTAACCGTGCATTTTTTAAACAATGTTTTGTAAATTTTTGTTACTTTTATTTTTTTATTTATTTTATACTTTAATACCTTTTTCTTCTTTTATGCTTCATTTTTAAGAGTTTTCTTTCATATAATGGTATTATTATTCAAAATATCTTAGTAACTCTTGTTTACTGCTTTATATCTTGTATGTTTTATATTTAATTATTTTTTGGTTTTCACATTGTTTGGATAAACTTGTTTTCATTATGTTATCCAGATTATATTATGTAATTTTAAATGTTAATTTCTGTATTAAGTTTTTAATTACTTTTAGTAAGGGTTGGCAATCACTCTTTGTGTTTGAAACTGTGCTCTTTTCTGCCAACCCATATTCGGTATTGTAAATATGAATAGGAGTATCTAATATTTTAAGAAATAAATAAAACTACATAACTACAATGCTCCATTACCTCAATTACTAGAATATTAACAATGGTTATTTTTACCCGGCGCCGCCACCAAATTGGAAATTCTTGTATTTAATTCGGTTTAACATTACTATCGAATGTATTCGAAGGGTACGAACAAGAAAATCGTTTTTATAAATTGCACATTGAATTAACAGTGGTACTAAGAAGTAGTAAGGTAGTAAGTTGGAAATTCTTGTAATAAATTCGTTTTAACATTACTACCGAATGTATTCAAAGCTTTTTTTTTAGTAACTTTTAAAATATGATTATATTTGAGAAATGTTTAACAAAAAATGTTGTTTGAAATGTTTATTATATTCAATGTGTCAAATATAATATTCATAAGAATTGTATTTGAAAGTTTAGTTTAATTCAATTTAATTATGTACTTATCTAGATTATCACTTGTTATCTGTACTCATATATAATTGTATCAAAGCCGTCGGATAGCGCCATCTTGTATAGTTTAAATCTCTTTTACCTAGAATACGCCCACACACAGGGTTTCGGCCCTAGGTGGGTATTCTTATTTGTAGGCCAAATACGGCTGGTATCACGTATCTAAGCTTATGTACACTGATTTGAAGATGAATAAAGACGCTTTGTATTGTATTGTATTGTATTAAGAATAAGAAGATCGTTTTTAAAAATTGCACATTGAATAGACAGTGGTTATAAAGTATATTCTAAGTAAATATGAGTAGGAGTATCTAAGAAATTAAGAAATAAATAAAACTAAATAACTCCATCACCTCCATAACTAGAATATGAACATAATTATTTCTATCCGGCCCCTCCACCAAATTTGAAATTCTTGTATTTAATTCGTTTTAAGATGACTATCGAATGTAATCTAAGGGTACGAATAACAAAATCGTTGTTATAGATTGTACATTGAATTAGCAGTGGTTATAAAGTACATTCTTAAGCCGTATCCACAATTGGAATCGGGATTCGAACGCAATCGAGAATTGTTATTTAACTTTGTTTTTATGCATAACACACAAAACAGAAAAGCTTAATGTTCAGTAAGCTGTTTTGTTGTTGTGTTGCAATATTGAGATATAATTAAGAAATGAAAATGTTCTGCGGTTGTTGACGTAGAGGTACCCTGCGCCCTTAAGGCGTGACAGCACCGCAAAGTGCGCGAATGTTGGCTGGCGCATTCTATGGACGTCCAAGTGAACCACATAACACGGAGTGAAGACTGGCTGACAGGTGGTGGTTGAGGGGAAGGAGGGGAAGACGAAGAAAACTCAACGAAGCAGCTGTCATGTCATGTAGTAGTGACGTAGGCATCGCAACCTGTCCGCAGACGTTTAAAACGTCGTTCGTAGAGCGCGCCACTCTCTCTCTGTAAATTCTTTCTCTATCTCTCTCTCTCGCTCTCTCTCTCTCAGTCGTAGAATTATAATTATTATTCTTTTTAATTTTAACTATTATTATTATTATGCATTATTCTAGTAAGTATTTAAGTAGTATTTTACTCCTTATATTTGAAATAGCTTTGACATAACTTGGCATTAATTAGATTCCACGCTAACTGAATAATTTATTATTCTTACACTTTATTGAATAGTTCTTTTTAACAAACATAGTGAAAATGTAATGCTTTATGTATAAACTTGTAAGTTAATTGTATCATTGTATTGTATTGTGTAAAAACGCTAGTTAGATGTAACAAAAGACCTTATGGTCTTAATCTTGCCAGTTGAAATAAAACATCAATCAATCAATCAATCTATCTATCTATCTCTCGGTGACGTGGCGTGGCATTAGAAGCTTTACTTGTGAAGGGTTGGTATACTTGTCCGAAAGTAACTACTCAAATGCTAACGAGAGAGCCGAGTCCAAAATCACCAATTTAATTTTCTACTACCTACTTTCAACCTTAAAGGCCGGCGCAGTTGGCCTAGGTCGATAAGACAATGGTCTAAAAAACCGCAGTCTCCACGTTCCAGGTTCGAATCCTGGCCTGGGCATGGATGTCATGTGGCGTTTTATCATCCTCATAATCACCACTCATCGTCTCGATTAGCCTCGTTACAAAAATAAAACCCCAAATATCATCATCATCATCCTACCATCTAGTTGAAACTGGCCCCTTGCCGATACTGTGGGACAGTTCAACTTTAAATAGTCGTTAGTCATTTTGAATCTTTGATTCTGTTTATAAAACGTTGATATTTTCTACATTTCTTAAATCATTATTACCACGATCTATCAAAGTAGGAGTCACTGTTTCAATATCTTGAAAAGTGCTCAATATATCAATATATCGGCCTTGTTGATTCTGACATTTGTCCGCAGGTGTTCGCACTGTCCAATCACTGTTTCACATGTTTCGTAATTGTAATATTGATCTTTGATTGGTTATCGCTCACTCGTCGATGGTGTTCGGAGCCTACAGGGTTGGTTAAGTCACTTTAAATTAAATTCCCCCACTGCAAATCAGTTTAGTTACTGAGTGGGTAGACTCTAAATGTGAATTTATTTTTATTTATTTAATAACATACAGTTCATTTTGGATGGCTTGTGATTGCGAGCCACCCATTGACGTGTTGTCTAAGTTGTCAAAGCAAGCTTGTGTGACACAGACATTAGTTTTAAAACAAGATGGCTACCGTAAGTCTACATGGATTGCGGAGGTGAGCAAATACTACCGGATGTCAATAAGATCTTCAGAGATACAGACTATGTAGACACGGTGAAGTGTTCAGACCTGAAGAGTCAACAGAGGTCATTTGTGACAAAGTTTGAACTAGGCATGGTTCCTGCGTTCTAGGTTGGAACCTTGTTATTAAATATATACCATTACTTCTAGGGTAGTTAGTGTATAATCAAACATCAGTTGTAAGTTAAAATATTAAAGAATTAATCACAGTCCTCAATATCGTCTCGTCAGCCCACAAAATGATTCGAGTTATTTATAATTGTTAATTAAATGCATAGTAATAATCTAGTTTTTAAGTTTATACTTAGTTAAATATATTACATTATTCAGTTCTCCGCACACCAGATATAATACTAACTGACTTACAAGACTAACTTCCTGCAGTAGGTATTGATCAACATTAAAAAATTTACTGTAATTTATATTGATTTGTAATATGTGGTATAACTGATTAAAACACTTCTTTACTGTCCTATATACATCCGACTAACCGTTATATCAAGGTTAATGAAAAAACTTAAAAATATTGTTATTTATACGATTGTCATTTCTTTAATCAAATCAAATTTTAAAAATTAATAAATTACAGAAATGTAAATCGTAACAACTACAGTGTTTTAAAGTTTTTAAATATATCGTTTAGCTGATACAAGACCAATGACCGGTAAGAACATTTTTAAAATCTAGAAACGTTATTAAGATACAACACAAAACCGTTAACTTAGCGACTTTATCCTAAGAAATAATAAATTTAAAAACCGAAAAGAGTTCTTAAGACGTTTTTTTAAGAGTCTGTTGCAGAAGATCTTTAAAAAAACTTTTAAAATCGAAAGTATGGGAAGATAGATTATACAGATATAATCAGGGTCTACCCTCTACAGATATCGGAAACAAATATCAATAGGATTGGATTCAAAAAAATAAATCGGGTTTAATTAAAACATAATGAATTATGCTTAATTTGTTCACTTTCCACAGTTACGATTTCAAAAGTTCTTTTAAAGATAAAACAAACAGGTAACCTTAGATTCTTCCGCCCTGTTGCCGCGCAGACTTTTAAGAGGCGTCCATGAGGCAACGCCGCAATCAAACGAGAGTAATCAGATGAAACCAGGCGCCGGTAGTAAAAGTGACCGACCGACCTTAATGTCACCGTTAAATACCTAATCTCATTGGTGGCGCAGTTGTTACAGCCCACGAACTATAAACACAGAAGTATCTTGATCCGAGGTTAGTGACGCGTCCAGTGTTAAGGGGGAGGGATAGTCTCACAATAAAAATCACGTGAGAGTAACCACTTTTAGGAACGTCATGAAAAAACTTTACAATGTTGGAAAAGTAATAAATGCAAGAATTGTGGTTTTGTAAGAACTAAAACTCGGGATTCAAAACGGTTTTTCGAATCCGGGTAGTTAGTAATTATAATTGTAGTTATTTTACAATACCAAATATAACTTAAATGATTGAATAAATAATTTTTATTTTTTAAATCTAGTTTCTGGTTCTTATTAAACTACAATTTGGGCAGTTATTTATCACTTTCGTAATATTTTGTAGCGTTACTACTATCAACATATTACTTACAAACCTTAATTTTACGCGGTTCTTAGTGCCGGTCATACAATTTCATAATAAGAAGGTTATACGTAGCAATTAAGCTATTTGGAGGATTTCATGGGTTTTTATTGGTGGTTTTCATGGATATAACAAGCTATTCTACGAATAAGTAGTTATTGGGACATTGTAAGACAGAACCTTAAATTAGTATAGCATTCGTTGCTATGACGGCTCCAAAGTCACCGTTTAAATGTACACAAGTATAATATAAATATATCCAAGTCAATTTCCTTACCTGAAAACCCCACCCAGAATCAGGAATCGAACCCGGGATGAAGGAAGTAGAATAAAACCCACCAGACTAACTAGCCACACAAATCCTTAAATAATGTTCATAAAAAATAAGTTTAATCGTGTGTGTATTGAGTGTGAACAAAAGCCACGTTTTTGACCCTACTAAGAGAACAAAAATCGCATGAAAATCGCATATTGTAAAAGTGAACGAAGCCTATAATAAATATTATATTTGTCAGCCGTCCATTGCATGTTTTCACCGCTACCGAGATTCTAAACTGTGTCCTTGACTGAAAGCCCAACTGTTGTAACCAGTAAGATCTCTATCACGCAAGTACTAAAGGTCGCAGATACCATCTCGTGTTCTAAGTTTCAAGCTGACCTGCCCTATTATTACCGCGATTAAACTCCGGCTATCGGTCGCTCGATCTCCGTTACGGAAGATAGGATGTGATTAACGGAGATTAGAATCTTAAACTACTTGTTTTTGCTGGCGAAATGGCCCATGAATACATGGCTTCTTAGTAGTAGATATTGTAAGGTTTAGTGTGCAGTGGCGGAGCGTTTTATGGGACTAATGGCTCATTGTGGACAAGTTTGTTAGAGATGTTTCACTTTTAAATGGGTTTAATCTTGTATAGATGGAATATGGTCGTGTTTTAGTTCATCAAAGGCAAAACGCTGGAAGAAAGAAAGAAAGAAAGAAAGAAAGAAAGAACGAAAGAAAGAAAGAAAGAAAGAAAGAAAGAAAGAAAGAAAGAAAGAAAGAAAGAAAGAAAGAAAGAAAGAAAGAAAGAAAGAAAGAAAGAAAGAAAGAAAGAAAGAAAGAAAGAAAGAAAGAAAGAAAGAAAGAAAGAAAGAAAGAAAGAAAGAAAGAAAGAAAGAAAGAAAGAAAGAAAGAAAGAAAGAAAGAAAGAAAGAAAGAAAGAAAGAAAGAAAGAAAGAAAGAAAGAAAGAAAGAAAGAAAGAAAGAAAGAAAGAAAGAAAGAAAGAAAGAAAGAAAGAAAGAAAGAAAAAAAGAAAGAAAGAAAGAAAGAAAGAATGAAAGAAAGTAGCATGACCAGGGCCCTGATTCTCTATGGTCAACGATCAGGTGATCACCGGTTTTGGTCGTTATGAGAAGGCTGTGACCCAATCACAGCCATCCATTCGCCTTCCGTAACGACAGAAACCGGTGATGGATGTACCGCAGATTTAGAGAATCGGGCTCCAGTTTAGTTATTTTGTATAAAACTAAACATATCACTAGAACAACGAAAAGTACAACTAATACCAATTGAGCAAAACAAAAACACAATACTCTTTCAACTATACATAACACATTATTAAACAATTAACAAATCTACACGGTAAACTCTGTTTGAAAATCCCAATCGTGAAATTATCTTATAGATAGACTATCTTTACTGCCGAGTTTCAATTGTTTCCCTAATAACATCGCAAACTCAAACAATAAAACCTCCTCACCCCCCCCACACTCACAATCTCCCTCAAATTAATTTGCATCACATATTAAAAGACTTGCTTTACCATTCTACATTATTCTACGAGCATTCCTAATCTAACTGCTGCATACTTAAGTTAAATCTCTTTTCACCATCAAACTATATATATATAACCCAACTTATACACTATACAGTAGTCACAACTGGCTAAAGTGTGCCGTACACGTTTCACAGTATAAAACGTAATGGACTATAAAACAGGGTAGGGTATGTGACCAACATTAACTGTTTTAATATGTATCCATGCACTGGATTCAATTCAATATTGAAACAATATCGAGTTGAAACCTATATAAATAGAGGCAGCACACTAAACTATAAAACAACGTTATAAACATCACGCTTCACAAATTGCTATTTCAATTAAATTTAATGCCAATTATACTGTCAGTATCACGCTTGGACATGTCTGTCATTCGAATATGACTGATGGAAACTGTAATGATACCTAGACTGGAAATAATTATATTGAGAGCGATGAGTTGTATTGTTTCTAGGTTGGTATACGAATTATAGCTTTGACGCTGGAAACCGAAATGCTGTAATACCCACATTACACGGTTTAATACTTTTGTAAAACTTATTGAATTAGCATCAATTAATAGAAGCTTTATTGTTGCAGTTTTTTACCAACTGTTTTTGATTCGCTTTTGTTCTTGAATTCAATAAGTTTGACGAAAGTATTGAGTCGTGTAATGTCGGTATAAGACCCTACCTTGCCAATAAAGCCTATCGTTTTTAGCATCAAACACTACAACTATAAACTACAACTACAACACCACATCAATGAAAAGGACAATTTAAGGATTTAAATAATATAATATAATTATTCCATTCACAATATGGACCCTACTGTATTTACAAACAACACCCATTACAAATAAACTTGAAACAATTTGGGTCAATAACATTATCACTTTTTTTAATGGTTTGATCATTCTTACTATATTACGATGTGTGGCGAAGTACTAGAATTATTAAGAAAATATATGATGTAATTAAAAAGACGAAACTGCAGAAATTAGAAGCTAGGGTAATAAAATAATCTTTAATGATTTGGAGACACTAGAATCACAGATGTGCACACGAGTATGTTAAACAATTGGAGCGTGAGTTATTAAATAACAGCGTCGAATAAGAGAACGAAAACAATTGCAAAGAACTTAACAAAGAACAGAAAATCATATTAAGAGTCTGCGGCAGCCAAGCGTGACAATTTAATTAAGGTCTTCTGTTCGTACCTTTAAAACAACATAGTTTGTAATCGAAATTGCTGGTTGAAAGCGCAGCGAAGTATTATTTAGTTCTATAGATTTAGAAATAATGAAATGATAAATATATTACGTTTTAATGTAATCCCATAATTGATATTTTATTGTTTTATCGGATTTTATTTTATTTGTTGCTGCATTTTGTTTTAGTTAACTGCAGACTTTGATAATATTTGCGCCATCTACAAAAAAAGTTCGATATTAACAGTTTTTTCGAAGATACTAACAGAAAACTTTTAATTCTCGTATGAAATCACAAAAGAGAACGTGGCCCGTCAAAACCATACCGTTGTTTTCAGAAGTTACAATGAAAATTGTATTGCCATCGAAAATTAACTCGTATTCAAAATTTGAAGAAAATCGGTTCAATAGAAGTGATCAAAAATCGATATTTTAAAATTTGAAGACAAAGATCGTGAATTGATTAAAATCATGACAATAAAAGGCTTTAATTTTGCACGGTCTTTAAAGTGAGTCTACCTTTCTGGTCTGGCCTCCTAGTCAAGAACCATTATCACACATTTCTAAACAATTTCAAATCAAGTTTCAAATTTCAAATTGCTAGAACAATGTATGGGATCCACGACATAACAGAGTATTACGAGTATTACGAGTATTCAGAATTTGAAGAAAATCGGTACAGTAGAAGGGATAAAAAATCGATATAGTAAAATTTGAAGACAGCGATCGTGCATTGATTAAAATCATGACTATAAAAGCTGTTAATTTCAAAAGGGGTTATAGTAAGTCTACCCTTCTGTCACGCCTTCTAGTTTAGCTAGAACAATGTGTGGGATCCACGACATAGAGTATTCAAATTTGAAGAAAATCGGTACAATAGAAGAAGTCAAAAATCGATATTGTAAAATTTAAAAACAAAGATCGTAAACTGATTAAAATCGTGAAAAAAAAGCCGTTACTTTCTCACAGTATTTATAGTGTCTACCCTTTAGGTCTGGCCTTCTACTCTAGCTAGAACAATGTATGGGATCCACGACATAGATTAATCAAAATTTGAAGAAAATCGGTACAATAGAAGTAGTCAAAATTCAAAAATCGATATTGTAAAATTTGAAGACAGGGATCGTGAATTAATTAAAATCATGACTATAAAAGCTGTTAATTTCAAAAGGGGTTAAAGTAAGTCTACCCTTCTGTCACGCCTTCTAGTTTAGCTAGAACAATGTGTGGGATCCACGACATAGAGTATTCAAATTTGAAGAAAATCGGTACAATAGAAGAAGTCAAAAATCGATATTGTAAAATTTGAAGACAGGGATCGTGAATTAATTAAAATCATGACTATAAAAGCTGTTAATTTCAAAAGGGGTTAAAGTAAGTCTACCCTTCTGTCACGCCTTCTAGTCTAGCTAGAACAATGTGTGGGATCCACGACATAGAGTATTCAAATTTGAAGAAAATCGGTACAATAGAAGAGGTCAAAATCGATATTGTAAAATTCGTTTTCAAAATCAAAATAATTATTTTATTGTTTGTCAGCTTGTTGTTTGTCCATCGATTCATTTAATTTGTTTCATTGTTGCAAGATTGCAAATCGATTGTTTAATTTGAAGACAGGGATCGTGTATTGATTAAAATCATGACAATAAACGCCGTTAATTTCCGCACGTTGTTTTAAGTAAGTCTACCCTTCTGGTCTGGCCTTCTAGTCTAGCTAGAACAATGTGTGGGATCCACGACACAGAGAGTAAATTCATCCCCGACCGCGGGGTGGGCGAAGCTCCGTATATCACCGAGAGGCGAAAGCTTTAAAAGTCCATCAAGCTAATGGAATAAACTCGATCTCTTCACGGACTTAATCTATACTCTGTTCCATCTAACATGACACCTCAACGTGGCAACGCTTTATCGTCCCCCTCTCAAGGTCACCGCAGAAGGTGTTCGAAGATACGAGACACGAGACTTAACGTGTGGTTTATGGTATCATGATTATTATTTATTGCTCCCAGCACAGTTTATACAAACCAGAAATACATAGGATATAATAAAACATATACAAACATCATCACAAAATAAATAGAAACATAGAATTATACATAACGAACAAACATCACATTACAATAAACGACACTTTTTTTCGGTTCTAGGTAGCAGATTAGGGTTGTATGTCGAAGTACCCTACGTACACCCCCTATTTCTCTCCTTTAAAATTGTTTTAGAATGTTGCTAAAAAGTTGTCAAAAAGTAAATATGTTATCTCTTACATCATTAAGAGTTCTTTCTTATCAGTGTTCTTTTTTTATTGTGAAAGGTGTGTTGCCAAAATATATTTCCAAAGTTAATCAATAACCTTTTGAAAATGGAAGTATTTAATAGAACAATGAAACATTCATAAGGGTTCTAGATTATTCAGGGGATTGCAACTTCTGGTTTGTTTTGACAATTTTAAAGCATGTAAAAGAAGTTTTAACCTAGAAAAATTGGAGCTTTCTCAAACTGGGTGGACAATATACATGCAGGCTTACAGGTATGGTTCACAATAATATAGTTAAAGGTCGTAGATTAAAGTGATATATCTCCGAGTCAACGCTTTATCGCTCCGACAAAGTGAGCAAGATGATTACCAAAGAAGTTAGTCTAACAGATAATTGGTTTTGGCACAAAAAATGGACGTCACGTGCGTTATGTGAATCTAGCAGTAGATAGATAGCCAAGTACCTCTCTTGTCTTTATAACGAAACACACACCCATACACTTAAAGAATCTACGACAGCAGACCGTGAAAACTTAAGGATTTTTGTCCGTATCTTAAAAACAGCTTTTAAAATCGATATTGTAGGGAAATACACAAGACATATTATATTATCAGGATCTAAAGATAACGAAAACAAAAAATATACAAAACATTCATTACGTTGGGATTAAAAACGATGATAAAAAACCTGTCGCGTTTACTCAAAACTTAATTGATTTTTCCAATATTTTTTCATTGTCTGAACACTCTGATAACATTTGTCTTGTAATCTTCCCAAAACTTCGATGTTTAGAGTTGTTTTTTAAGATAAGACAAACAAGAAACCGTAGTCTTGTGTAGCTTCTCAAAAATTCGATTTTTAGAGTTTTTTTAAAGATAAGACAAACAAGAAACCGTAGTCTTGTGTATATTACCAAAAATTCGATGTTTAGAGTTTTTTTAAAGATAAGACGAACAAGAAACCGTAGTCTTGTGTATATTACCAAAAATTCGATGTTTAGAGTTGTTTTTAAAGATAAGACAAACAAGAAACCGTAGTCTAGTGTATATTCCCAAAAATTCGATGTTTAGAGTTGTTTTAAAGACACGACAAAGAGAAACCGTAGTCTTGTGTAGCTTCTCAAGAATTCGATGTTTAGAGTTTTTTTAAAGACACAACAAACAGAAAACCTAAGTCTTGTGTATCTCCCCAAAAATTCAATGTTTATAGTTGTTTTGAAGATACGACGACAGAAAACCTTAAACTATCCCTATTTTTTGCCGCAGACTCGAGTATATGTAGTTAAAAGTGTTGAAGTAGAGATATGAAGTCTTACCTCGTAGACGGCTCCCAGGGGCATAACCAGGCATGCCACCATTAGATCAGCCACGGCCAGGGAGACGATCAAATAGTTGGCAACACTGTGAAGGTTTCTCTCGAGCAAGATGGCGGCGATGACAAACACGTTGCCTGGAAACAAGAGAAGAAATTTGAAAATTACAAAGATCTTTAAAAAACAAAAATGTTTTTAAAGATATTTTTAGGATACGATTTTTATTGTTGCTCTCTCTCCTTATTGTTTATTTTTCTGCAGGACTTTAATTCCCACTCGAGGGTACTTTGTTGTTAATTCATTATTATAGTTTTTCCGTGTATATATTTAGCCTTTATATATATATTTTAATATATTGTTGCATCTTTTTCAAAATTAGTTTGTTTCGGTAGTTGTATTACCTTTGCTTTTTTATTTTGCATATCATTTTCTTTATAGTTACATTGAACATTGCATGATTGTATTTATTTTTCTAATGTGTAAATCAATACTAATTTATAAGTGATTAGGATAAGATCTCAAATAAAAACCAAGACTGCGAAACGTCAAATGTAATATAACAATTACGTGGACCACCCTTTAATCTAGCGCTGCGAAATACACCGAGAATCGCAAAGCGTTATCAAGTACAACGCGGCGCCAAAAACCCTTATCACACAAACTATTTCAACTTGCCAATTTAGTCGACTTGTAATGCATTATCCTTCATTGTATACTATCACTTTTTGATCTGTGTTTACGGTGTCTGAGACATTGGTAGATTCTTATCAGTTTCGTTACTATATTTACGTGTTATCTTGATGCATAAAAGAGTTATTTGGCCAATAATGGGTGTGGTAATCTTTAATGACAAGGTCAGAATACTGATAAAGTGTAGATAAGGGTGTTTTTAAATTATATACGCGAAGCTATATTTAAAAACAGTTGTTCCACGAAAGAGTTAAGGCGTGTCCAATCTAAAATAACACAGTAATCTACATCCTTGCAAAGTGGGAATTTGATTAAAAGATTTCCGTTCTTGAAAACAAGAACATGTGCAAATTTCAAGGATATGTTGAAAAGTAGTGGAGGTACAAAATAAATGCCAACTTTGCAAATAATTGAAAGTGTAAAATTAGAAAAACTAAAAAACTTGGATTTCTTTGAACATAACAAATGTATAGTTTGTATTTTAGAAATGGTCTTAATATGTTTATAAAAATAAACAGTAAAATAATGTTTACACATTTTTAGGCTTATTTTCACAATACAACATCTGAAAATAGAAACTTACTCATCATGAAACTTTACAGATATTCAATTATACCTTTGATGCAGTGTATTAAAGTGTTTTAAAATGAGAGGAGAAATTCTTGGACACCATCCGTTCTAGAAATAAGTAGTAGCGACTAGCGAGTCTCGTAAAAAGAAGTTCAAACGTAATTACCAAAGAGAAACAGGGACAAGCTGAAGAGAAACTACAAAACTTTTCAAATGAAATAAACTAGTTAAAAATAAAACTCGGAATGTAAAACTATCCCTGAAGTTCCGAACCAAAGTAGAACGAGACAATAAGTTTAAATTGACAATTACCATTTCAGTGAACAAATTTTAAACACATTCTTAAAAACTAGCGGAAGATATAGACACAAACTAGCATCTTAAAAAATTAGTTTTATATTTATATATTATATATAAATCATACGCTACAATATCTTAAATATTGATGTAAATTTCGTGGTCCATTGTTATGTATTGAAGTACATCGTTCTTATATCAATATTCATTTAATCTACGATTCAGGAAATATTATTTACAATGTAAACTTGTTACTTAACTGTAAAGTAATTCAATATGTATGTATGTGTATAGGTAGAGTTATTATTGTTAACTATAGCATACATTATATTATTGTATTTGTTAAATTGTTATTATCGTTTGATTATTGTTTTACGAACGAATCGACGAAATCAAACATTCATAATTTTATCAAAAACCATATTGAAGAATACGTGTTTACCAAACGTCCTCACATGACCAAAAGGTACTAGAGAAACGAGAATCTTAAAAACTTCATAAAGCTCGCAAGTAATAATACGAACACCGAAGTTAAGCAACCTCGGACTAGGTCAGGAGGTGGATAGGTGACCACTCTCCTCTGAAACACTAGTTACCGTTGGTTAGAACAGATTGTAACGTTCGAAAGCTTGTGTTACAGCTTCGTTCATCTCGTCAACTACTCGGTAGTCCAGGTTAGTGGAGGAACCTATATGACTGGTCAAAGTTACACCGTCCTTCCGGAGGGGACGTAAAGCCGATGGTCCTTTTGGTAATTTTTGACAGGAGTAGGCTACGTACCGGTACTAGGATTCTCCTCCTCCCTTCCTCATTATCATGTATCAATCATCACTCATCAAGCTGAAGAGGGCATTGTGCCGTACACTGGCCTTAGTTACAATAAAAGTAAAAGTAAATATGAATCCGTATCGTGAATATAAAACGTAATATTGAGGGCAGGATGATGTTCAAAAACTCCATTTGTTACATTTCTTATTTTATTGAGGACTAAGAGATGAAAACATGTCCTGAATGGCCTCGACGTACGAATGACCATTTCGCACAGAACTCCGTTGTTTTCAAAGTAACATGAATGCGTAATGTTGTGGCAAATATGAATATTCATACTTCTAACTCGTTATTCAGATCATCCCAGGGAGCTAAAACGTAGACGCAGTTTTTAGGGGATGAAACTTTTCAAATTAAGATAAAGTAGATGTGGTTATTTAAGTGCGCCAGATAAGTTAACACGGGCGACAGTTGACGAGACTGCGACACTTTCGGTGGTGAAAGTTTGCCCATCTATACTACTTTACAGCTCAACTTTGCTGGTGGCGCGCCAAGTTAATCCTGCTATTAAAACCGAGTAAAATTACGGCTCATGATTAAAACCTCCGTAATTCTTCAACAAATCGACTGAGAACTTATGTATGTATTCAATGTCTCTACTATTCAGTTACACAAATAAACCCGGATCTACAAAAGGTCCTAGGTCGTTTTTTGCTCTTATCTCAAAGACCGGCCTAACTTTGTACTTCTTGTAAAACTTGGAAAATATCTTGGAACAGATTTTAAAACATATAATTTGAATATTCACTATGTCCTTGTTCTTACCAAGAATGAGTTACTTCTTCACGTGACGGGTCTTGTTTTACAAGAGGTCCAAATTTAGGTCAGTTTTAAAGATAAGAAAGAAATGACTAAGTACCTCCTGTGAATCCACGTCTGGATTTACAAAGGAGTACCGTACAATAAATAGGACTATATAATTTATAATGAAAAAATTGTAAAATATCAACAATAACAAAACAATTGTATAACTACTGTATTACGAACAACCGCTATCTGCCATACCCTTAATTTACCTGTGTCAACTGGTGTACTTAGTACACAGTGTGAAATTAAGGATTGCCAATGTCGTCTAGTGTGTTGTGTGAACTCAGACAAGCTTATAAAGTATAAGGGTTTAAGGATTTGAGTGGAGTAGACTACGTAAGTTACCGCTACTAACAGTGGATTACATTGTCTCGAGACTTCACTACTTTCCCAGTGAATGTTGTAATATTTTGCCACAAGCTATATAGCCCAGTTTATACATCTTCCTAGCGTATGAAGTATCAGGGTTTAAGAAGTTGACTGGAGTAGTCTAGGTAAGTTACCGCTACTAACAGGGGATTAACTTGTCTAGAGACTACACTACTTTCCAAGTGAATGTTGCAATATTTTTCCACCAGTTATGTAGCCTGGTTTATACATATTCCTTGCGTATGAAGTATCAGAGTTTAAGGAGTTGAGTGAAGTGGACTAGGTAAGTTACCGCTACTAACAGGGGATTGCATTGTCTAGAGACTACACTACTTTCCAAGTGAATGTTGTAATATTTTGCCACCAGCTATAGTTATGTAGCCTAGTTTATACAAATTTCTAGCGTATGAAGTATCAGGGTTTATGAAGTTGAGTGGAGTAGACTAGGTAAATTACCGCTACTAACAGTGGATTAGATTACGTTGTCTCGAGACTTCACTACTTCCTAAGTGAATGTTGCAATATTTTGCCACCAGTTATGTAGCCTGGTTTATACATATTCCCTGCGTATGAAGTATCAGGGTTTAAGGAGTTGAGTGGAGTAGACTAGGTAAGTTACCGCTACTAACAGCTAGTGGATTACACTGTTTCGAGACTTCACTACTTTCCAAGTGAATGTTGTAATATTTTGCCACCAGTTATTTAGCCCAGTTTATACACATTCCTTGCGTAGGAAGTATCAACGTATTAGGAGGAACATAACCTAAGCTATACTATCGTGGTTTTCTGGGTATAACCGTGCAAAAGGTGGAACGAATTCAACGTTTCGCCCACATTGCAATGGGCTTCTTCAGGGATCTTTGGAGAGTGATATCCACTGTAGTTTAAGCCGTAAAAGCCTCAGAAAAAGATTTTAATCTAAACTAAGTTAAATTAATCTTTTCTTTCTACTCAATGTGTAACTTCTAAATGTGTATCGGTGTTATATTTTCAATGGCATATAAGTTTAAGTTAAAATATTCCACTACAACGGCATCGTACATAAATATGTACCATGTATTGTATACGTTGCAGCAAAGCAATAAACTGTAATGACCTTATAAATGGCTGTAACATAGTTCAAAGGTTCAACGGTAAATCAGTGTACCTCATCGCACTCTTGTAGTAGTAATGGAAACTGAATGCAAATTAAGTTTGTCTAAGGAGACACCAGGGTCGCCTCGGTCTAATGGTTTGTGATAAGTACACACATTTCAATTAACATTGACTCTAGTCGACTTTCTAAATTATTGGTTGTCGCTTCTGCGTATACGTATATTTACCGCTGAGATAGTTAATTAAGTTGATTATGTAAACGGTTATTAACAAAGTTAGTGAAAGGATGCGTGTGCAAAGATAATGAGGTAAGTGATAATATATTGATACGGATAGTGTTGTGTTCAAAGGGGAGAATGGTTTTGCGGGAGTTAGGTTTGTTTGTAACTTGTTTGTAATGAGGTAGTGTCAAATTAACTTTGTGCTTCGAAGATGCCGCCTGCAGACCATAATTAAGTAAAGCCACACGTTGTGAGGACGAAATTTGTGTAACCCAGGCAAGAAGTCGTTGCTCTTGCATTCAAAACATTTGGACTCAATAAGAAATACATATTAATTTGTTTTGTGAAACAAATAAATTAAAACATAAAACTATCATAACCTTAGTTTACAAAGAAATCTGTGAGTAATGCTTTAATGGGGTTTAGAACATCTTAAGAGAGTGACTGGCGTGGATAAAAATATAATGCAGACTTTTTAAAACCATTATAATAGTAGGAAAAATGGAACACTGATATAAATCAAAATTTCGTATTTAAGTTTACTATTTGCAATAGTTAGGCTCGTCTTTCAGCTCTCACTCGAAAAGCGAAGTGAATTTTGGTTTTTGTCTTTAAACATTAATAAATAATAATTGCTAGTTCTTTAAACGTTAATCAATAATAATTGCCAGTAAGACGTATGGAGCCAGCAAATCAGTGTGCATAGCGATCTCTGAAGTGAAGCGATCTCGTCTCATTGTGTCTGTTAATTAATGTAAACTCGTATACCCGTTTAAGAGTCTGCGGCAATTAGAACTCAAAAGCGTGAGAACTAAGTTTTTTTGTTTGTATCTTTGTAACAACTTTAAGAATCGAAATTGTAGATAGATACCCCATCATTCAATTATCAGCGTATACAGATAACGAAAGAAAATATTGGCAAAATATATAACGTTTGGATTAAATTCGACAATAGCGTTATATTGTACTATAGGATATAACCAAAACTTAATGCAAATAAAACTTAAAAAACTTAAACTTAAACTGCAAATATTATTATTATTATTATTATTATTATTATCATTATTATTATTATTATTATTATTATAATTATTATTATTATTATTATTATTATTTTTATTTTTATTTTTATTTTTATTATTATTATTATTATTATTATTATTATTATTATTATCATTATTATTATTATTATTATTATTATTATTATTATTATTATTATTATTTTTATTATTATAACTATTACTATTATATAACTACCCTGTTGTCTGACAAACTTCCCACATTTTCGATTTTAAGTTTTTTTTCATGATACAAACGGAACACCTTAAATAAACACGCTTTTTGAGCTCTAACTGTTGTAGACCCTTAAATTGCTGCTGTAAACGAGACTGACAAGCTAAACAGTCTTGCTCGAATGCAGCAGTTAGGCACGTCTGCAACTCAGCACAACTACGGATAATTCAAGAGTAATTGTTTAAGATATTGCTGACGTGCATCTTTAATCCTACCGCGTCTACGTTAGACTTGTCGGAATAAAACAAGCGCCGGTTCGTGGATTTCTCAGCAACGAGAAAAGAAGTTAAAAACAAACTTTCGTTAGAGAAAACATTTCTCTCTGTGAAGCAATTTACATTAATTTAAAATCTTTGGAAATGGAAATGTGATTAGTTTGAAAAAGAAATGTTTTCTTCAAATTCATTTACATTTTAAGTTCTCGATATGAAGAAATACGATATGCTTATTATATTGTATGCTTAGAAAGAGTAACACATTTTCTTGTGTGTTCCGTGGATGGTATGAAACAAGTACCGACTTGTCGAATATGTTCATTTGAAGGCTATTAAAAATGCAATAAATAAATAGTAAAACAACTCTACGAATAAAAATCTGTGTCCAAGGCGACTTACAAAAAAACTAGGTTCATCATTTTATTCCGAGACAAACAATTTGTGGTTTTACTTTATCTAAGTTATGTACATTCTTGTTTTAAGTTGTTGTTGATTGTTGTTTTTAAATAAGTATGCACCTTCTAATATTGAACAATGACTTTAAATTTGAGAACTTTTGGTCAGAATATTTGTTTACGAAGACTTACTAACTTATCAACGCGTCACACTGAGCGTTTTCTAGTGTAGTAAATATTAATATACGTGACTAAAATTTATAGTATAGTAAATATAAATATTCCTGATTAACAAACATATATGTATACTAAAACACTTGTTATTCTAAAAGGTAACATTGATGGGAAAGAACATTTATTTCCAAAACGTGCCAAAACTTTTGTTTCCGTGTTCTAGTTCTTAGTTCGTGATACAAAATCTAGCATCACAACGTCACTGAAAATTTTAAAAACATTCTAAACTTTTAAAGAGATTTTCGTTTCTTTAAAGTGTTTCACAAATCCAACACGTGATCAAAAGTTATCTAGTACAGTGTTAGTGTTATTATTATTCTTCAAGTGTGTGTTGCAACAACGATGCACTATTGAAAAGTTAGCACATCTATATCTTGATGACCTACTTACTTATAAAGCAGAAACGTTAAGAGTTTATTTAAAAATTACTTTGAAACCGTTTACAAGTTGTCACCACCATAAAGTTTAAATTGATTATGTTTAAAATTACCTTAAGATAATTGTAATACTTCTCAGGGAATATGTGTTTATGAATATTCAACGGCTTTTTGTATTAAAAACCTTTGTACATACATTAACTGTCATGGTTTTCGACACCTGAAAATGGTAAAAGCGTTGGGAAAGAACATTTATTTGTTTAAATGTTTATGTTTGTTTATATTTAAAATAACCTTAAGATAATTGTAATACTTCTCAGGGTATATGTGTTTATGATTATTTAACGGCTTTTTGTATTCAAAACCGTTTTACTTACGTTAACTGTCATAGTTTTCTACACCTTACGAAAGTTTAATATATAACTTAGTCTTTATGTTTAAAAAAGAACTCGCATAGATGAATTGTGTCCATTACAACTTAGAAAACTTAAGAAAACTTTATAAAAGTTACAGTGTGAAACGTCTAAATAACTAAAACAGGTTTTATATTATTAAGTCAGTAAAAAAACTCACTTGTCTTAAATTTATGAAATAACTTTAATAATTAAAGCCATTCGTAGCTGTTATTATTCTTGGGGAATCCTGTTATAAATATAAATAATAATAAAAAGTAGAATATATTCAATATTTTAACACTGATAAACGTTATGTCTATATTGTAATTAATTTTCCGGAAATACGGACAACAGCTGTACACTGTTGTTTAAATATTAATTAACACAAACTTTTGTTAGTAAACGCTAAATTTTTTACTGACAACAGTGAACACAGACTTGCCATAAAACATTGCCTTCGAGTTGTCAGCTTGAAATAATACTAATGGTTTATTCCATCTTGAGTAATTTAGAGCCAACAAGAAACGAAAAGTTCTAAGAATTTATGACTCTAATGTATTTCCCATCAACTCTGCGAAGGAAGTTAATTTAAAAGGGGTAAATGAAAGTGAAACGAGATATCCACTTCTATCTCGGGTTTCATAAATCATACATAACGATGCAATGGAGAAACAAAGCATTCGTAAATAAATAAACGAAGGAGAAAATTAAAATTGCGCTTGAAACGCAACGAGGTAAGATTATGTTGACCTATATGTCTCGAGTAAAGCTTTCTTTTCTTGTTTTAACGTGTTGATTTTAGAATTTTTGTCTGACTCAACGTTGAACTTAATGCTGACTTGAGATAAAGTATCTATTTGTAGATATCTGATATATATCATTTTAAAACGAGAATATAATTACGAATGAACATGATTTTTAGGTTACAATACTCATACTTAGCAACGACTGCAATCGAGATGATGCGTGAGTGATATTGTATGAATATTCTATTGATTCATAATAATAGGATTAAAATTTACATCAAGATATAACACAAAAGGCGAATTTATAATTTCGACAACAATAAATATTTATAATTATGGTTTATCAATGTTTAAAACATTATACAATTATGAAAGAGAAAGAAATTAAACAGGCTTAAAACTCAACGAAAATTAATAAATTGATAATTGATTAACAATCTCAAAATAGAGAAAAATACGGAATAATAAAGTGAAATGTATGATCTTGCATACAGACTATGTAACTTAATACAGTCAGTTGAAGCTTAGCAAAGAATTAATGTATTTTACCTTACAATATTATAGATCATGGTTTCTGTATCACGTTCTAGTCCAAGCTTATAATTCCATTACCCATGATATATCTACCACAACTCCGAAGGGAGTTACCGACGTTATCTTGAATAAGGTATCACACTCAAGCCTCCCCCTCCCCCCCCCCCCCCCCCCTACCACCCCACCACGACGTTCCATCGCCTGTTGATCCGTTGACAGCGACACCGAGTGACAAACCATAAATAATTGAACGACATTACGCATGATGCGACACCCAACATAGCAGACGAAACATGTGGAGGAACAAGACACCTCGCTGCGGCCGCCATTTTAATCAGAACGTACAAAATGGTGCCTACACCATTTTGACAGTTGAAATTTTGATTTGAATTAGTTCTATCTCAAGTACTCAGACTTGTAAATAATTCTGAGGAGGGGAAACATTCTCGTATGAGATGGAATTCGAACACCTGCGGACGCCATTTTGATCTGAACAAATAGAATGGAGGGGATACAATTTTCGCAGCAGTTGTAAGTTTGATTTAAATTAGTTCTGAAGCTTGTAGATAATTCTATTAATCATGGTAGACGTGAAGTTTTGCACTATCATCAGTAATGTAATTAATGAAAAGTGGTCTGAGGATAATTTAAGGAATAGTGTGTGCTTTTGCGACTGTGTATCGTCAATCACTAGATTTCTAAAGCTTTAGTTGCTCGATATTGCTTTGAAATTGTCGCTGGGAAATAACCATGATATATACTACTGAATTTAATGTTGTATTTCATGTATGTTGAGCAAAGTTTCAAAAATAATGTGTGCTTTATAAAATCGTAAAATTAACTACCTATTTTAATGTGTCTGTGAAAGAAACTTTTAGAAGATCGAATCGAATTTTGATTTTAAAAAGCACACATTTAAAATAAAATGAATAACTATTATTGTTGAATCGTAAAAATAACTTTTAGAAGTTTGTTTCAGAGACAGGCTAGAAAGGTTAATTTAACGATTTAAAATAAACGAGCATTATAATGCAGCATCCATAACATAAAATTGTCGTGAAAATGGCGTCATTATCATTTCCTTTGCGACAACTAAACCAATAAAGAACAATTTTAACCCTTAAAAATTGTCTTGTCTTTTGTGCGGGGTGGGACATAACACAACAATTTCAACCAATGAGGTGACCAGGCGATGGATATGACGTTAGGCCGGTATGAGGCTAAGTACGTTGTAGCTAGTACTAGAAAAACGCTCTGTTTGACGCGTTGATAAGATAGCCTAATGACAATAGATAATTTTCAGAATTGATCTAGAAAGCCGTAATTTGCTCTATCTAAGGCTTGATAGTTATGTTACGGTGCATTTTTCACTGCTGTGCATCGTTGTCATTGAAGATCTAAAAGGCCGTGATTTGCTCTAACTAAGGGTCCTAGACCAATTCTGAAAAAGGTTTATTCAGATGGAGTGTTCAACTCTACTGAACATACACACATACACATGTGTGATGTGTCAAGGACATATAAACTCAATTATTTTGAAAATGAAAATGACAGTGATACTTGCAGTTTTGTTAACAATTGCACACAAGGGCTTCATGCCAATAACGATGGAGTGATCAAGTCAATGAAACATACCCACGTCTTCTAACAAATCAAAAGTTTACGTGAAAATGCGCAGTCTTTGAACTGTAGTGTCAAAGACATAAAAACGCAGTTATTTCGAACAAGGTGTAGATTTCTTGCAGTTTCGTTTGTACCTGCCAATAGAGACCTTAATGCTTGTTACGAGAGAGTTTTCAAGTCTATTATAGTCTGGTTACCGAATGAAATGCGTTACGTAATTTTCGGTCAAGTATTTCCGGTTGACTGTGTGTTTATACGCCACACAGCCAAAGAAGGCTGCTCTCAGGAACGAAGAAGAACATAACCTATAACCATCTTGGCTAAGCCTATTTGTGTACACTAGCCGTCACTAAACATTGAAGATTTTATTGCCAGCCTTACCTTTACGTGTGAATTGTGTTCTGTTATCCAGTTGATGTGGAAATAAGTTGACATAACACTAGAATATCAGATATACGAATGGACCATATCAACATTGAACACGAGGGTTGGCTACCGGCTAACGTCCGGTTTTGGGACTACTTTCACGGGGAAACTTCAGTGTTGACTTTTGACAAAAACAAATTTCACTTGGCGTTTGAGATCATGTTTCGTTTAGCACTAACTAAAAATTTAAAAGTTGTGAAATAATATATAATACAACATGCAAAATACAATGCTTTCGCAAACACCAAGTTTTGAGAAAACTGGTTGAATGGAAAATTATTAAACAATCTGGTTCTAATATAGCAACGTTGGTTGCATTGCTTGCAAAATCCGACAACTTCACAGGGCCGAATTTCGATGTTAAACGACCGTTTGCGTGCATCTGGCGGGTATGTTAAGTTGTCAGCTTGACTATTACATAACGATATTCTTTTGGTAACCAGACTTTAAACATAACGACGTCTTCTTCTAACAAATCACGAGTATACGTGTAAATGCATTTCTTGGAATTGCAGTGCAAATGACATATAAACGTAATTATCTCAAACGATTTTGAGTATCTTGCAGTTATGTTCATATCTGTCAGTAAAGAGCATCAAGTAAGTGTTTTTGAGATTAATTAGAAGGAATCAACTTCAATGAATATACTCAGGTTCTCTTACAAATCGCTACTAGGTGTGACATTACGTAATTTATATTGACAGCCAGTCAAACTTCCGTAATTATCTCAAAATCTGTGTTATGTCACGCAAGTTTCTTTAAATATGCTTACAAAAGATGTAATTGAGATTAATTGGAAGGAATCAAATTAAATTAACATAGTCAGGTTCTGTTACAAATCGATACTATGTTTGAAAGTACGGTATTACCGAATGACAGCCCTTGAAACTTACGTAATTATCTCCAAATCTGTAGTATGTCACGCAGGTATGTTTAAACAAATTTAAAGAAGGTGAATTGGAAATTAATTATCAGGAGTCAAATTCAATGAATATACTCAGGTTATCTTACAAATCGCTACTAAGTGTGACATAATGTAATTGATAATGACAGCCTGTCAAACTTCCGTAAATATCTCAAAACCTGTGGTATGTCACGCAGTTTTGTTGATATGTACTTAAACAGATGTAATTGCGATTAATTGGAATTAAGAAAAAGTGTACAAATCGTTAAACATCTCCTAGTTTTCTAACAAATCAATAGTTTATGTCGAAATCGTGTACGCAAGTAAGTGTAAGTGCAAGGGATTATAAGGTAGTTTTCTCAAACAAAGTGGAGTTTCTCTAAGACATCTTTATAATATATAATAGAAAGCCTAATGCCAATTAAAAAAGTGTCCAAACCCTATCAACATCTACAAGTATTTTAATAAATCAAGAGTATATATGTGGAAATGGTACGCAAGTAAGTGTAACTGCAATGGAATCGAGGGTAGTTTTCTCGAACAAGGTAAAGCTAGTAAAAGATTTCTTTTTATTTCCTAATAGAAAGCTTAATGCTACTTCAGATGCAGTCATCATCCTCGTCATTAAATTTTTCCCTCCGCCCTCCTACTGGTCCCTTTTCCGCCCTTCACCCTTCGACGTAATTCGATCCTAGTTTTCGAGTACGTCGTTAAACTTAAATAATCTTATTTAATATAGTATAAAATACATCATTTTTAAAAATACATTTTCAGTTTTTTCAACGCAGACAAGTCAACGTTTCTGTCTAGAGTAGTACAGGTAAGCTGCTTAGAGGGGGGGGGGGGCGTCTGCCTTCTCAGTACGGCCCCCCAGTAAAGCATCTGGCGAGCGAGCCCCACAACTCACAAGACTCTCATTTAAAATTCTGGAAATGCAAATCCTTATTCCGTTAGACTCCATTGCTAATGCATTCGATTTCCACGCATTGATTTAGCTGGCGTAGAGAGTCTGTCTGTCTGTCTGTCTGTCTGTCTGTCTGTCTGTCTGTCTGTCTGTCTGTCTGTCTGTCTGTCTGTCTGTCTGTCTGTCTGTCTGTCTGTCTGTCTGTCTGTCTGTCTGTCTGTCTGTCTGTCTGTCTGTCTGTCTGTCTGTCTGTCTGTCTGTCTGTCTGTCTGTCTGTCTGTCTGTCTGTCTGTCTGTCTGTCTGTCTGTCTGTCTGTCTGTCTGTCTGTCTGTCTGTCTGTCTGTCTGTCTGTCTGTCTGTCTGTCTGTCTGTCTGTCTGTCTGTCTGTCTGTCCGTCTGTCTGTCTGTCTGTCTGTCTGTCTGTCTGTCTGTCTGTCTGTGTGAGAGTCTTACTTTGAGGTAAGCTTCCGCCGCACACGCACACGCACACGCACATAAATGACAAATTATTGATAGAGCTGGTTACAGTCCTCTAGATCTTCAATGACAACAATGCACAAAAATGAAAAATGCACCTTTACATAACTATCAAGGACCCTTGGATAGAGCTAACCACTAGATCTTCAATGACAACAATGGACAACGTGAAAAATGCTACTTAACATAACTATCAAGGATCCTTAGATAGAGCTAGTTACGGCCCTGTAGATCAAAACTGAAAATCATCTATTCAACAGTTTCAACTATACTTTAATTGTGGGAGCTTATGCTATCCTGCCCAGGGACTGCTACCTTATCGTGGTGGGCAGGTTTGCGTGCTTTGCTGATACCGAGAGCTATGCCGGCGGAAGCGTATGCTTCTGGTAGGGCCACCCTAGCCGGACAGGTCAACGAGAAGTCAGACGAAGTGCAGTCCACACCCCAATCACCTTTCATCCACTTTCCCCTTTCCTCACGCGTTCTCCTACTTGCCCCTTTCCTCCAAAGAGCCCCCAATTTCATCTTCATTATCACCCACTCATCGTCATGATTAGCCAAGTTGCAAAAATATGAGACGTTAAGCCCAAATATCAATCATCAAGCTTATGCTATCCTAGCAGTGATAGAACGTACTCATCTCGTATCAACCCTTTATTGTTTGTCACTTCACACTGTGTGAGACGGCGTCGTTATATTCACATCACGTGGTATAATATCCAACTGTCTCGACGTCTTTAATGAAAGCCACAACCATTGTCTCGTTCCTTGAAAGTTGAAAGATATCTGGAGGCGAATTGAATGGAAACAGATATAAAACTATAGTCCATACTAGAAGTGATATAACAACGCGATTTCCTGTTGCGACGAAACTACTGTATTGTTTTAGTTTGACTTCGTCAATAATAGAAGAGTTATCACTGGAACATGTCAACCCCATTAAAACTATCTCAAAGATACAAGTTTCAAGGGATAGACCGAATACAAAAATTATTTGATGCTTCAATTCTAATGTGGCGCACGTAGTTCAAATTATAGCACAAAGATGTCGCTGAAACTGAACATTTTTGCAGCTTTTGAAATATCTATCATAACGTAATGTGCTACGATAAAATACCATGATGTTATAATAAAAATAAATACAATTATTTTGAAACTTTTACTATAAAGTGTAACTTTAAAACAATTTGAGTTTGAAGAGGAAAAACTAATTTAGAAATAATGATTTAAAGCCACATAGAGTTCGAATATTTTTTAAATATTAGGAAATCTTACAAAATTGGACTTTTAAAATAAGCTTTTTAAAAAAGTTTAACTTTGGATTAATATTAACCTTCCAAATCCGCGTTCCGCGTTAACATACCCTCAAAAGTTAAACTAACAATTCATGCATGAGAAGGTTAATAATTTCCTCCCCAACAGAAACACATAATGGATAGTTCTAGTTGTGTATTTGTCATTGATCTACCTTCATTTATCGGTTCAAATTCTCATGCACATCACTAACAACGTCAAACTGTCAACATCCATAAAGAGGACATGATAACCTATTTCTAACTAATGGCCACAGCCCGTGAAAAATATTGAATGGACTGGTGGTTGACCAAACTAACAACCCACTTGACACCCGGGGTGGGGGGGGGAGTGGAGAGGGTTGGTGGTTGGAGGGAGGTCAGAGTTAGCACCATGTCGACCTAACCTAGCGTAGGTTCAGTATCAGTGGAGGTGTAATGACCTATGAGTGACCTTACCTCCAAGTGGTTACGTTGCAGGATCTATAGTGTCTTCGAGGTAACTAGCAAGGTGCAGACGTCATAGATTGCATTTTAGAGTGAAACGTGACGTACAAGTGACAACTACCAACATAAATCTAGTTGCTTCTCATTTTCTGAATGCGGTAATGTATGTTTAACTCGACATATCAAAGTTACCAAAAATATATGTTTGTATAACTATGTTTATACTATTTAAAAAAATAAAAATAAAAACAACATTATTATATAGGAAATTAAGTTTTAAAGTGAACAAAGGCAAACATTTTCAATCTCAAAAGGAAATTGAGCTCACAATTTTTTTTTTTAGGCATGAAGATTCAGTTCGGTTAAAAAAAATTACAGACTGGTTTATTTTTCAAGCCATTATGTGCCAGTGAATGCATTTTAGAAAGTACTGGATCTACAGTTTCCATTGTCTGGTAAAGGAAATGGATTTTCATAGACTCGATTTTATCGTAAATTACAAAATTATATTTCAATTTGAATCTGAAATCACAAAAGTCTTATTTTAACAAGTTCATATACTTCATTTTGATTGATAGGACTGCAGAATAACTTTGACTGTACAATAGAAGTAACAAACGTTGACTGCTAAAGTGTATTATTTGCTTCAAGATGTACCACATGTTATAAACAATGTTTAATAGAAAATATATTAAACATAACCTTTAGAGTCGTTTGGTCAGAGCTCAAAGATCGAAAGAATTTACGGTTCTCTGTTCATATGTTTGCAACAACTTTTAATATCAAAATTTTGGGTTGATACCGTAGGTAGGTATTATCAAGGTCGTCAGATCAAGGGGAACAACAAATATGCAAAGAAAATATATTTATACATTACGTTTCTATTAAATCTCATTATTGAGTATGTAACGTTTTATCCGATTTTATTCAAACTTAATGAATGTTGCATATATTTTCTTTTATTATCTATAGACTCTGAAAATATTTAGCTGGGATTTTACTCAAAATTTTCATTTTAAAGGTGTATGAAAAATACAAACCAAAAACTTTCAATGCTCACGCTTTTTGAACTATGACTCCCGCGGACTCTTAATTCGACCTTGGATACGATAATCGGTCTCGTGATGGTTCAACACCCCCCCTCTCCCCTTTGCCACATCCCCCCCGTGAAATATATTTCTGACTACGAAACTAAGGATTTACAAGCCCTAGTTTCGCCTGTCGTTGTTCATATAACGTGTACACAAATATACGATAGATCAAGGGACAGATGTTTTTCGAATGGGCCGTAAACCTCTTTGCTGTATTGAATTGTTTGAGTGTTTGAGGGACGGGTCCTTGATTGAATATCTCTCCTGAAAGAGAATAAATTACATCATTCTCTTCTCTATTCCCTCCCCTCCCCCCCCCCCTCCCCTCCCTCCCCTCCTTTCCAGGGATCTGTCTGTCAGTACCGACTCCGTCATTCACGCCCGACTGAGCTACCGTTGCCGGCCTCGAACTGTTTCACATCACGTGACACCAAATATGACGTAAAGCTCGATTCACAATTGAAATAAGACTTGCAATAAGAAACAGTGAAATAGTGAAATAACAAGCAACTGGTTCACAACCGACGACTAGTTGCTTATTTCAGTAGTCAAAGCAGCGCCTTAATTGTGTACTTACTATCATTGACTATAACAGCAAAATATCCGGCACCACTGTTTTTGTTTTTATTTCCGTAGTTGACCATCTCATTTGGCTCTTCTGCGTTCTGATTGGTTCGTCATAAGGTGCATCATGGGTTGTTGAAATAAGAAATGGAATTGATTCAATTCTTATGACTATTTCAATCCACTGTGACAGTTGTGAACCACAGCATTGTTATTGTATGTTCCAATTCGCTTAAACCTTATTGCTATTTCACTAAACCAACTCTTATTTCAATTGTGAACTGGGCTTAGTAACCGATTTTACATTCTATAAAGCTCCTACCACAATTGAACAAGATCTTAAAACTATTGCAACATTTTTCCCTAGTTAAGGATAAAAGTCTAACAGATACTCTCGTTGCTTCTACAGGTTCACGGACCGCCACTTTTAGTAAAATCACGCAGCTGGAAAACTAGAAAACTTTGTTAAGATAGGAAAAATTTACTACGAAATACGAAACTACTATATCTTGTCTTTAAGAAAACTTCTGGTTTTAATGAAATCTTGAAACAGGTTTTCTTTTCTTTTAGTATACGAGTTTCTTGTGTTTTAGAAGTTCGTAATTTATGAAACATTCATAAAAAAACTCATATTGTGTTAATTTTGTTTTGTATAGTTGTACTAGATTTTTGCAACACGTGAAAATTACGTAAGCGCAAGATTAATGATTTATTCAATACTTCCTGTGGTAGGGAAACAATATTTAATGTCTTTCTTATTCAGTTATAATTTCATTTACAAAAGAGGACCCTAATTAAAACTATGCTATGCAAACAATTAATAATAATGAAATCATTAATAATTCTTTTAATAATTGTTTCACTTTTAGTAGGGGCAAATTAAATTTTCTTTGAACACTCTATAGAACAGATTTTACGAGGTGTGAACGTTATTTGGTAAAAAAAAAAAAGATTTCGAAATATGTAACATATTTCGCTAACACGGATGGTTTTCGTGATGGATTAATTATTTCACTTATAAAATTGTATCCATCAAATTTTGTATCATCATTAATGTTGTGTTGTGATCATAAAAAATAAATTGACATTTAATTATTTTTGTTTACTGGTGATCTCTTTTAGTCTTATCTCTTAAATACTAAAACAAACAAATTCCATATTCTTCTAAAACAAGTTTCCTGAGTGCACATTAAGAAAGTGATAAACCTTCGTGCATACTTCAGAAAACGTAATAAGAAACCCGTATCTTTAGAAAAGCCTAAAAAGAAAAGCCACAATTCTCTCTCAATAATGTTCAACATTGAAAAAAAACGTGAAAAAAATCCACCTTTGCTCCCTTCAGAATATTCAGAATAATCAGTATTCAAATGAAACTATACACATAAGATATTTGTCTATAAATAAAATTCACTCTCGCCTTCAATACTTTGACAAGCGATAGAAATATCGGGTTAATAACTCCTCTTTGTCTCTCTCCCTCCGACGGCCACGCGTCAGTTCTTATGAGAGGGTGGGAGGGGGGAAGGGGGTCACGCAACAGGCTACACTTTTTCATTCTATCCCTATCGACAAGACACGACATTTTAATGGTGGTTTTACTTCCACTATTGCCATTGATAAAGAAATGCGGCCGTATATCCGAACAGCCAACTTGGAAAATTCAATTTTAAACCGTACCATTGTCGTGATTCTGCTGTATTCGTATTTTGAGCAAATAGGTTGGCTACGGGATTATTTTATTTTTCTTTCAGCGGAATAGTTTTCGGTGAATGGGTACTATATTTTTTTGATAAAACAGTATTTATATACATGCCATTTGTGTGTAACGGTAGTGTAAAGAAACATATAAGAACATTTCATTATATTTATTACGATTAGTTGGGATTGAGCAATACTTTTCCAAAGAAAAAAGAAAAATTGAAATATTTGGATGCAATCTTGACAAAACGTAATAAATGTAATGTAAAGTTCTTATTTGATTCTTTACACGGTCTTAACCCAAAAACGCCATATATATAATAAATCTCTCGTGGTGACACCCTACACAATTTTATATCTAATTATTATACATCTGCCTGTCTAAGAGATAATCTGGGCTGTTGGGTTGTTGAGGTGAAAGGCAAGGAATGCTTTCATGTCTCTTTGACATGATACACGTTCGGAAATACTGTAATCGGATATCTGACTGACGGAATCAAATCCAGACACTTGACTATAATATGATCTGATTTACTAGGTGGGGTGATGTGATCTAAGTAGATAGGTAAGGGAATCAAGTTTATTATCCCCATTGTGTTAAGCCACTTCATGATAGCTTTAGTTCAAGCGTGGGATGAAGTTAGGTAGATATAGGGGGTTCATTTTAACGGTACCTATGCATACATTATTGGCGTCTCTAAAACAACTAAACCGATAAGTATTTGTATTTACAGTCTACCCACTCAGTTACAAGAATTGATTCTCAGTAGGAGACAAAGAATGAGAACGAAATAAAGAATAAAGCAGCTGGAATTGAAAAACCGTATTTCTTCTATACTTCAATACGTCAATAATACAGTATAGTGGACCCAAGATTACTTTACACCCGCTTTTGTCACATCCAGGGCAGTCGTAGCCAACCACCTCAGACACGTCCGGGCCAATACCGATCGCTGATTGGCTACGAACCAGTCGCCTGTGACGAAAGCATGTGTAAGGTAGTCTTGGGACAACTATAACATGGAAATAATGTGATAAATACAGTAACATATTCCCTGGTGAGGCGCAGTGTTACTCGCCTCACCCGGCCACTCTTCATAGACCTTATGCGCTATACTAGAAAAAAAAGAAGAAAAAAAGAAAGAAAGAAAGCAATGCAGTACATCGTGTACTCACCAATCACTGTAATGAGAATCATCAGTCCCAGTATGATCGAGGTCACCGCCATAAGAATGACGTCAGTAAGTTCCTCCCCCTCACCACCCGTAGCGAGCGTCCCATTGGTGCTCGCGTTGAGTCGCAAGCTCTCATTGACGCACAGATAGAGATCGGGAGAGGTCGCATTCTTGCACAGTAACGGGTCAAAGTAGAAAGAGTTGTCGGCCAATAGCGCCGTGTCTGTGGCCCAAGACACGTCATCACCAGCCAATAGGGAGCCGATGAAGTCGGTACCGGCCAATGGGGAGCTTTCCGTTGGCCAGAGTACGTCATCGCCAGCCAATGGGGAGCCGTATGTGGCGTCGTAGTCGGATATTACGTCATTGCTGCCGCCCGGGTCAGGCCTCAAAGGTGATTGGTTTAGAGGTGCAGACATAATGATGACGTCATAACCAGCAACCAGCTCCTGAAACAAAGAGAAGGAAAGAAACTTCATTAACAAAACAACGCACTTACTACTCTTAAACCTAAATCGTATAGGACACTGTTACATAAATCTGTCGATAGAGCTGTAATGTAGGGATGAGAAAAAGAAGATTTAAGAGAATCTTTTCGACAACCTGGAAAGATAGAAAGACAAATGAATAAATGACTAAAAGTGAAACGATAGCAAAAGTTTGTCGTAAAGTTTATTCAAACAAATAAATTTCGATTCTTTAGTCGGACACATTTTGAAGTACGAAAGAATAGAAAGTATTTCAATTTAAGAATCGCAAGAGAAAGGAATCAGTAGTGGAAGTTTGAACAGATTTGAAAATTTATATAAGATATTTTTGGATATTGTCTAGACAGTAGAAGAGTGGTAGAAGCAAAGAATGAATTTGATGACCGTTGTCAAATCGATCCATAGTTTCACCAGATGGTAATGATGTGTGCACAAGCATTGTTTTGTATCGTTTTACTAAGATAATATCATTTTGCAACACAAACCTGGCTCGTGAATAATCGTGTTTTTAAAAGAACTAGGTGAAAACACCATATATGGCTATTCGTTTAGAGAAAGACCTTCTCTTGTAACAATTTGAAAGAAAACTGATTCAATTAAACGAAAAAATACTCTGTGTGAATTGCCAATAAAGAAGCCGATATATTATTAAAATTAGTTTTCAGCAGGATAACAGAACTGGTAAAGATCTCTTATTATCTCTTCAACTGTTGCTTTGTCTCAATTAGCCTCGTTGTAAATAATAAGAGACGTTAAACCACAAAAATCAGCGGGAACGTATCTAGTGAGCGAAAGTTTAAGTGAGCGAATGATCTACTGTGCGAATGCTCTAGTGAGAGAAAACTCTGGTGCGCGAATGACCCAGGCCGCGAGTATTCTACTGAGCGAAAACTCTAGACCGCGAATGGTCTAGTGAACAAATGCTTTGCAGCGCAAAATCTCTACTGAGCGTACAAAGTAAGTGCGCGAATGTTCTAATGCACGAATGCTCTAGACATAGAGCCACATTATCATCATTCAACAGTTCCTAGGCTTTAGTTACCTTAGACTACTCGAAAGTTTTGCTAAAGACAAACGGAAGCAATGATGTACAACAACGTAGCGAAACGTTCATAGGTTTTTGTTTTGTTTTGAAGCTTTTTTTAACAAAATCAAGAGCATTTTACTTTTGACAGCTTGCTTGTTGTTTGACTATCGCTTGAGCTTATTGTTTCATTGTTGTATTTTGGTGTATTCGTATGAACTATGGTAACGCAGTACATTGTATTGTTATTCAAGGTTCACCAGCTGCATTTCCTCGCATGTTTTTTCTTTTTTTTTAAGTTTTCAGACCACACGATCTTTCAGGTCAAACTTACAGTATATATATTGTCAACTATTCTAACATATTGCTGTGCACACGTCCAATTCAAGTTTACAAGATTTATATCTCGGTTTAATAAAAACACGTACTGTCACAGACTTTAGAAAACTAAATAAAGTTACTAAATCTCAACCAACTTCTCCGTGCAATAATTTCGTTTATTTTCTTTAACCTCACATCCACCGCCACAACGACAAGTATACTCCATTACCAACTTTTCATATTTATTTTATTTCGTCACTAAATTTTCTAAAAAAAAAAAAAAAAAAAAAAAAACTTCGTATATTCTTTCTTTAAAATGAACTTCATTGTGAAATACAGCGTATGATAATGTCCAAGTCTGGTTAGTTGAAAGATATATATATATGAAGTCTGTTGTTCATGCCCAAGATATATCATAAAGGCTATACATTGTACGTGTGCTCAAAGCTTGTATTTTCACATTACCACAGTTTATGCTTGGTTTAAACTGTCACCGCCAGATTTCGCACTGGGTCGCAATTTCACTTGAGAGAGTTTGTTATTTCTATAAAATGGAACACAAACAACAAACCGGGGAAAGAGCTACGGTTATGCACTTGATGATGTCTGTGCGAGGGGGGAGGGGGGGGGGGGGGGGAGGTTGTTCATAACTTGAGAGATGTGTGGGGGCCGCACTCCGCAGGGCTGAATTGAGTATTAAATGAAATGTGGAATATTGTTGTCAACATAATGGGTTTCATTTCAGCAATTTATTAGCTATATTGTAATAATAACGTGATGAAGACTCTTTATATGAGATGATTTATCTTTATGTCCTGAATACGGATACATGTGGTGTGGAAATTTATTGCAAACTGGGATTCGCTTGAATTGTGGAAGTTTTTATTTTAATGTTAAAACAGTCCATCCTTAGTTAATGAGTACATCAGTGTATATTGTATATAAGTATTCTAATGGGTTATTCAATTTTTTACTAACATTTTCAGATTCATTCCATTTTGTACATTAATTATCGGGAACAAGTACAATTATGTAAATATAAATGTAAATTAAAATGAATAAAATATAAAATGTGATAGCGTTTGTTACAACCGACACAACATTATTGAGAGAATTAACACAAAAAATAACTGTGTAATCAATTAATGTTTTCACGAAAATAACTGGTTGATGTCGAAGTTCGGCAAGAAAGTTATGAAGTATAGAGTGAAATGTTTTATCTCAACGTTAATTTCAACATCACTGTTGTTTTACAAAAGTCAAATGTCTATACAGAAGTGGGAGCAACAATAATTTTTTGCTACATAATGGAACACGTGATGTTTTTTTTTTTATAAACATAATTTAATAATTATGCTAACAAAATAATATACAATGAGTTTTTTAATACCAGTGTTAAATATCTGTATCAATTTAAAAATTGAGTTATCACACTGAAGTTTATTACCACGGAATGTAAATAACGAAATTATCCCAGTTCTGAGGAAGTAAATAATACAAGGTAGTGTTAAACTATGTGTTATATTTAATTTAGAGTGCTGTACGGTTCCTTACACATCTCTCCAAACCCTTTTCCCTACTTTCAATCTCGCGGTGTATTTCTCCTGTCCCTTCCCCCCCCCCCCCCCCCGTAAAGCATTCTACAAGAAATTCTCCTGACAAGACCAAACGCAAATCGAATGGTTACAATGTCGCTCAGGCTAACAAAAAGTCGCTGAAATCTGCAATTTTAAAACAACCTTTAAAGAGGCTGTTAGAAAAAACCGATTGCTTGTATTTTAACTAATTTGGCATTGTGTCTCATTTAACAGTAATAACCATGAGTCTAAAGTGAGTAGTATTTTAAGGTGAACTGTGTTCGAGAAAGGAGCCTCCAAACTGTCTTTATAATAATATTAATATATAACTAGACCATATCTTGAGAATGTCATAGATTTTTTCTAAAAGGGTCAACCAAAATGATTGATGAATATTGATGTAAGAAAGTGTTGTCAAACAATCACGAACAGAAATTTAAAGGAGAGTAAAAAACATTTACTGTACTCCAAATGTATACTCTCCGTATACTCCACATGAACTGTCCATGTACTTCAAATGTAAAACTCTACATTTACTCTCCGTGTAGCCTACTGGAGTACATGGACTCAATCAATGTAATGTCCAATTCAGACAGGGGAGTAACGAAGAGTTCCCAACAACCACTAGCTTGTTCTCTACTTGTTCTGCTCTTTGTCGACCCACATTAAGAGATTTAAGCTGTTTATGAGCTTTCAAACATCTTATCCACTTTAGTTTAGAACACAAGGGTTTCCTACTCGAGACATAATCCAAAGAAGCTTAAGAATTGGTCTTTACAAAGAAATCATCTAAGCTAGTTCCTTTTTAAGTTCTTAGCTGCTTTCAAAGTAGGACAGAGTCACATTAACACATATACGTGCAGAAGTAGGCGTACATCATCGTCTCTATAACTCTCGCTACAAATTCAACCCAAAACACGAAGAGAAAACCAGTTTGAACCTCAATTTCACACACTGTAATAGAAGTCTTGAATTTGTCACAAGGGGAATAAAAAAATATCAAACGGTTTTTAGTGTAGACATTTGGAATCCCGGTGTAGGAACCATCCTGCTCACTTCACTCTGGGGGAATGAAATCAAACGTAAGCGAGCTGGAGCTTTCTGTTTAAACCGTGATAAGAGTAGACACGGGCTCAGTGACGGTGGTTGGGGCAAGCGACAAAGGTTGGGTTACGGTAGTGGAGATGATTACTGCTCTCCGACTTCTTATTCTGAGAGAAGAGAGAGAGAGATATAGAGAGAAGGGAGGAGAGATAACGGTACAATGGAACAAGAATAGATAAAGGCACACAAGAGTGAAAGAGAGAGAAAGAGATAGAGGGAAGAGATATAGAGGGAAGAGAGATAGAGGGAAGAGAGATAGAGAGAGATAAAGAGAAGGGACGAGAGATAACGGTACAACGGAACAAGAATAGATAAAGGCACGCAAGAGTGAAAGAGAGAGAAAGAGATAGAGGGAAGAGAGATAGAGGGAAGAGAGATAGAGGGAAGAGAGATAGAGGGAAGAGAGATAGAGGGAAGAGAGATAGAGAGAGATAAATAGAAGAGAGGAGAGATAACGGTACAAAGGAACAAGAATAGATAAAGGCACGCAAGAGAGAAAGAAAGAAAGAGATAGAGGGAGAAGAGATAGAGAGAAGAGAGAGAGATATAGAGGAAAGAGAGATAGAGAGAAGAGAGAGATATAGAGGGAAGAGAGATAGAGAGAAGAGAGAGATATAGAGGGAAGAGTGATAGAGGGAGATAGAGAGAAGAGAGAGATATAGAGGGAAGAGAGATAGAGAGAAGAGAGAGATATAGAGGGAAGAGCATTAGAAAGAGATAGAGAGAAGAGAGAGATATAGAGGGAAGAGCATTAGAGAGAGATAGAGAGAAGAGAGAAGAGATAACGGTACAACGGAACCACAATAGATAGAGGCACACAAGAGAGAAAGAGAGAAAGAGATAAAGGGAAGAGAGAGAGAAAGAGGGAAGAGAGATAGAGAGAGATACAGAGATGAGAGGATAGATAAGGCTACAACGGAACAAGAATAGATAGGGGCACACAAGAGAGAAAGTAAATGACAATAAAATCGTGTTTTTATTTTAAGGTCTCATAGGACAGGAAGCTTTTGGCCTGAAGGGGTGAAAGTTCTCTGCTATCAAGAAGCGTTTGACATTCTTACGGTTTCAAAGGAAACGAATTCGTTCAGTTCAGTTTCATATTGTTAGTAACGACGTACGTACATACATAGCTTTAAATTTACGTGGCTTTAAAATAAAGTCCCCCACTGAAAATCAGTTTCGTTATACTGAGTGGGTAGACTCTGAATGCGAATTTATTTACTTTTATTTTATTATTTACATAATCAACGGAGTAATTTCATTTGCACTGCAAATCAGTTAAATATGAATTGGTAAACAAAAAAACCAAACGTATTCGCTATTTTATTTATAAACAGTACATATTAAAATGCTAATTTGCTCTCGTAAAATTTCCACACGAAATTATTTTCACCTGTCCTAATGTCGAGTATAACCAAATACCTTTGGTTAGGTATTTGGTATAACTATACTACATCGTTATGTAGTGTGAAAGTATTGTTTGTACCACAGCCTTCTCGACGGGTCTATCGCGGATTGAACCGACGTTCGAGAAGGCTGTGGTTTGTACATACCTTGATGTTCAGCAAACCCTTCGTCTGACATTTCCTAGAGTACTGACAACAATATTGGAGATAGCTTTCCCCAACGCACGTCCCCTCCGCTCCTCGACGCTGCGTTCTGATTGGCCAGCACGCGCACGTGGCGGTTGGCACGAGAGGGGAAGGGAGGGGAAGTGTGTTTACTCATCGTCGTAGATAAAGATAAGATGTGGATGTGATCATACAGTTGTTTTTGTTATGTATGGACAGTGAACCGCTTTGCACGTATTAATTCAAGGGTAAAACAGAAAACTTCTTTAACTTTATACGTATTGTGCACTTGTCTTGTTATAAATTCTCTAGTGTGAATAAATAAATAAAATAAAATAAATTCACATTTAGAGTCTACCCACTCAGTAACTAAACTGATTTGCAGTGGGGGGCTTTAATTTAAAGTGACGAAACCAACCCTGTAGGCTTTAAACACCATCGACGAGTGAGCGATAACCAATTTAAGATCGATATTTCAAATACGAAACATATGAATCAGTGATTGGATTTAATCCAATCCAATTTAGAATCTATGGTGAGAATATAGTTTTCTCTTCGTATCTGTAAAACAACTTTTAAAATCGATATTGTGGGAAGATAAACAAGACCGTTATTTTTATATCAGGGTCTAGAGAAAAAAATGTTTTGCAAAATTCATTACGGTTGCATTAAATGCGATAATACGATGCAATTTTATTAAAATTGTTATCGTTTCCTATATTATTATATTATGGATCCGGCAGCCGTTTTGTTGTTTATTTTTTGCAAGTAATTTCCCTCCAGGCATATACCAAAAATTAAAATTATGAGAAGATACACAAGACAGATGTTATTATATCTGGGTCCACAGATAAACAGAAAAAGAAATGTTTGCAAAGTTTATTACGGCTGCATTATATGCGATAATACGGTGCCATTTTATTGAAATTGTTATCGTTTCATATATTATGGATCCAGCTGCTGCAGGAGGTTTTGTTGTTTATTTTGTGGCCGTAATTACCCTTCTGGCATACACGATACAATGCACCTTAGTGCACATGTACCAGCATGATTGCCAACACAATCATCTGTTTCGAACATGCTTGATAACAAAGTTGTTGTTGACATATTGAACTATTTAACTAAACAGCGTTAACTAAACACACGATAAGAAATAAAAGATGTAATAGCGATTGTAACAAAGCGTAGGTAGACTGGTTTCAGTTCAAAATTAGTAAATGTTTCTGTATGAAATTATATGACAGCGATGATGAAGGATTCAGTTCCATTACTTCTTGTCTTAGGAATAAGTAAACGGTGACTTCGGAGCCGTCCTAGCAACGAAGCATTCAAAAAATTCAAAGTTGTTCTGAATCGGCCTTGTTGATTCAGACATTTATCCGCGGGTGTTTGCACCGTCCAATCTCTGATTCATATGTTTCGTATTTGGAATATAGACCCCTTTGATTGGTTATCGCTCACTCATCGATGGTGTTCGAAGCCTACAGGGTTGGTTTAGTCGCTTTAAATTAAGATCCCCTACTAAAAATTAGTCTTGTTACCGAGTGGGTAGACTCTAAATGTGAATTTATTTACATATTTAAATATTTATCTCTTTACCCCCATGACTCCCAACCTCCAGTCCCCGCCTAATTACCTGAGTCATATTATGATCCTACTTACTGCCCGTACTTTGCTTTTTGTTCATTTGTCAGGTAAGCCTACGGTAACAACTGACAGGAATCATATACAATATCCAGGAATAAACCGCAAACAGCGGGATGTAAATGACTACCCCTATACCGGACCCTTTCTGTCAAAAACCATTCGAAAATCAAAATTGAATATTCTTTTTACTTAAATTCAAACATAAAATGATTAAGTTGAATTGAGTTGGATGGAAAATTAAAAAAAAAATTCAATCAAACAAGTTAAATTAGTTTTATGTTTTAATTAATATTGTTTTTAATTGAAACGTTACAATTGAGTAATGAAGGGTGTATGGTTATGACAGCCAATTGAACGGCTGAAAACCTGTGGAAAAGGTAATTTTAGAAATTTAATCGATATTTTTCACATGCGGTTCAAGCCAGCAATCAAAATCATGTCTCAGTGAACGTCAACATATCGAATTGCTGCAAAATCATAAAGGCATAGTTATCTCAATGTTTTCGACATAGTAATGTGGTAGGTATTTTGTCTTTACATTGGGCACTATATTTGTTGGGAATCAACATCCGTAGAAAATAAACTAGAAGTCATAACTTAAGATTCTCAATCTAGGGTTTTTTTTCTTTTAGTTTTTTAAAGCATACCTCATCCCTACACGTTATTTGACGTAAGCAGTGAGTTATCTTATAGATAGAATATTTCACCATGTGTAGCAAATAAACTAGAAGTCATTACTTTATTTTCTTAAAATCTTTGTTTCTTTGTAGATGCTCTATACTAAAGCATACTTCATCACTACCAAAGCAGCTGAAACCAGCTAGAAGAAAGAATGCCTAGGGATAATTTCATAAAATGTTAAGTCTGTCCTAAGGGTGATAATACCATTACACGACATTGGTACCGCGTTGTAACAGCAGACACAAAAGAAGAGACTACCAACAACTGTGAGATGATGCTTTCAGTGACAATAGCGGCTGCGAAGAGGTTTTTACTCCGAGGAAAGATACCGCTGAAGTAAGTAAAGTACGAAATGTGTAACGGGATGCGAAATAAAGATGGAAAACTCACTTCATCTAACTTGGAAGTGATGCTCCTGTGGTGAAAGAAAATCACGAAATATTGCTCGAGTGGGAAGGAGAGATTTTTCTTTACAAAACGACTTCAAAGCTAATGTGCGAGTCAATTTAAGGGAAATGTAACATATTTCATCAAAGTTTCATTACATTCCGTACAGTTCGTACAAAACTATATGATAAAACATATGACACTCAAATGAAGCTGATACATTAAATACATTGTATAGTTGAAACATAAAATCATGTCAGAACACAGTTTAAAACTAATCAGGGTATTAAAATGTACAAGGTTTTTTGCTCGTATAGTTTTAAAACAAATTTTAAAATCGAAATTGTGGAAAAATACACATGACAGGTTTTATCAGGGTCAACAGATGACGGAAAAAATGTGTAAAATAAAATAAACATATTGTACCAAGATGAAGTTTTTCTTAGCAAACCTCAAATTAAAACGCAAATTACGGGAAAGATAAGACAATAAATTATAATGAAACAAACCATAACGTTGAGCAGTATATTCTCTTAAATGAGACACTCTTATTACAACTATTACCACGAACACTGCAAAATAAGAGAAACACGCTCACGTTGCAAACACACACATACCGTTGCACAGTTATTGTTACCACTAGGTTGACAATAATTCAGAATATTACAACAATTCCAGCCAAGAACTGCAGCCAAATATGCGTCCTGCTCACAGCTAAACGGTAACGTGGCGAACCTGGCGGCTTGTATTGACAAAAACAACAACTAAGCCACGTTAACAGTGAGTCTAGGTAGCTTAGAATGACAATAGTTTGTAGTTGGCATGGAAACGTTAGTGGGGTTATAATGGTCATTTGTTTAACATTTTATGTGTTGTAGCGGATTTCATGTTATGATTATGATTATGAACAAATTCCTAGATTAGCCGGTAACTGGAGATTTTATACAAAAAACAAACATGGCGACGGCCATGCATTTTGAATGTAATGTTGAAGTTGACCTCAAATAAAAAGTAATCAAAACAAAAAACCTATATTAATAATTTAGTGACTGTTTAATTAAAATTCGTATAATAAATGCTCAGAATATTGTAAGTGGAGACAAAAAAACGACAATGTTTGAAGCAGCAAGACAACTTCAAATAAAATAATCATAACAAAAAATTGATATTATTTTAGTGACTGTTCAATTAAAACTAGTATAATAAAGGCTTAGAAAATTGTAAGTTGAGACAAAAAAAACGACAATGTATAAGAAGCAGCAAGAGAACTTCTCCACCCAGTCAATCTGCAAGAAGGGGCCATTGATAAAGATCTTAGATCAGTATGCGAATACCTTGGTTGTGGCCAAGGTCCGTAAATAACCTGGCGGGGGCTCGTCGAACTCCCAAATATGGTCGTCCAATCCAGTTCCACAATGTTAAAAATCGCATGTTATTCAAATGGGAGAATCATTCAGAAAAACAAATGAATTGATCTGTCAAAATCAATTTTGACTCAAAACCGCATTATATTTAATTTAAATAATTTAATTATACTTGTAAACTACATTTTTAAGTTAAGTATTCTGAAATCAAATTTTACATAACAAAGTAGTAGATTTAAGTAATAAATCAGTTTTTGTATCTGTGCACGAGAATGGCGATTTTCGTGCCCATGCGAATACCTTACTTTGAGGTTTACCGAACCTCCGCCAGGGGATCGACGGACCTTGGGTTGTTGCTGTAGTACATTCTTAGTTATGCATCGACGGTAGCCATTGTGACGTCACGCGAAGCGATACAGTTGTCGTGCGAACAACGTCACTCATAGAGACGAAAATAGAAACGGAAAAATGTTTCCCATCAACTGACAATGATGTTACGATCGAAATAAAGCTCTCCAGAGAGAAAACGCACGTCTAGGATATGGAGAGAGATTGAGAGGATAGTACAAAGAGTGGTGTATATAAAAAAAACCTTTATCTGGCTGCATGTAGAAAGGAAGTGTGTAAGGGGAGTGTGGGAGTAAGAAAGAACACACATAAAGCGATAGCGATAATGCGTGTACAAGCCACCCACCCACCCACCATGCGTTGGTAGAAAAGAACTCGAAAGCAAAGCTAGAGATAACAACACTCTAAAGAATGTCAAAGAAGTTTAAACGAGTCAAAGCACTTTGTAAGATTAGACCTAGGTGGTGTTGGGGACTAGATACATTGTAAGCGGATGGTACTGATAGTGTGGCGCCATTGTAGAATATAGTCGCCAGGGTATAATCGACTTCATAGAAAGGCAGACGATTCCTTTGTCAAAGAACTTAAGTGAAATATATGACATGCGTCTTCTTCTTTGGAACAGTTCCGGTTTGTTTTGTTTACCGACCGAGAAACAAGTTCAATTCGTAATTCAGCAGCAGTCAAAGATAGGGCTTAGCCTTTTATAACGAGGACCCGCTAAATTAACGCTTAAGTTAATTTGTTTCCTTCATGGAAACCACCAAATTCACAAGTGTTGTTGGCATCTAGATAATAAGTAAGCACCGTCATAGTACTAAGCATAGACCTACTCTGGGTACAGAACTTTCTCCAAGCCATCTTTCCCCCACCACCTTCCTCAACTCCACATTCTAGACCCGACCCTACTGTTTATAAACCACAAAACATTGAGAATCTGCTCAACTAAATGTGAAGTTTTACACCAAGAAAATGAAAAAAGTTGTAACAATGACTGGATTCTTGTTATTATGAGAATGCTGTTGCAATTCAAAAATCAAGGTAACTGCAGTAGATAAAATTGATAGTTATCAGATAACAGAATCGAAAGTCGACAACTACCTCAAACAGTAATACATAAATCAATACCTTTCACACGTCAAGTATAACAGCTATATTACCAGTTATAAGCGGTTGAAAGGCAAGTTAGAGTCTCATCGAGTTAACTTGCAAGATGATGTCGTCATGGATTATGTAATAGTAAAGTGACGTATGTGACAACTACCAACTACCAAGATAAATCAAGAAGAATTTCCTTCTCATGTCTCGGGTATTGTAGCACGTCTATTGTCAGACGTGGTGAGGTCGCATTCCAATCACTGTCAACGCAGTGGACAATAACAAGTCGGTAAAGATATCCCGCGCAAATACCATTGACTTCTTCTTAGAACTAAAATGCCTACTTTGCTTTTTACGGCGTGGCCAATATATTTACATGAAAATCAGTACAAAACTTATCTCCGTTGTCATCAAAGCTCAACAACTTCTCAACCAGTTTCACATAAATCAATAACCTTCTGCACACAACTAGTATAATGATGTTACCCTACCAGTTATAAGCGGTTGAAAGTGGAGTTACCAATACTCATGCATGCTGATGCAGAAAACACCATTGTTATTGATTACGCTTTAGCCGGCTCAGTAGTGACATATTGGTATCGGAGGAACCAGATGCCGCCAATAGACAGCCAGGCCACCGCCGCTCGCATAAATTCTAGATTTCGAGTACAGAAATCGATTGGATTCGGAGATTTATATCATTGTGACGTCAAACCAGTGGTATGTACAGTATTGGGAAAGTGCATGTAGTCGAATTCGAAAGGGTACATTAATTGAAGCTATGTTTGCAAGAGAAAGTATGTACTATATAATCCTTCAATGAAATGAAGTTAAAGTTTTCATTGAGAGAATAATGGTAATGGTTTTTACGGCTTTATGTCTCTATTATTGCAATAATTAAGCTATTCGAGACGGTGAGGGGTGATGTATGAAAATGTAGAGCAATTATGAAAGAACTTTCTGCCTGACTCAGGATTCGGACCCTTGTCCTGAGTTTTCGTATAATGAGGACCTGCAGCCCAATCGTATGAGCCGCATACGGATGTATTGAGTGTAAAATATGAACCATGGCCCAGATTCACAAGATATCCTAAGTAATTTTTTGGTCTTATCTGTAAGACCGGCCTAACTTTGAACCTTTTGTGAATCCAGAAAAATATCTGAGAACAAACTTTAAAACATATTATTGGAATGTTCATTGTGTCCTTGTTTCTACTAGGAATTGGTAACTTCTAATTGTGACCCGGGTCTGGTTTTTCAGGAGGTTCAAAGTTAGTCCGGTCTTAAAGACTTAGAACCTCTTGTGAATCCAGACCCAGAAGCGTAACATTTACCAGGCGCCAAATCAACATTAACATGTTTACGAATTCGTGGGTAAACGTCAATCTTAACCATTAATGCCACGAGAATGAAGTCTGTGGGTGTTATGAAATGTTTTAATTGGGAATCACATACGTGATGTTGTCAACGATCGTATTTTGAGGAATGTTAAGAAAAACAACACAATATGGCATTCATCCCAGGAGATAATTCAAATCCGTGACTCAGGAACCGTAGTCTATTAGGGTAGCATTCCCTGAGGTCGACCTATTTGAACCAGCCCAGACCGTAGTAGTCTGCAAGCTGCTTCAATCCAGCTATATTCCCGGCTCGTTGCCTTTTTCGGTCGCGACTCAAAAACCTGAAGACTTTGGCCGTGATTGCTCGAGAATGCGCGGAGATTTCAAACTGAAAGAGCTGTAAAATGTTCTTTAGTATAGGTCAGTTCAGACATTTATTTAAGATTTAAGGGTAAACAAAATTAAATCAAACTGAAAGCATTAATATAGCGTGTTCATACTTTCCTTGAAGGAAACCATAGCATCGTTAGCTCTTATACCTAAAACTCTTAGCCCAACCAATGAGAGGCGACGTTTTATAAATCCGGCCAATGGTAGCGGTCCTAAGTAAAACAGTGTATGTGAGGTGAACATAAGCTTTACCAGATTATCAAGACTACAGTTTCTTTCTAAGTAGGTGTTTAGAAACCCTGCATTCAGATTTGCCTTTTGACAGAATCGAACCGTTAACCCTGAACAGTTACCACTAAGCCACCTAAACTTTCCACCAATAAGGAAATTGCAACTGACGTCACAGCCGAACTACAACAATGTAACAAATGAATCGAACTGATGGACAAACAAAGAGCTTTCAAAATAATAAAATTGCAACATTATGAAAAGAAAACGAGGTATGGTGACAGTAACTGCTCACCAGTTAAAGCGATTAATGATGGACAACGAAGTTGTGAAAGTTTTGTTTGTTTTGAAGATTTGTTTTCAAAATCAGAATACTTTGTTGTTTGACAGCTTGATGTTTGTCCATCGATTAATTTAATTTGTTTCATTGTTGTAAAGCAAGCTTGCAAGAAGCCTATAGTGTTTCACTTTTGCACGAGTGTTGCAAATACCGTGAGGGTGACTGTAAACGCGTGGGTGGGCGAAACAGCGAGAGTCCAACAACGAATACAACAAAGAGAGAGGGTCTGAGTAAATTGGATTTGTGACGGTTAAGTGTTTGCGTCTAGAAAGAGAGTGCGTGCAAGTGAGATGGAATCATTGAACTTACTGGATGGAGAAGGCTAAGCTGATTAAAAGAGTTGGTGAGTTGAATTCACGACAGTCAATCACTAAGCTATACGTCAAAAGTTTAAATATGAAATGTTTTTCATTTTTGCATGACTTTGTTAATTGCGATGAAACCAAGACTCTAAGAGTGGAATGATTTTTAAATAAACACACACACAGACGAACACTAACCACGGTCATAACTTAAAAACAAACAAAAAAAAAACACAAATTGCGGAAATTTTCGGGAGCATACCGCTCTCTTCGTCAGACACCAGGGTATTGACGAAGAGAACGAATGCTCTCAAAAATTTACGCACTTTGGTAAGTTATGAACGTGGTTACTAATCGTTGTGTGTGTTTTTATTTGGTAACTTGTATTATAAATTTTAGAATTTGGTTATAGGTAATTTGATACAAGATAATTACTGGAGGCGTTCATCGTTTGATTTTTAGTATAAATGATTTCATTGTTATCTAAGGACCGGTATTTCAATGTCCAGTTAAAGTAAGTAAATTTAACTATCAGGTAAGCCCACTTTGGTGTGTTTCTATTGGCTGTTGTCATGGTGAAAACAATTTAACTAAAAATTAAATTTTAACCGGACATTGAAATACCGGCCCTAAATCAAATAGTATAGATATGTTTATTTCATTTCGGGCGTTGTATCATGATTGAAATTAAACATACACAAAACAACATTTTGAGTGCAATCAATTTAGAATGTAAATACATTTGTTTAAATAGCTATCAGTTAAACCAACATTGAAAACGTGGATTTCGCATATGAAAAATCATTTTAAAATTTGTTTCCTTCAAATATAAACAATTTTTATTCCAGTTCATTTAGGATTTGCTTACAATAAATTCGTTTTACAATATGAAATACATTTTGTTGGACTACATTTTTTTCTATTCGGGAAATGATGTCGGTTTGATAAAGTTTTCTTTTGAAAAAAAATAAAAATAAAGTGGTTAACAACTGCATTGTATTTAGATGTTATACTTCAATTTATTAACGTTAATGGTCAGTGGATGAAGACAATGACATTCAGTTGCATTACTTTCTTAACTGTTGCCTCTACTTTAGCAGCTGTTTTGAAGACCCACTGCATTCAATTAAAGTATTTTACTCCAGTTCTTTGACATACATTGTCAGTTGGCTAATACAATATAATTCAGTTGTACTATTTTCTTAAGTAATTGTCTGTCCATAAGCATTTGCGAACACCCACTGCACACAATTCAAATATTTACTTAAGTAGTGTTGTTGACTGTACATGAGGGTGTGAGGGTAGTGTGAGAGAATGATGAGACGGGTGATGAATAAACGCTAGACAGACTTTATAACAGAACAAGCATAATGAATGATACACGTTTGGAGCAACAACAGAGTGAAGCGAAGTGGCGTGGTAGGGGTTTGAGGGGAGAGGATAGAGGGCTGGGGGTAGGGGACAAGATAACAAGTGGGTGGTTTTGTATTGGCTAGAGAACACGAGAACACATTACGGAGAGAGTTTTAGTGAGTAGGGGGGGTTTAGTGGGGGGTAGGGGGGGGGGGGCGTATAAAGACAACGATACTCATGCGTTAAGGTTCGTATGGTTAAAAAAACCGTACTTAGAGTGAGATTGTTGAAGCATTGAAGTGGGTTTGCTCATAAGAAAAGTGGAGTGAAATGTGTGCTTATGGCGTAGTGGAGAATTGAATTAGGAAAACAAAAAAAAAACATCTGCCAGCAGTCCGGCCGGCTTTCTGGTGGCTTGAAGGGTATAAATTAAATAATTAGTTTGACGACCAAGCACGTAATAATATAATAGTGGTTCTTAGAGAAAACTATACCCGAAGAGAAACAAAGGAATGAATTCGCAACGATGGTGTTTTGTCAGTTTCAATGGGGGATCGTTAAAGTTGTGTTATTTATAGAGGTTGTCTTGAAAGGGTTGGTTTGACTTTCTTTCAGTCAATCTGGTTGTTTCGTTCGGGGGGGGGGGGGGGGGGGGGCTATGGCTCGTTATTCAATGTAAATGGAATAGTAGGAAGTTTTTCTCGATAGAAATGAAAGTTTCACGTTTAGAATTTTAGAGTTGAGTTAAGTAAAAGACGAACGATGAAAGTAAAAAGAATTTTAAATCACAGGACGTATCGCTTTTTGTGACGTTTTTAACGTTTATTATTCTTTCTTTCGCTTCTATTGGTTTAAATCTTGTTTCCGTCTATCATCATAATATGTTATTCCTGTCGTGTCTTTGTCGCTAGTAAAAGACATATTTTCGATCGACGATGGTAACTATTAAATTATTAAACAACTTCTTCGTTTTGATAATACATGAACGCCGAATCTGTTCTTGTTTATAACGACAGACAGAATAAACAAAGACACTTTTCTTGTTTTTAAACATGCATTATGTATATAAAAATATAGCAGAAAAAAGAAAAGGCAGCATTCTCTCCAAAATGGTTTAGAGTAGCTTATAAATTTGTTATCAAATATGACTCCATGTTAAGCAGTTATTTAAGCTAGATATCAGTTAAAGATAATTAAGTTTTGAGACGAATAATTTGACTCAAGACTTTTTTTTGAGACTGTTCATGCATAAGAAGCACATTTATTTTTAATTTGAAGAATTTTGTTATCATAATAAGAATGCGTATCAATCAATTATTGAATATATAATAGGCTCGTAGATATAGGCAAAAATTATATTATGTGCATCCTCCCAAGTCCTTTGATTCGTAAGTGTACTAGTGTGGCTGTTAAAAAAATATAGACAAAAGTTAATGTTATTAAAATCTCTCAAATATTTTTCATGTTACTATGAAATCAACTTGGAGAAACATTAACCAATTCTTTACTATTAAACATAACAAACCGGCTGTTGAAGAATTACTTCCCTGCCTGGCACACGCAAAGAATTGAAGTAGGGTTATCTATAATCATCCCAATTGAAATTCTCTATAAAATCCATCCTAGAATCCCACAACATATTATTCTCGTTGATTTTGAGACCAAACAAATCTCGCTTGACCCTCGACCCCCACACAATGTTAAAACAGCTTCTACTTATCCCGCAACAACCCTTATTTTCTTCTTCCCTTCTCTTCTATCTTCTTCTTTTCTCTCTTCTACTCTTCGGGTCAAGCGAAGACTTTACCAGGGATGAACAATTCTCGGTGGCCTGCTAGTAAACATTTATTCTGTCCTATTTAAACCTTAAAGCACAGAAATAATAGTTTCTTGATTTTTTTTAGGTTAACCAAATAAAAAAAGCAACTTAAAAACATTGTATTAAAATAAAATGTATATTAGCTCGTAGAAATAAAAATGATAACTAGAAATAAACATTCGGGCAGATATTTTTAAACAACAGCAGCTATATCTTTGTTTTAATTTCTTTAACGTTTCTTTAATATATTTTTCCAAATCTGTTTATCTCACTCTTCGTTCTTTATTTGTATGTACTTATCAACTCTCTTTTCATACCTCTATTTATTTATGTTATCAATTTATTATCTCATACATTTTTTCCTAATTCATCATACTTTTTCTATAGCAAGTTTTGTTATTTTTGCATTTTTATGATTTTCCCATTACAAATAAATCTATAGTTCTAATTGTTGTCGTCATTTGTAAATAGTTCTTAATAACTGAAGTTGATAAACATATTATAATAAATAGAGAAAGAAAGAAGTCTCTTAAACGAAAACAACTTTATAAAACAGAGAAAAAAACATATTACAATTCATTGCACCGTAGTTTTCGTAAATATGATGCGTGGCTCATGAACACTTTGTCTGGCTCCTCAAGTCCCACTGACTTGTCCACCCCTGGACACCACGAGGGAGCGGCAGTATTTATAAACAGGGGCGAGTCACGTGATAAATCAGAACTCAGTTGGGCTCGAAAGAGGCTCCTCATAAATAAGTCATTGGGAAGTTTGGCGTTCGGCTGGAAGAAAGGTCTGGCTAATATTTTATCCGACCGGTAATAAGAGTGTCGGCTAGGGGAGGGGGGGGGGGGGAGAGGAGGGGAAACAAGTAGTGCTGCAATCTAGCGGAGGAGTGGTGAGTTTAAAATTGAAGACGATGAAAATCTTATAAATAGGGCTACAATGTTAATTACCCAAAGTATTACAAATAAACATTTTCAGTTTGACGTTGCTTGAAGCTCCACCCCCTAGTTATGTGACCATCGCATAGAATAACAAATATGACTGACTATAGATATTATAAAGTAAATGAATGCATATGGTATGATTGTAATAAGAGTGTCGGCTAGGGGAGGGGGGAGGGGAGGGGGGGAACAAGTTGTGCTGCAATCTAGCGGAGGAGTGGTGAGTTTAAATTGAAGACGATGAAAATCTTATAAATAAGGCCACAATGTTAAGTATACCCAAACAATTACAAATATACATTTTTAGTTTGACATTGTTTGAAGCTCCACCCCGCGTAGCATAATAAATATGACTGATAATAGATAATATAATATGAAATGAATAAACATGATATGATTGTCGGTTTGTCACTGGAGTAAGGGGTGGTCACATAGCGATGGAGCGTTAAACTAATAAAATCTCAGCTCTATGTCTTTAAAACAGTCAAAAGGGAAAATATGTCAAAATAATAAGTTGTTTGAGGCTTTCACGACCCGTAAATGAGACGACGAAACAACCTTGGAGTATATAAATTATCATGACAATTTCACGTTTACATTTAAAAAATATGTTTTCAGGTATATGACGCAAAAAACCCATACTAAGTACGATAAATATGCCCCAGTTACTATAATTTATTGTCAATTAACTGAGTATATACATTAAACACAAATGTGTTTATATATTTATTCTTTATTGCACCATTTTAGAGTGTTTCAACTTAAGTATACAAGTCATATATGCGTTTGTGTTTCGGATGAAGATTATGAAAGAAATACTACAACATAGTTCACAAATAAAAACAGTAGTCGCTTAACAGACACATTAATACATAGATTATTAATATTCGACTGTGAATCCATTAATTTGAGCGCATTATACTTTACTACCTCCCAAAGGAAATATTTCCAATATGTGTAACCTGGGACACATGAATTCCCGAATATCGTCTCCAGAGATTACTGTACACAGTCAATAAATTGAATACCAGCTACAAAGTTGCTCTACCTTTGAATCGAGTGGTCTACATTTTTTAAATATTACACAATATTTTTTTAAACCAACTCTCACAAATACTTCAGTTTTATTTTGAAAAGTTGTGCAAATGATTATTATCAACAGAACAAAATTATTCTATAAAATATTTCTCTAAAACTCGATTCCTTTGTAGAATCAATTTCAAAAAATATTTAACTAAATATTTTAGCTACTCAGACTTTGAGATAAAATAAAAGTGAGTTTCTAAGTGATTTCAATTACTATTTCAGAGTGCTCTGAGTAGGAAAATAATAATTACATCAATTAAACGCTTAATGTTATTCACCGAATGATTAAACCTTGTGTACTTGTGTTGATTGCAAATATGTTGTCTCTGGTTATGTCCGGCAAGTCAATATTTATGGTAATATCCCGTTCAATTACGCATGTTTACACAAGTTAATAACAAACATGGTGAATTAATGTGACCTGACTGTTTGGATATAGGCCTAGCTCTCAAAATTCCGTACAAATGTTTGGGTCTGTTTAATTGGAGCAATCTATTTTATTAATGGCAATGTTAGCAAATTAGAAATGTGATCATGTATAGAGGAGTCTATTTGTTTATTTATTTTGTGTATATAATATTTACTTATGTAATGATTGATACAGAAGGAAAATAAATAGAACAACAATTTACTTTAAAATAACAGTAAAATACTGTACTAATTAATATAGCAAAAAATAACACAACAAAACGAAATGAAATGAAAAAGAGATAATTATATTATTTTAAGTACAACTTTAGAGTGCTGTGCCATTTGTTTGTAGCTACTTACTTAATGCAATTTCAAAACGACAAGAATATGCAATTAACAAAATACCAAGTGGAAATTAAAAATGATGTTCAAAGTTCCATGATGCTTTGTATTAGCAGTTTATGCAAAAGTTTGTACAAATAAAAAAAACATTATAAATTATTTTGTGATTCAAATTATGATAAATAAATCCTTATTCAGAAGGCTAGAACTACAACATTAATACTATTTTTGTGTCTTAAACAATACAAAATAATGTATATTTAATTTTGCATTATGTTTATATTATGAGTTCAATTCCATTTCTTCTTGGCTTAGGAATAAATAAACGGTGATTTTGGAGCCGTCCTAGCAACGAAGCAATCAATAAATTCCAAATTGTTCTGAATCGGCCTTGTTGATTCTGGCATTTGTCCGCAGGTGTTCGCACTGTCACTGATTCATATGTTTCGTATTTGAAAGATCGATCTTTGATTGGTTATCGCTCACTCGTCGATGGTGTTCGGAGCCTACAGGGTTGGTTTAGTCACTTTAAATTAAAGTCCCCCACTGCAAATCAGTTTAATTACTGAGTGGATAGACTCTAAATGTGAACTTATTTATTTATTTTATGCATTCAAGTAAATGAAAATCCTATTTCTTTCTTTTTAAAGAAGTTACATTTTTCATTTTACTCGGCACCTCCACCAAATCTGAAAATATTTCACTGACATGCATTTTTATTTTTGTATTCATTAAAATATACTTGTAAAAAGTGAACGTGAAAGAGGTCTAGACCAGTTAAACAAAAATATATCAGAAACATTTTCATTTGGGACAAGGCAGCTGTCTATATAAAATCTTATAATTTCGTTACACTACACTTAGATACTTCAATTAAGTTATATCAAGTAAGCAATTTCAAGGATTATACATTTTATATTTCATTACAACATTTGTGTGTATATAAACTGGTTTGAAAGCCAATTATCTTGAACAGCTAAGAAAATATAAATTTATTGGTTCACCGGTACAAATAATCGTATTATGCACCACGATCGCACGAAAAAAATCGTATACAAAACACTGAGAAGACAATACAACACATTTTTCAATCCTCATCGTATAAACAAAAATGGGTTCAAGCTATACAAAAAGAAAACCTTCACAAATTATTTCCAAGCTTATTATAATGAACATTATCTTAAATTTAAAGACGATTCCAAAATTATATAGAGACTTTTAATCAAAACTAATAATAAGGATCCCGAAATACACCACAATATGTCAAAACCAAACGATTTCACAATATTCAAAATGGCTTGCTAATGGTACTTATCCAATTGCCACAGTGTAGGTCATTAGGGCATTGAACTGTGCCAACACAACGCATATAATTAATTATAATTAATTTAGATTTGGTATAACTATTAATATATAGAACGGTATGTTACCTATTAGTTTTGTAATATAAACCTGAACCGCCACGAGCACTTGATATTGGTTCAGGTATTTTCCATTGTATGAAAACAAATATAATTGTACATCAAACATTAAAAAAAAGGAAATTAATAATAATAATAATAATAATAATAATAATAATAATAAAAATAATAATAATTAGTTTTGCGAGGATTGTACTCGCATTAATTAGGACATTATCCAAATTCTTCCCCTCCTACAAAACATAATCTAGAACGTTTATTCTTTCACGCACATCTTCTATAATTAGACCCACGTCATGTTGTCGTAATTACCCGCATTAAATAGCAACCTTCGTTGCTGTTGTTTATAGTGGGCTTGTAATGAGATCGTTAGGTCGCCTCCATCTTTCCGTCATGATTGCTGTCAACACTAATTACCGGCCATGCGGTACCAACTGCGCAAAACGAAATGTTTTACCAACTACGCAACACAAAGTGTCGGTTAGTGGGTGTCAACGTTTAAATAAAATAAAGAAATTTGTATTTAAAGACCATCCACTCATTTACTAGAACTGATTTTCAGTGGGGGACATTTAAAAATGTTTATTATGTCGTTCGTTGCTGTGAAGGCTGCAAAGTAATTGTTTACATTTACACCAGTATCATATTAAATTTAATTAAATTCCAAAGTGTAAAACCTCAGCTTAAACCGCAACTTCTGCATTGGATGAAGGATTGAATCAACACTACCAACAAGACACACACAAAAATTAAAAATCGTTGGATAGTGGGATACAAAATAGTGACTTTGTATTCTTCGAGACAACCTGATAGTGAGTAGGGCGAGTCTCAGAGAAGACCTTGCGTCGGGTGGGGGTGGAGGGGGTAGGGGATGTCTGGCAAGTAGATATACAAACAATACAATACCACGCCAAGACCACCAAATGGTGGTTTCATAGGCAAACGTGTGGTAAATACATCCGTATACACCCCTACCCCTAAATACAAACCATCCCTACCGCAACGGGTGCGTTTCTTATGTAAATATAGAGACTGCATGGAAGAGGGAAGATTGCCATCGTATTGGTTCGAAATGTATGGGTTATATCGAAGATATAGTTGAATTTTTTAGTGTTCCAGATAGAATAAACACATTTATTTTCTTCAAAGTGTGTAAATAAATAGGCAAGTGAATTTTAAGGACTCTACAATCTGTAATAATAACAACCTTTATTGGTTTCTGCAGCCATAGCTGTTGCCGTAAGACACAGAATAACAAACAATACCTTTGAACCGTATCTGAAATTTAAAAAATCTGTATTATGCGTCAGGATTGAACTCATACATGAAAAGACAACACATAAAGTTTTAAAGACTCGTTATAAACTTTATAGCGTGTTACAAAAGTAATTCCCCCAGAATGCAACGGACGCGTCCTCGTTAGGCGCTCGTAAAACTGTTCCGTCAGAAAATACGTGCAATGTATTACAAACTCCATTATTCTATTGTGAAAAGAGAGAAAGAAAAACGAAAAAAGGTGGCAAAAGATAATTTGTACACTGTGTGCATTAGGTTCCGCTAAAGTGATGTATTTTCTACTTCCTTATTACGAGAGTTTTTACTGTGTTTGAATACAGATATAAATATGACCGGAAGTTTGCGTGCCTTGTTAAACCGGAAGATGAAATTTCGTCTGGAGACTAACAAGATTTTTATTATTTACCGGTGAATAGTTAATACCGGATAAACTAGATAAGATATGAAGAATTATCTCTTGAACATGCGTTTGTGGTGGATGAAATCGCTGTAAGCAGCAGTAAAAAAAAACTTTCGACCTGCTATTATTTACAATAAGTGATTTACAGTGTGAGGAAAACATATAACATATGTCCGTTATTGTTGCTAAGAAGGCTCCAAAGTCACCCTTTAAAAGAACAACAGGGTATTGATTCACAAAGTTGCCTAAATGTTAAGACCTCCTAGTTTAGGCAAATTCCTAGTGTTATAAATCATGCATATGTCATTCTGCAATGTCATCAAGATAAAAAATATTAGTAAAATATCAACAATTGAAAAAATAATATTTCCTTTGTGAGCGTGTAGTAGTATCATGTAGATGGATTGAAGTCAAGCTATAAAGTTAAGACATTACATACCGACACGAGAATTGAACCCTGGACCTTCGACTTTGACATCTGCAATAAACCCACACTTGGCTCAACCCTTCAAAAGCAAAATATGTAATTTCCTACCAAATTTAATGCCATCTCTTATATGTGTCTCTCTTTTCGAATAAATATTTTCGTGTTCAAGTTCACTCATTTTATTGTGAAATGTGGTTTAACACATTATCAAAATTTAATAAGCTAATTTATCAAACGAATGTTTTTTTGAACAAAGAAACATTAACAAAAAAGAACACAACATTAATCAGGGGGAGAATCATCTTGGTTTTGTTTTTGTTAATTTTAAAGCAAATTTAACCTATATAAATCGGGAGAAAGTCGAAATACAGCCTTAGAATAAAAAATTAAAATTTTGCCGCTTGTATAAACTAATTAGGATCGTATTCAGCTCAAAAATGCACGATGTAAATTACGCCTTGCACTAACGTGTTACTTTCTAAACTCTTAAGTTAATTTTGTTTACATTTTCACGCAGATCGCCCTCGTTAATTTCGGCTATTTTTCACTCGAGAACTCCTTAATGAAAAGCAACAACCTACTTTTACCCTCCCGGCAAAACTAGTTAATTATATATACTGTAAACAAAATTAGGTTACTCGAGCGTTAAGAGTAAGACTTCGCAAATTGCGATGCCAGCTCAAATATCACCAAAATTTTAAGCTAATTTTCTTCTTAGAGATGATTAATTTAAAGTTAGTTATATAAAATGGGCCTTGTTACTTAATACTAACTTGGTTCTTTTGAACAAGAGTAACGATATTAATGTTTGCGAAAGTAGCCCTTGAATTTTCTTGTGCAGAACGGAGCAACTTCGCCTTCCGTTTATCTTTCGTTTACGTAATGAACCAACGAATATTAGACTCAAATATAGCTACTTCAAAGTGAAAGACACCAAAGATTAAATTTACAGTATGTTATAAAATTGTGAATTATTTATTAATTTAAGAAATACAATGACTTAAAAACTGTTAGCAGAGCAGGAGAGTTGAAGAATTTCTGTTCATATCGTTCTTAGTTCAAATGTAATACATTTCGCATTTATTATCTTTGTTCCGTTATATTTAAACCCTGATAATACTTGTCTTATGTATCTTCCTACATTTTCGATATTTTTTTTTAAAAACACGAACAGAAAATTTTAAATTCTCACGACCTGCTTCGGCAGATTGCAATCCACTCTATGTATAAACACCAACACACATCCAATACATCAAAATCACCGAAGCCCAACTTATTCCACCCAATATTACACAATATAGACAAAAAAAAATATTTCAAGTTCGTCTTTTGACCATCGTCTTAGAATGGTCTGAGAGAATGATGCTTTTATAGTATTTAATTAATAATAATCAACTTTAAAAATAATTGTATATCTATTTAGGATATGTAATTTTGGTTAAAAGATAATAAAGACGATAAACTTAAAACTGACAGGCACTATGTTCATTTAAAAACACCGTCAAAATTAAAATACATCAACATTATCGAGGCCTAACTTATTCCACCCAAGATTATACACAGACGGAAGAGCAGAAATTCTACTTCGTCTTTTGACCATATCGTCTGAGTAGGAGTCTAGTCTTGCGATGCCTATATAGTCGATATCAAGTCCTTTGAGCAAACAGCTGAACGCGTAGATATCACTGTAACCAGCTTTGGACGTGACAGAGACAAAAGACTGCACTAGACAAAAGCTTTTGCCGTTCGAGTAGGTACTTGTGATAAGCGAACGGCAGCGCGCCAGGGAAATTACAGTTGAAGCGGCAGGCAGATATTGAGAGGGCGTGCTTGGTGTAGTCTTGATTATAGGCAAGGAATTATATGAGTAGCTCATTTTAGAAGCTGAAGAGAACTTAATATATGAAAGGAAAATACGTTTGAATCAGTTGTTTTGAAAAGCGGACGAATTACTATAAAATACTTTGGAGATAACGAGAACCAAGCCTACGAAAAATTTAGCTACCATTTAACTATGATAGCCCTGATTTAAATTTTTCTCTTGTTTTTGTGTGGGTATACTAATTGGACCACTAATAATTTACTAATATCATTATCCAGATCATATTACTAATATTGTTATCATTATTTCGATCGTATTTGTAAGCCTAATGTTTAGGTCCTTGTATCATTTTAACTCTCAAAGGAATAAATTAAATTTATTTTCACTGTTTTGAAGAGTGTATAAATGTCTGCGTATTTACCTTTTAAAAGCTTTGCTTTACATACTATTTAAAACGCGAGAAAAAAGCTTAAATTCTGCTTCTATCTAAATAAACATTTTAAAATTATACATTCAAGTGAATAATTTTCCATTTGCATCCAAACCTTGATAAAGTTTTATTTTTGTTTTACATATTTAACAAAGTTGAATATTGGAGCATCTTCCTTATAGATCATCAAAATTATGTCTTTTAAATTTTATGTAAATCTAATTTCAAATATTGCTGAAGCTATCCTCGACTACTTTTATTCTATTTTAAGTGAATCCAGTAGCATAGACAGTGGCGTAACGCAAATCGCCCGGGCCCCCCCGCAAGAATCGTTTCGGGCCCCCTATATGGGGTTAATTATAAGAGCCAAATCTATTACGTAACGAAATAAACTTTTACTTGAGCTCTAATACCCCACACAATTATCTTAAAATTGTTAATATCACAAGAAGCGGCCTCGGCGACGAGCATTCTTGTAACTGGCGAGCCAAGCTGCCAATTATGGCGTCCATGTTCAACTGCTTATAAACCCAAAGGCTTGGCCTGCTCACAGTTCACACCATGCTGAGTATATTGAGAGAGCTTTAAAACTATCAAAAGGCATGCTGCAGTGCTGCTCCTCAAGTATATATATTTTTTTAAATTATTTTAAAATCTGAAAATGACTTTTCGGTATGTTGCTACTGTGACCAGAATGGCAAGAAATAACATGAGGGGCAGTGGCGTATCGAGGAACTCACAATGGGGGAGGGGGGGGGGGGGTTGAACATCCTAAGCATGTAGGGGGGTCTGGGGCGAAAGTCCCAGCCGGGGGAGGTCAACTCGCCGAAGGCGTTTTTTTTTTCATATATGACGTTTTACACGCCTGTAAACACGTTTCAGAATTGGACAATGATACAAGATATAGCCTAATATGATAGTTTTCCCCGTCCGGGCCCGTGGAAGATTCAATATAGTTGCTTATAGGCAGTGCGGATTGTAAGACGACAGAAAAGAGGAACCCCCTAACCCCATCCACCCACCTATCTTTTTAAATATATTCCTTGAAGTTGTCCCATTCCTCCAACTTCCTTCCCCATATGACCCCGAAGAAGAATAGGTCCAAATTGTCAACATTTAAAATTTGATTACGAAGAAACAAGATCTGTGCTTCTGGCGCGAGCCGGGCCCCCCTAGACAGCGGCCCCCCCCCGCTTCGCGGGGGCGGCGGGGGTCTCCTTTACGCCACTGAGCATAGATATCATAACAAACTCTGTTATATTTCAAGTGAATTCAGTAGAAAATATTGCTGAATCAAGACTGTATCTTCTAATTGCATTTGCTAGTTTTCCCACAACCTTTTCGTGTTCTTATTTGTACAACAAATGCTGACGATACATTTAACCAGCAGAGTAATGTTTTGTTAGTATTACTACAAGAAAACAAGACAAACTGCAACGCGATTAAAACCACAATAAGTGACAAACTTTTGAATGGGTGAAATTACACACTTGGAAGAAACATAAGACGAGAGAAAGTAAAGGGGAACAAATATTGCGAAAGTTTCAAGATAATTAAAACGTAATTCTTATTAGTTATTCTAGATCTCGTTTTGAATCAGCAAAATAATTGAATTTATAAATTGTCAGATATTATAATCGTTGTACACTTAATTAATTTTTAAGAATAGATTTAACAATTTTAATTATTTAACTGTTCTTCCGTTATCATATAAGAAATATTATGTATATGTTTTTACAGTTTAGGAAACGACTATGAAAGTTTGAAAACTAATTTGAAATTTAAATTCCAATTTAAATCAAGAAGAGTCAATAGTTATAAATTCAACGAGATGGAAAATCAAGATGTAACGCAAAACACATTAAACTGATAACGATAACACTTAAAATACGATAATTTAATTCAGCTCTATCAGTCGAATACCCCGGAAGAAGACACTAATATTCTCAGAAACCCATTCCGTCAGATTACCACTTCATACTTATGGCCTGTTTAAATATTCACCTAATACCTGACCCAGTTCAGCGTTCGGAATCGCGTATAAGATCCTTTAGATTAACTTGAGTGATAACGGTAGGGTATAATCAAAGATTGAGCTGACTTTAGGGACGGTTTTATCTCCGAGCATTTCACAGTGAGAGAGAGAGAGAGAAAGAGAAAGAGAGAGATGGAGAGAGACAGAGAGAGAGAGAAAGCCATATATTTCATTTAACCATACTTATCTTCTAGAAATAGAAAGAGATAGAGCCATATCTTCCATCCTACCATCCTTATCTTTCAGAAATAGAGAGCCTTAGTTTCTATCCAACCGCGAACCATCCTTATCTTTCAGAAATAGAAATGGGAGAGAATAAGATGAGAGCCTTATCTTCCATTCAACTATACTTATCTCAACACAACCATCCTTATCTTTAAGAAAAAAAGAGAGTGGGAGAGAGAAATAGAGAGAGGGAGAGAGAAAGAGAGAGAGAGTGTGTGTGTGTGTGTGTGTGTGTGTGTGTGTGTGTGTGTGTGTGTGTGTGTGTGTGTGTGTGTGTGTGTGAAAGCCATATCTTCCATTCACCCATACTTATCTTCTAGAAATAGAAAGAGATAAAGGAAGAGAGACATATCTTCCATCCAACCATACTTATTCCAAAAATAGAGAGTAGAGCCTTATCTTATATCGAATCATCATTATCTTTCAGAAATAGGACGAGAGAGAGAAAGGGAGAGAGAGAGAGAGAGAAAGAGAGAGAGAGAGAGAGAGAGAGTCTGTGCCTGCTTTTGGCAATCATATTGCGAAGCATATGAAAAACGAAACTGTTGGAAAACTTCCAAACTAGACGTATTAATATACTCACTTGTGAATTTTCCGCTGCACTAGACAGCTTATCTACGTAGACATTTCACCTACATTGACATTTTCACATTACAAACATGACACCAACATTAAACATAAAAACACGTTTGCATTTTGCAGGTTTCCCGTACGAACACTCAACGCCATAATAAATAAAGGGTAATACCAATCATTTCTATTACACCTCTTTGGGTTAGTCGGTGGATAAGAAATCACAGGTACCATGCTCTGTGTCTATACCATTGTAATAATTTTAGTTTACACATTTTAATTACATAATTTTGTTGTATTAAATACCGAATAGCTTTTAAAGTTGCTCGGAATAAATTAATGTCTAGTAACGTGGAAGCATTGTAGTCACCACACACCCCAACTTGTTTTCTTGCGTAGATATATTATTTAAATCATTTTTTTTTCAAATAATTAACTTCTGTTTCTTATCACTTTACTGTTAATTCAATCACAGACACGTGTTTGAGTTCACTTTTTTACTAACTGAACAACGCATTAAAACAGTTCGACCTTAAATCATTTACAGACTAAAACCCATCGCTGTGTTTCATACCTTCTTGTGTCCAATATTGTAGGGTTAATAAAATTGTAAATAAGTTACACGCTTTAATTTCTCTCTTGTATAAAACTGGCGATAGTTTCCTCGAAACGTTTAAATGGTGTTCATGGTTAAAACCACTCGTCGCGACATAAAGCAAAGAATAAATCATTTTCAAATCCATCAACTCGGACTTGATTTCGTCTCCAGCCTCCGCCAGACGTGTTTGCGCAGTCGAAACGTCGACCTTTGTTTACACGGAGAGATGAAGTCAGTCGTCGTAGTGTCCGACTTCAAAGACGACGAGTGTCAATAAGCATACAGACAGACAGACAGACAGACAGACAGACAGACAGACAGACAGACAGACAGACAGACAGACAGACAGACAGACAGACAGACAGACAGACAGACAGACAGACAGACAGACAGACAGACAGACAGACAGACAGACAGACAGACAGACAGACAGACAGACAGACAGACAGACAGACAGACAGACAGACAGACAGACAGACAGACAGACAGACAGACAGACAGACAGACAGACAGACAGACAGACAGACAGACAGACAGACAGACAGACAGACAGACAGACAGACAGACAGACAGACAGACAGACAGACAGACAGACAGACAGACAGACAGACAGACAGACAGACAGACAGACAGACAGACAGACAGACAGACAGACAGACAGACAGACAGACAGACAGACAGACAGACAGACAGACAGACAGACAGACAGACAGACAGACAGACAGACAGACAGACAGACAGACAGACAGACAGACAGACAGACAGACAGACAGACAGACAGACAGACAGACCGACAGACAGACAGACAGACAGACAGACAGACAGACAGACAGACACAGACAGACAGACAGACAGACAGACAGACAGACAGACTCTAAATAGGCATAGTAAAAACTTTTCTTACAGCCAACGGTCGAGGTTTGTGGAGGAACCTACATGAATTGTCAAAGTTAACTGTCCTTTCGGCTGGGACGTAAAGCCAATGGTTCCCTTGGTACTTTTTGACTGGAGTAGGCTACGTGCCGGTACCAGGCTTCCCCTCCTCCTTTCCAAACCATCATCTATTAATTACCGTTACCGTATAGTATATAGTACATTACATTTTTGCTAGTCGTAACTCGGGACTATACATAAATTATGGGACAGTAGGTGTTGTCCTTAAATGTGAACTAGCTTCGTATTTGCAAAAGATATCCATCTCATTATGCCTAATATGATATTTGGGGTTTTACGTCCCATATTTTTGCAACTAGGCTAATCGAGACGATGAGTTGGTGATTGTGAGGGTGAAAAAACGCCACATGACTTCCATGCCCAAGCCAGCTGATTCGAACCTGGAACGCAGAGACCGCGGTTTACTAGACCAACGCCTAAACGACCTCGGCCAACTGCGCCGGCTCACTACGGCTAAAATATCTAGAACAAAAATGCTTTCACAGAGGAAGATTGAATGAATTTGGGGCACACAAAACAATACACAACTCCGCTCGACAATACAGGAGAATGAAATGAAAACAGGAAACGAAAGCGTCACAAATACACGAACCCGTAATAATTAAGTCTAATTAGTCGTCTCCTAATTAGTATATTTTATGCTCGTAATTAAATCTGTCATATTAAGATTTTAATTACCTAAATTTGCATTTTAATGAAGCTGCACCGAGTGGCTTTTAGCTCGGTCCCATTGAGAACCAAAGATAAAATCGAGTTGAACGTATTATTCATAAACCAAACCCTTCACAAGAGTTAATGAAGGAAAATGATAATTATGTTTGGACTTTGTCTCATCTATTTGCAACAGTTCTAATGGACAATCTATATTCAAGCCAGGATTCGAACCTGGAACGCAGTGTAAAGCTGTATATCAATGTACTCTGCGGAACCCACGATCTCTGTTGATTAAAGGACATAAAAATTGTAAGATATAAACAAAAATAAGTCAACCCTTAACCTAAAGAATGAAATGATTTAATTTTCAAGAGGATATATTTTATGAAACACATAAGCTAGAGCATTGAGTTATCTAGGAAAAAAATTATTTTGGTTTATTTGTAACAATAATAAAGCAATTGAAATTATTTTTGACAGACAGAGGGGAAGTCAGATCTGTCCTGACCTGTTGTAGGTAAATAGATACTGCAGACAATAATACAAGACACTAATAATTATTATAAATTGCTTGCATAGCTTAGTTTTATTTAAGGTTCTCCTTTGTAAATCAGTTTTTATAACTGAATAGGATAGACATTAAAAAAAAAAAAAAATTGTATAATAATAGAATAGAATAACAATAAAAGACAAAAATAACTCAATTGTCGCCTTTAATCCTAATGTAATGAATTTTGCACTTATTTCCTTCGTTATCTATGAACCCTGGTTATATATGTCTTGTATATCTTCCCATGATTACTATTATAAAATGTATTTGAAAGATAAGAACAGAAAACTTGAAATTCTCACTATCTCTTATCGCAGACTCTAAAGGGAAAAGCAATTTCAGCCCTAATCGCTATTTCTGGCAGTGACCACTCAGCCTACTGTAGACAATACGATTGTCCAAGTACATCATTGTTCTAAATTAATCGATGTAACATGGCGTTGTTGCTGTATCCATCTAAAATATATTATTTCACTTTGCTTCAATACTGAAAGGTAAATCTCTCATTAGAGTACAATTTATTTACAACTTTGAGTAAAACTCCATTTACTAAACTAAATTCATTCATTTTCTAATTAATGGAAACGGCATATTAGAACACGGCCAGCACACAAAGTTCCAATCTCATTGTCCTGCGACTAAACGAGAAAAGTTAATGAAACAGGGAATGAACAGCGAAACTACTGTTTTAATTTAAACTTAATCCGACGAATTCTCGTTGAAATATTCATTCAGGCAATAGGCGGGCGAAACTAATTTCGAATAACTACAGTGTGAGGCTGGTGTTACATGATGTGCGTGGGTAAAGTGTGATGTGATTTTGAGTGAAGGGATGAGATCATTTTGCTGGGAATGAAATAATACCATTGAAATACTCTCTCAAGAGAGAAACTGTTCTGATGAGTTATTGTGGTGCGAACGGACTCATACCGTAGGAAATGTGGTTATTATGAGACTAAGAAGTCAAACATCAAACGTGTTAGAATTCAGTTTTCTGTCTTCATCTTTAAAACAACTTTTAGAACCGAAATTGTGGTTTCATAACCCCTACTAGATATAATCAGGGTATACAGATACAAAAACAAAAACAAAATATAAAACAAAATATACTTACAACACAAAATATACTTTCAATTCATAACGTTTGGATTAAACCCGATAATTGATGTATAATTATGTTGTCGGGATAGATATTGTTTCCATATCTCTGGACATTGATAATATAAAGTTGACAAAGATACAAATAGGTAGCTTACAATAGACGTCACGTGGCGGCCATTATGAGGTACACATTGCTTGTTTACATTTGTTCTGTCAAAAGAAGACACATAGGTTATCCAGGAAATATCACAGCTTCAAGCCGTATAGATTGATGTGTGCAGGTAAAAGTTCAAGAAAATGATAAAACATGCAAATGATTGTCTTCAAACAGAGTTTACGCGTTCTTATTTTGTTTTGTTTTCAGTCATAATACGGAACCTTTGTTTGAAAACAGTTGATGTGTCAGTCAAAGGACATCTGCGATATTGCAACAATGCAGTGTCGGAAGAACGTAAACAAAAAATGTTGACAGAGTACCTCAGTATGGCTACCGTGCGATACCGGAAATGACGTTATTGCAAGCTCCCTATAGGAAACCTTTTGTGGTATTTGCGGTAATAAGGTGTCATTTGTTTTGTACGAGAGTGTACAAAGGCGCCCAACAATCTTTCTCTTCTTTGTCTGCGTTAAGAGGGTCATTACCTTAAAACTAATGGGTCTTTAAGCTCTCGACCGAGATGAGGAAAACGTCGATTTAACGAAGGAGTTGTTAATAAAAAGCAGAGAAAGAGTTTTGTGGAAATATTAACCTCTACCCCCCCCCCCACCCCCCCCTCCCCCCTCCACCCCCCTATAGAATGTTCACCCTTTGTAGTCAGTGTTTGAGTAATCGGTAAAGATCTGTTATACAAACCTTTTAACGAATGACTGACCAAACACAAATGGTTGTCTTTATGTTCCGTTCAAAACTAATTGTTGGGGCAAATCGCTCCATAAGTGTTTTGTGTTCGTAAAGAACAGACGTTTTTGCTTTTGGCCGTTTGCGTGCGGGGTTATTCCTTCTTACAAAGCAGAAGGTGAAGGGGTTGATTCCTGGTTCAGAAGGTTTTTCTAACATTGTAGTTTGAAGTAAATTATATACTGATTGATACTATTGTAAAATATGACATTAAAGTCGTCATAGAAACAAGGAATATAATGATTGGTATGTCACCCATTGAAAATCAGTTCTTATAATTAAGTAGGTAGACTATAAATACACAAGTGTTTTTTATTTATGTCAGTGCTTAATAATGAATGCAGTTAAATGAGTATTTTACGAAATAACAAGTGAAATATTGAAGATATGTTTTGAGAGTGCATAAAATCACAGCATTGTGGTGGATGTTAGGACAAAACTATACACGTTATAGGCCTAGTGTTTAGAGTGTTTGAAAATAAATATCAAAACACTCATTACGAAAACCAAGGCGGTTAAGATAAGTAATCAAAAGCCAACGAAGCTGTGGTCTTTCTTTCTGTAGCATATTATTACCTAGACTCTCCATTATCTTTAAATCCATGGTATACAAAAATACCTTGTTTATCACCTTTTTGGTATAATTCGTGACAATTCCTATAACCCTTGGAAATATCACATTACTTGATTTCTTCAGCCCGGTAAAGCAAATTTTCTATCACTTATCCTTACATAACACGGTTCAATACTTTCGTCGATCTTATTGCCAAAACATCAATTAAAAGTAGCTTTCAATTGGGTGTATTTATTACAAGCCGTTTGTGATTCGCTTCTGTTCTTGAACTCAATAAGTTTCACATTTTATTATTGAGCCGTGAGATAACCGCATTAGAAAAAAATGTATGGTTATGCAATTCGGACGGATTTTGATTACTGCGGTTCAAAAAAAAAATCCTATTACTCACAAAAATTTGAAACAAAGGTTATAATACCCTTACCTTTATCTTCTGCCATAAAGAAAACCAGCCTACCACGGCACATCTTCTATAAGATATGACGTTTGTCACGTGGAAGTGGGAAAACGAATGGGACAGATATATTATACGCCGCCTTTGAAAAAAAAAGGTTGCAGGTGGTTTTCCAAAACAACAACCATCTGTCAGTCATGACGTGGTTAGATTACAGAAGACGCCGCCCGTGTCCTTAACAATTACGTTGTCTTGAAAATGTTTATCCTTTACAGATTAGGTCATTTGTATTCGTACGAAGAGCGTTCGGAAGTAGGCCTAGTCATTTTACCCCTCAAACATGCGTCTAAACTTCCACTACTCACGCCTAAACCGATAATAGGATATCTCTCAAATTTTACATCATAGTACAAAAGAGTCAAATTGATGACTTCCATCACGTAAACATAAAATATTAATCTTGAAAGAGGATTAAAAAAAATGATAAATATATAATTTTGTACCCCTTGAAACTATAAGTTACATATTTTATCAATTTTTAAATACTATGTCTTGTGTTTTCGTAATGAAAATCATCAACTTGATACTTTTATACTAGGACGAAAATTAGAGATAAATCCTTTTATCGGCTTAGGCGTGAGGAGTGTAAGTTTAGACGCATGTTTTAGGGGTAAAATGACTACTTCTAAACGAAAGAAATATAATATAAAACAAACGTGTAAGCGATACTAGTGGCTGACAGTAAATAAGTGTATATGGAGAGTACTAATAGTAATATTAATAATGTTTAGAAATGATACCCTCTGAAAGATTTAACCAACTACACCAGAGGTTCCCGTCTTCAGGTGACTAACTAGATAATATATTTAAAGGAATGTCCTATGACTGTTAAGGCAGTGTTCATCATTTGACTGAGGAAAACCTGAGGTATCAAACACGAGTTCTCCTGTTTCAAATATAGTTGGTGCAAGGTTAATGGAAATATATAAGAAATTCTGATGCAATTACAAAAAAAAAATAAAAGCAAGAAGATTATTTATAAAATCATTCGTAAAACTCACTCTGACATTTCTCGCGATTTTACGCGGCGTGTTATACAAACATGAGAGATGAAGAAGAAGAAGAAGAAGAAGTTTTGAGGATAAATTCCCCAGACAAATCGATCTTCTCACTCCGACTCCGGAAATTACTTTGGCTGTGAGGTTTACTGAAGAGACTGCGTTGAGCTGGCAACAGCGCATGTGGCAACAGCGCACGTGGCAACATCGCTCCGTAGAGAAAAAACGACGCCCTAGAGCCTATAGTTGTACCAACGTAAATATTCTGGTACCAACTTAATTTTACACTTTACACTAGTTACTAACATCTAATTGAATCATGTCCATTAGGGATAATTTACGAACTTCGGATGGTTACCTGGAACAGGTAATGAGATTTGTGCACTCTAGTTACCATTGGAGGGTTCGAAAGCTTGTGTAACAGCTTCGTTCTTCTCGTCAACTGCTCGACTCCAGGTTAGTGGAGGAACCTATATGACTGGTCAAAGTTACACCGTCCTTTCGGATGGGATGTAAAGCCGATACTTATTTATCTATTTGTAAATGCTGTACATAGATATATTCGGTTGATGCAAAGCACCTATACGATGAACATTGTCAAACACAAACTGTGTAAACAATAACATAAAACAAATATGAAATTACAAAAGGGAACACTTTTAGAACAAAATTTAAAAGAAATCAGTCCACTAATAAAGAAATTGCCTAGTTAAAACAATTTTTAAACGTGAATCTAGTAAAATACCAGATGGATTTTTTTCTTGGTAGTTTTCACAAGGAGTACGCTACGTGCCGGTACCATGCTCCACCTTCTCACTACTTCATCATTCATCAATCACCATTATATTACAATTGTACAAGTAGGAAATCCATCCTGTGATACAGTAATGCATAAAGTCTACAGAATACGGAATATAATATGCCAACATTTCTGCAACAAGTAATTTATTATTCCTTTTATTGACAGTAAAACAAAAACAGAGACATATTTTTCGTAAATGCTTTTCATTGTGTCACGAAAAGACAAAACTCATCTCGTGATAAAATATCGGAAGAATTTTGGAAGTGTAAATGTCTAGACAAGACTTTGCATTGTTCTTGTTCGCTTTCAAGACTCTGAGACCAACACTTTCTACAATGACAGATATAATGAACTTGTAAAATATTACCAAGCAACTCTATAACAATAAGAATGGACGAATGGTCTTGATGGAGTAAAATTGAAACCCTGAGAATCACTTTGAAATACATAGATAGCTTGAAAATCGTTTGGCACTCTTGAAATTACATTTATTATCAATACTTTTTAATAAGGTGGGTTAAGATATTATCAAGGTCACATATTCCCCTCTCCCCCCCCCCCTCTAAAAAAAAAAGAAACTTGAACAAATTACGTTTGTATTTTTAATATTTTTATCATTAATTTTGGTGTTTGATTTTGACGTATGTAAAGGAACGTATTTAAAACTTTGCACATTGTCCTAAGAATGTACAAATGAACGCAACATTGTCACTTACCAAAAAGAAAAAAATTAACGTCAAATTTTATGAACATTTTAAATGTCTCAACAAGAAAATGTTCCTGACTTAACAAAAATTATTTTCTTGATAAAATATACACGTAACGTAAGCTTTGATTTTAATTCAACCACAACCATGCAAAATTCTTCTTTGTCAATTTTTTTCTGAGAACAAAAACACTCAACCACAATTATTGGTATCGTAATTTTGATTATAGGATCGCAATCATAGATATATAATTTACCATTGCAATCCATTACGACGTAGCGATTTTGTAAACAGCCGTATAAGAACCAAGTAAGTTAACTCTTTCACGATTTCCGAATTCCGATTCCGATTACGATGCCGACCATTGCAGTGGTTGGGCCTTTATTCAGACGCGTCGTGTGAACTCTTAATAATATATAGTATAAAATAATGAACGCATATAAGTTCTACTCTTGGAGTTACTTAATATTATTGATCTTTTTTTACTTTGGGTGTAAAACAAGTACTTCACATATCCGTTTCCGAGTTGCTGACTGTACTTTCTTTCTATACAAGTATCCATCAAAGTGTTCTCGAGATGAAAAGTTTCAGAGGGCACGACTGTCTAAATTATTGTTTTTCGTTTCATCTTTATGATTAAAATTTCGACTGACAAAAACAAATAACTCTTTGTTTTATACAGTAGCATGAGAATGCAAGGAATATTGACTACAGTACTCATCAAAGAAAACGACATTGTAGTAAAAAAAAAATGTACTCTCGCAGACAAAAGTTCATCAAATGTTGGACATAACCGGTTTTTACTCTAACACCTCCCATGCACTCTATTATATTCTTGGATCAAACTAATTTATAATCTTTATTTTTTGCAACAATACTCCATCTTATATCAAAGTATTATAGTATTTATTTTCAATTAATATACTCTCTATTTCTCTATTTTACTAACATACTAATAAATGATTGATAGGTCCTCAATAAATTTTTAAATTCCGGTAATTGAACGGACTCAGAATCTTATGTAGCAGAAATAAAATAAACCAAACAGACAACCGATAAAAATATTGTGTAGTTTTTATAAAAATAAAATAAAACAAGTACTTTTCTCATGGGCACAACTGTACTCTCTTGATATGTGATCCGAGTATTTCGAATACTTTCGGCTATCTATCGGTTTTCTCCTTCTGTACTCAAAGAAACATAACTAGATTTGATTCCACCGAACCTTTGGCAAAGATTCAAAATGTCAAAGACCTTATACTGGGCTGAGGCCAATCATGCATAGTACTAAGGGCTTCGGAAACGTTTTGAATTTGCGATCTAGAGACTTTTTCTCTTTAGGAAACAAATACCTTTCAGTAGGCCCCAGAAAAGTCACCAAGCAAACAGCATAATATTATACTATGTATATCAAATAAAATAATGTGAAAGTATAATACTAAAGAATTCCCTATTATCATCTTTTTGACTTTTATACTAGAGAATATCTATTTTTGTCGAGATACAGTAATTTTGCCATATAAATAATAGAATATGTGTAGCTTGAACGCATTCACTTTGTGTTACGTTATGTTTTCTCTATAATCATTTTATGTTTAAAACATTATGTATGTAGCGATCATTGCTCTTGTCGGTGTATTTCTTCTTCTGAACCAGGTATAGGAACAGGGCTCGATTCCTGGTTCGTTGGCGGGGGGGGAGGGGGAGGGGGTTAGGTCATAAATTACTTTCAATCGCTATACATACGACATTGGTGTTTATGTAAACTGTGACTTTGAAGCCGTCATACTAATGAAGAACTTATATAATCAATGCTAGAATGTACCCCAATGAAAATTTAAAATCAGTTGTTTTAACTGTATGTGTAGGAAAGAAATACAAATGTATTCATTTATGTGGTTGTAAAAGGTTAGTTTTACATGATTCACAATAAAATTATACCTGTTTATCTAAATTTGCTAAATTATAGGCTACTGAACATTGTTAAACCTTCCATATGTTTGGAAATAGTAGAACAGAATATAGTTTGTCTGTATGGATACAAATGAATTCGTCACAAGCGTAGCTATGGGAGGCCTAATTTGTACAAACAACATACTCATAAATTATAGTACCCCAGAAGGCATTTATGCATAGGAATGTTTGCAACATAATGTAGTCAAATTCACTAATTCAACACACCATTCCAAAACACAGCGGACTGAATTCCTGGATACAGGACTGCTTCATAATCATCTGTAATTAAAGAGTAATTGTGGTTTACACAACTATTTACCATTTAAATTTTAAGTTTGACTAAAATAAATCAGTTCAAAGAAATGGAGTGGTTCATACCGAATAAGCTGATGTATGATATGAATGAATATATATTTGAATTGAGCAGAATGTTGTAAACCATCCAACTAAAAGAATTTGATTTGATTCAGATTAAGTAATAAATCTTTCCGCATCGATAAATAAAATGTGCCATGTTTTCCGCTTTGAAGAAAACCCGTTGGCTTGTTTGGAGAAATTCTCCCGGCTTCGTCTAACCGAAATACAGTTCCCATTTAATAATGAATTTTATTTCGATAAAAGCTGAAGGTCCAGAAAAGAAAATCACGTTAAGTCTCTTCAAATGTCCGGAAAATTGGAAAATGTCGGCGGTATCAAGTAAACCTCAAACTGTTATCGAATCAGGAAACAATTCGTGCAGAAGATATAAAATCAAGTTACGACTCTTGTATTTGTACGAACCATAGAAAATATACGGACTATTGGCTAAATATAGTGAATTGCAGAAGACAAAATATCTGGAAAATGGTTAGTGATTAGATTATGTGAAACTGTGAGTTGTTTGAGAATGATAGTTTGATAAGGATAATATAGTTCTATTACTTTAAACTTGAGTAGGATATAATAAAATTTAGAGATTGGGAATATAGTTTGGGAAAGATTGTTGACAAGGATAATTGAGATTAATTTAGTTGAGAGGGATAAACTAGAATGTTAACTGAAATTTTAAATAGTTTAGGAATCATTAAATAATAACATGAACATTGGAATAAATGAAAATGACAGTTGATAAGAATATTCAGATCGTAGGTAGTTTAAGAATAACATAATACAAAACATATTTAAAGAAAATATATAACCGTCGTATTTTGTGACTAATTAAGATGAAACAACAATTTAAACTAAACTTTCTTCCATATAATTTTGTTTTGTTAGTTTTGTAATATATTTGATTGTACAATCGAGTTTAATTAATTTTTATATTTGTTGTACATTTCAACAGAAAACAATTCCCCTCCTATAAATTATTCAAATTCGCTGCGTAGTTGTAAATGAAGCTAGTTTATGAATACCGCGCATGTAATATCAATGCGTTACATACCGCCCTCATGTAACTACGCCTATTGTGTCTAGCCTTGTACAATTCACCCCCAGGAGCTATGCATGATTAATAGGCCAAACAGTCATGTTTGCAGATGAGGTTAATCAAATAGACACCATCCACTGAACAGACTATTTGGAAGCGCAGCGGAACTGTCACTCAATTATACGTTATATCATTATCAAAGGGTAGTTGCATAGACGCCCATTGAACGAAAACATGCTCTAATTTGAAAATTAATCAAAGCACAACTCTTATGTCAAATTGTTTTAATTCATGAATACGCCCTGGCTATGTGTGTATACAATATTTGAATGAACTTAAATATTTGAATGCCCATTCACTTTTCTTGATATACTTAACTGTCTGCACGGATATTGTTGGTGAGCATAATCCCGTATGAACAGACAACTGTCAAGTTATCAACAGGATTTGTTGCTATAGAATTGTTTTATTACATGCTATTATCGATAAGAAAAACAAACTCCATAGCAGCCATAAACAAATCATAACTCTACCGTGCATCAAGGTCTACCTTGATCTCCGCCTAGCGAAAGCTCGTCGAACTTCCAAGTTCGACGAGCCTCCGCTAGGCGGAGATCAAGTAGACCTTGTTGTGCATTCCGCCCCAATCACAGATCACAGTTCCAACTAATAATTGCCATCTTCCCTTACACTACGTCGTTGTTGTAGATTTAAAGAGACGAGTATATTGCATACCAAGAATTTGTGATGTACTGAAAGGTGTTTTTTAAGTTTTGCTCACAGCTGTACTTGCTTCAGATATTTCACCCGGCAAGGTACATATCACAAGTGTTGGATCGTGCCTTGGGCTGATTCAAGCTGAGAAGTGAAGGAAGATTGGCATCATTGATTCTTCCCCTAGCCTCCGATCAACACTTTTCTCATCTTTCACGAGAGAGCGAGAGAGAGCGAGAGAGAGAGAGAGAGAGACATACAACGGTATAAACCACCAGATACAGTGCATGGCCGCGAAGGGTCTAAATCCAACAACCTTCCCGAAAAAGATTGAAAACGAAAGTCCTTTATTTTGTTTCCCCATAAACCGGTAGTTTACCCTATTTTCTCTGCGTAGTAAACGAATATGTATTGATGAATAACATCAGAGAAAATTCGTTTTTCAAAAAGGTTTTTGTTCACTATTATAATCTTTATGACAGTGAAGACAGCTTCCAATACCAATAACATTACCGTATGAAATTCATTGACGTCAACTCTTGTAGACAGCTGATCATAGAGAGTGGAACAGAGATTGCAAAGGCGTTTACAAGACAGCTCAATAGAATGCGCTACTACAAAGAACGGTCATTACGGAGCTGCGCGTATGCATGCAGCGCTCTTCGATCAGCGGCATCTGTTGGCAGTTTGTGGTACTATGCGCTTTCGTCTGTAGAGTATATTGTGTAATCCCCCTATGTACATTTAATTATATTTTGTGAAGCCTGAGAATTTATTATGAAATCGAAACAGAATGAAGAAAGTTACGGTCCACATAATACTACATTTGATAGTGACTACAGATGTAAAATGTAAAACAACAACGTACTAATCCCAGAAACTTCACCCTTAAATGAGAGGACAAAGTACGTGAAACATTCCCCTTGCTGATCAAAGAGTTTACTACAAATAGTACATACGTTATTTTCTAGTGCTTTACTTTCTTACATCTACAACAGTAATCTTTTATTTAAATATTTTATTATTCATAACAGTAACCGTATTGGAGATTCAACCTAACACATAGATAGCGCTGCTAAGCAACACCCTTATCTGCGCCATTGATGATTTAACAATAAAGCAACAATGAACAATAATTGACAGCTAAACTCCTCCTGATAATAGTTGACTTTCTTGCCACCAGAATGCATCATCTACTATTTTAAGTGGCCAGCGTACCCTTGTATATTGTAACCACTGGAGAGAGCCACGTTAAGTAATATACCACTAACTATTAACCTTTATGATGTAATAAAAGGTTTGCATTTTCGAACACACACGCACAGAAACAATGCGATTACAAACATTATGTAAAACAGTCCCTATACGAGTGTTGTAAAATTCTATTACTCGAAAGATATTTGCCTTCGGTGCTTTAAAGAACGTTACGGTTTTAGTGTTTCATTCGTATTGGGAATACAGGCTTTGTTCGTAAACGCGGAGGTATGTATAAGTATGAGAGAATTTTTAAAAAGTCACATGAGACTTAAGTATTAAATAATCCTTTTGGGAAACACAGATAATAACTTAAAGTAATGTATGTTTGTAATCGTGATATTGTTTCTGTCTGGGTCCAAAGATGTTTTTTGTTTAAATACTAGCGTTTATATAATGCGTGTAGCGGCCATACCAGGAACCAAAACGCCATGTTGGTTGACTTGAAATGGGCGATTCATTGTTATTATGTTTCGAATGGTGTCTGGTTGGAGAAAACTATTCTCTTACTAACATTAGTTCACTATTACCGGTACAAATGAAAAGCAACATAATGAAACGTATTTGCCCACACATTTATAAAACAAATAATTTCCAGTTGGGGACATCTTTACTTAGTATTATGTTCGTTTCTATTGCTTTGACGGCTCTAAAAGCATCGTTTACAAGTACACCAGTATAATATAGTTATGTAATGTCTTGTCTCGTACACTCTATTTTTGTGGCTTACAATGTCACATATAATATCATCATTTTCGTAAACTTTGTCGGAAGATATAGGGAGTATTCACGTGACGTCACATCGGCCATATTGGAGGCCACCTATAGTACTATTTCAAGTTTCATTTAGCTGTCAATAGAAAACGATTAATATTGTTTACGGGAAAATATCACAAGTTTGAACACGTATATCCCCCGATAAAGCGTACGAAAATGATTATTGTATATGCATTTGTAAACGATTAAAAGAGTAATCGAGACAAAAGAGTTTGTTTATGTTGATTTTAAGTGATAATAGCAAACCAAAGTTAGAGAACAGTTAATTTTGCATCAAACGCCAGCTGAAACATAGTAACAACTAACAATCACATGCCGTTGTGGCCTCAAATGTAGCAACCATGCGCAATATGTGAATACACTCTATACGTGTTAAAACTGTCCTTTACCGAAATAAATGTGTTCGTCTTATATTGACAGCTCAACCGTAAAACACACATTTGCCCACACAATACCGATTCTACTGTGGCCATAACTACGCGGCTACGTTGTTAATGCAAGATATATACTCCCCTATTTTCTGTGTATAGTGTATTTATATTATGTATTCACTTTGTAGCAGCATGAATGTCGTACTGGGCAAGGCAATCATCTTAAATCCTTGGGGAGAGAGTAGTTCAGCCCTTGGACTGACTACATCGAAGCTTAGTGTATAAACTGTGAAGGAGACTTACTTGTACTCGCTTCTAAGCCGGATCCCTTTGTGCACTTTACCGACATCGTAATAACATTTTATTTTATACTCTCCAGGATTTCAATAGACGTACAGAATCTTATCCCCGTTTGTTAATTACGGTCCGTTTTGTATGTTTGTTTGCCGCGTTTTGTATGCAGTATGCTTGGTCCAGTTTGTCAGGGTTTAATTTGTGGCGATGTGGTGGTTTAATCTATGGACGGTGTTTGTATTATATGTATATGCGTTCTGTGATACGTTTTAAGATGGTGATCAATATAGCTTACATTCAGGAATAATACACGGAGCTTCTATGCATATGTGTTAATCTTGAACTATTTAAGCATTTCCATTTAGAATTATAAATGTTTTTATTATCTTACAAATTCCCGTCAAGATAATTTATTTTCATAAAGTATATTTTTAAATGCAGAAACAAAAAGATACATTTTTCTTACAATTATATGTATTATTTTTCCGAAATTTTTTACTTAAATACTTTCGAATCTTTTGTAAAATCTTGAATTTTGAATATTTATTTAAATGTCTGACGGTTGGATTTAAAATATTCAATTTATTCCCTATTCGTAACATTCTTAGTAAGCCGGCTGAAGAGGACCACGTAGGTAAAGCTGGTGTGCACCTTATAACAGGTATTCTTACGAAAATTTTTATTATTATTCTGAGAATGAAATTTAATTATTTGTCTTCCAAGTTTAATATTCATATCCTGACGTCACTGTTCTATAATGAGGAAGACTGTGAAGCTCTGGGGGGGGGGGGGGGGTGGACGTTAATAATACAGAGAGGAAGGAACCATAGAAAAAGAAATAATACATTTCTTGAAGAATTGGAGGAAGCCAAAGAAATGCGCAATAAAAAGAACGAGGGAAGGAGACGTTGCTCTGATTCCGGCAGAGACAAACCGAAAACAGACGGAATGACCCGAGTTGTTCACGAAGTGATTGTCTTCTGCAGGTGGCCTAAGGCTCGTTTCCTCGCATTGGACACGAGCATTGATTTTGATTTACAAAGACATTCTTCATGTTTATATCTTCAAAATATATATGGAAGACTTGTAATATTATTATAATATCCCAAACGTATTGAATTTTGAATATATTTGTTTTCGTTTACCTGTGGACCCTGACGTTATCTAGCTTGTGTATCTTCCTACAATTTTTATTTAAATGAATCAAATTTTTTTAATATCTCTTCAAATATGTGAAATAACACGATTAGAAAATAAATCGAAATGAATCGGAATTGAATTGAAAACCTTAATTTGTCACTATACAGCCGATACATATGGGTCAGGTTTACCACTAGAAGCTTTTACTCAGAAGGTCACACACTTTTTGTTCAGCAAATTAACTCAAAAGCTGACTTTATTTTCATTTAAGTCGTTAGCACGAACCTTGTAAAAACACGTTTTCCACGATAATATCCTTTACCGCTTCCTGCGAACGAACTAAAATTATAAATCCCTAAGACAATCAATATAGTACAAACTCCTTGTTGTCATTTCGCTTTTCGGTTCTGCTAATATTATGCATTGAACGGGCAGATAAAATAAACGAAAACTTTATTCAACCGAAAATCACGCACGAAATTTTCGTTATCAGATAAGAGTTTCAGCGTAATTAAACGGGAACGAAAATACGCACGTATTACGTAGAATTCGGTCGGAGTCGGAGTGACTCATCTTTCCTTCCTCTTTCTTTGCACAGTCGAAAATTAATCCCTTTTCATTTCACGAAAACAGGAGGTTTCATTTTCTAGTCCGTTGCGTTGGAGGTATGTCTGCTGAATTCCTTCCTGAACAGGGGGTATTTTATAATTTATATTACTGCCAGTTTCCTTTATTATTTCCCCATAAAAATTCTCCTTCCCCTCCAAGAATCTTCAAAGAATAGAACCGAACATAAAACCCTTACAAGTCAACCAGCCACTTAAAAATAACAATAAAACTCATTTTTCAAAACGTCAAACGGAAATGTTATCTGTTTGGTCACATTCGTTTTCCGATATTGGCAGAATTCCAATAATTTGATTTTTAACAATTTTGAAAATGTAATTATTATAGTTATTGGGTTTGTTTCTTATCGAAAAAGATGAGTTATATCAGACGTGAATAAACCTTTCTCGTTTGCGAATATTCTTTAAAGTTGATGTTCTCTATGATAATAAATACAACAATAATGTAATACTAACCAAAGCCACCCAATAGTGCTGATGGTCAATTCTATTTTTTTCATTTATCGTCTATATATTCAGTAGTACAACTTATTTTAACAGGACTAATAAATAAAACTAAACAAATAACAAATGGCCAACAGTGAAACCACTGTACAAAACACATCAGCCCCTAAGAAAACACAATTCAATGACAAAAAACTCGTACAAAATGAGAACAAAAAAATAACAATTGATAAAAAAAACAAATCCATAACATCAAAACTATGCATTCACTCACTTTCAGATTCAGATATATTTAACGATCTCCCCCCCAACCCCCCCCCCCCCCACACATCCATTACCATGATTTAACTCCTTCTGCACTCGGCAACTCAAAAAAACAACAACCCTACTAAAATAATCTATGACCGACCACTCAAATATAAAAAAATAGCCCCTTGTGGTCAGGGGGGGGGGAGGAGGTGGGGGGGGGGTTATTTACCTTCCGAATCAAGTGTCAACAGTCACACGGCGATGATGTGTTTGGTTTGGTCGGCGGTGGGAAGGGCTATTAACTATTAACCACCGCGCGGGTCTATTTCTAGAACGTAGACAGACGATCAACAAACATTGGCGCGCGGTTACTTATTGAACATCTTGATCGTGTTAAGGTCGCGCGGGGGGTTGTGGGTCAAACAAGATGTAAACATGGATTTCGTGTGTGAATATTTTCTGTGTTTGATATAATATCAACCGAGTCTTGGCAGAAATAGCTAGAGAAGTGTCTCACCATCACTATTTTGTTACTTATTTCAAAAGCATACTATTCCATAAACGAATATTTAGTGGATAACCTGTAATTATTTCAAATTTTATATAAAATCTATTTTGTTATTCTTTTGTATACGTTTTACTGTATTATGAAGTTTCACTGTATTTCATCTGTACTTCAAACTGTAAACTTCAAACTGTATTTCATGTATTGTTTGTATTATGATTGTCTGTAATCTGAAAATGCTTGATCCCTCTCGCAGAATGTAGATTCCATGACATTAAACTGTTATTATTAGCATTATTATTATTATTATTATTATTATTATTATTATTATTATTATTATTATTATTATTATTATTATTATTATTATTATAATTATTATTATTATTATTATTATTATTTTACTTAATCCGTGTCGGGCTAGGCCAGGAGGTGGATGGGTGACCACTCTCCTCTGAAACACTGTAGTTACCGTTGGTAAGAGCAGATTGGAGAGTTCGATAGATAGCTTGTGTAACAGCTTTGTTCTTCTCGTCAAGTGCTCGGCAGTCCAGGTTAGTGGAGGAACCTATATGACTGGTCAAAGTTACATCGTCCTTTCGGATGGGGCGTAAAGCCTTGGTACTTTTCAACAGGAGTAGGTTACGTCCCGGTGTTTACCGTCCTCCCTGTCTCATTTTAATTCATCATTCATCACTCATCAGGCTAAAGAGGTAATTGTTCCCTACACTGGCTTTTATTACAATGAATTAAATACAAAAATAATCCATTGATACCACCTTGCAAGTTAACAAGATGGACATTTAGGGGAGCAGAAAATTAAGTTGGTAATATTGTCCTCAGCTATAGGGTGTATTCACGTATTGCGCATGGTGGCCACATTGGAGGCCACAATGGCATGTGATTGGTAGTTCATTGTTTCTATGTTTCAGCTGGCGTTTGATGCAAATTTAACTGTTCTCTAACTTTGGTTTGCTATTAATTTCACTTAAAATCAACATAAACAAACTATTTTGTCTCGAATACTCTTTTAATAGTTAACAAAGGCATACAGTAATCATTTTCGTACACTTTATAAGGGGATATACGTGTTCAAGCTTGTCATATTTCCTCGTAAACAATATTATTCGTTTTTTATTGACAGCTAAATGAAACTTGAAATAGTACTATAGGTGGCCTCCAATATGGCCGATGTGACGTCACGTGAATACTCCCTATTCTGTAAGCATGAGACCGTGCACGTTTTCAACACCTTTAATTCACTTAGTTTTGCACGTGACTGTACTCAGTCTTATACATCTTGTAAACGTGTGAAATAATAGAAAGAAATCTCATTTGAGACTGCGAAACCTCTCCTATCAACCCGTCGAACAACAGACGGCCGCCGTACGTTGAATGAAATACATCAAAAAGTCAATAAGAAGTTTGAACGGTGCGAATTCACACTAAAGAGCAATCTACGTCTCTCTCTCGCTCTCTCACACTCTTCCCCTCTCTCTTCTACTCACTCGGACGCGCTCACGCGGTAGGAATATTAAACGTGGTTCTTTCATTTTGAACCGAGCAACCGCAGTCCGTCTGTTCATGATGAATTACAACACAGAATGTTCCGTCGGGAAATAACGTTGGTCACATTGAATCTAAACTTAGGGTTAAGAAGGGACGCATCGTCCCTTAGGACAAATGAGGGGATTGAACCCCTAGCGGTGGGATTTTGTACCATTTACTTAACGTTAAAGAAGTATAAATATAAGAGCGTGAACTATGAAATATCAGGCCCAATAGACCATTTTAAAAATTATCTAGAATGATTATCATCACGGTCCTCTAAATCTTTATGTGAGTAGATGATGATGTATGCATCAATGAACCAAATAATGAACCTTGATATAACATTTGAAAACTGATTTTTAATTGTTGTGTATTGTTGTTGTTGAAGATTTAGAAGACTGTGATGATACTCATACAAAGGGTCCTATAGATAGTTTTTGAAATGGTCTATCCAGACGCTTTAACTAAAAATGAGCAGTAAGAACTGAAAGTGTGAAGGCCTAATCAAACCATCACTTATTTTATTTGTAAAGATGTTTTAATGATAAGATATCAATCAAAAGACTTCATTCTTTACTGAATCGTTTGCCATCCAGCACATCTCAATGATTCCTTGATTTCTATACATTTAAAACAACAACTAGCACAGTGTTTTCAAACCCACAACCCCCCCCCCCCCCCCAAACGTTATTTGCTCCTTTACTTCCTCTGCTTTGATAAAAAGTCCTCATATCCACTACAAGTTCACTCTATATCCGGTGGTTATCAGTTCCAGTAACCGAGTTGGAAGTCAATAAATATAAATCTCAAACACCGGAAATGACAATGGCTAACTCTTACACGGTCCAGTAACGCAGTTACTAAGGGTGTGTTCCAGCGTGACGTTTTTCATAGTGGACTAAGCTTAGTCATACTAATCGAAAGGAAGTGACGTCACAAGCAGACGACCAATGCTTCTTATTTCGTTAGTGGTTAATGGGTAGTGGGTAGTGGCCGAAAGTGTACACTACGACACCGACTAACCCACTTAACCAAGCTGATACTTTTAGGTTAGGAAAATACCCAACCAGTGAGTGGAAGTGTTATTATCGTATTTATTTACATTAGATGATTAATAACAATAAACTATGTATTGACATACTAGGTGGCGTGCCCAAAGCTGTCAGCGTTTAGTGTGTAGAAGGTTAGTGGTAAGTGGTAAGTGGTTAGCAGGCGAAAATCAAGTTGGAACACACCCTTATATCATTCCATGATGTGACACTTGGAAATGACGAAGGCCACTCTAAGGATACTGCGCAATGTGTCACACTTGGCAACACTGTTTATCATCACTGATACATGATGCGACTAAATCCCAATATCCACGCTGAAATAATAACTCCCGGACAAAGAGAAACAAGCCTTCCGTTTCGGATCATAATGACAATTTATTAAAAGTGGTTTCGTGTTTTATGACTCTTTTTAGACAAGGTTGTAATAAATTGTTTTGGGGTACAAAAAACAAAAAAACAGGCAAAACAGGACCGACCATCCGTGCGTAAATCAGCCCATCATTTTTTTAAAAGCACATCATAAAATTGCGCCTCACATAAATAGTGATTCAATGGTGACAGATGTTGTGAGCTGAAAATGTAAATTTGAGATAATAGTGTGTTTTATGATGGATTTAAAATGTGAGTCTTGGAGTATATGGTGACATTGCAGAATGTTGTGTGAAATATGGGTCTAGTGTTTTGGGTACTTGTACTCGATATAAACACACATAGATTGTTAATATCCTCTCTTTAGAACAAAATGTTTAGAAATAAATCCTGATTTTTAGGTTATTCGTATGTAAAATAAAATGTATTTCAAACAAATGTACACAAAAGTTATATTCACAAAAGAAAAAGTTAAACCTAATATTTTATTTAAGTTAAGAAATGATCAACATTTAAGATCTGTTGTTCAAAGCATTAAAGTTTTCTTTATAACTGCAAGAAACCAGATGGAATAATTACACCAGCATATTCAACACTCTTATCACTGTAACAATTGCTTGAAATGAATAATGTTAATAGTTAACTAAATATGGAATGTCAGGTCGCATAATTCTTGAGATACTCAATTTATTTCGTAAGTAATATTAATTGCTTTGTTTTAAGCCTCTTACTATATGAAACCATTTGAAACAGATGAGTCTAAAGTTTGAAGAAAACCGACATAATAATAGTACAGTTACACACTAAATTATGTTTTAATACTCTCAAATGACAGGTTAGTTATGATGTACACATTGTGCAAGTAGTAAATTAATATATACCCACGCTTCTATAAAGTAATTGAAATAAATATCAAATTTCATTATAACAATGCTGTTCCCAAAATAAATCTGATGTTGTATTGATATTGTATTGATATTGGTGTTCTGGCATTTGTCCGCAGGTGTTCGCACTGTCCAATAACTGATTCATATGTTTTGTATTTGAAATATCGATCTTTGATTGGTTATCGCTCACTCGTCGATGGTGTTTGGGGCCTACAGGGTTGGTCTAGTCACATGAAATTAAAGTCCCCCACTGCAAATCAGTTTCGTTACTGAGTGGGTAGACTCTAAATGTGAATGTATTTATTTATTTATGTTTGTGGAAACATGTTACTCATTTTTAAAAGAATCTTAGAAGAGATTTATATTTCAAGCACGAACAAGTAATTTAAATTGTTTACATGACTTCCAGGTAAGCAAAGGACTTTCTGTTACGAAAAGCAATTTTAGAAAGCGTATTAAACATTAAAACAATTATTGTTGTTGTGAAAGACGTTTCAAAACATAACTGTAATAATGATAGAATGTGTGACCAAACTTCTCATATTTTAGCAACAATGATAATAGACGCGAAGAGTATTGACAGTGAAAATGATATCACATAATGCCTAAGCCAGGATTCGAACCTAGGACGCAGTTGCCGTGGCGTGGGTTACTAAACCAAACACCTAATCCACCATTGCAACTATGCCAGTGAGAAATATGGCTATAAGAATTCATAGGTTGTACGTACGTCACATCTGTGCGCGTGGCGGCCACATTTGTGATCAAACTTTGACGTTGCCATGGAGAAACAATTGAAGGCTGTTGTGGTACAACACCTAAATCATTAGTTCTTTCAAATTCACTTTGTGTTTTAAATAAAATTGGTCTGTGTGGTAATTTCTGATATTTGTATTACTTAATTTTACTTTTTAAATTCTAAATTATGGTTATTTAATAAATTTCAATAATATTCGCCAATGACCTGGGATAGGTCTACATCGATTGTGTCGCAATCATGGCCGCTGTGACGTCACGTGGGAACTATGAATAGCAATTAACTTATCATTTTACCCGGTAATGATACAATTGTCTGAAACTTTTAGAAACCAAGGCCTGGATTCACAAGAGGTTCTAAATCTAATTTCGTCTTATCTCTAAGACCAACCTATTTCTGACCATCTTGTTAAACCAGACCCAGGTCACATGAAAAGTAACTATTTCCTAGTGAGAACACTAGGACATAATGAACATTCCAATAATATATGTTTTAAAATCTGTTGTAAGATATGTTCCTGGTTTTATTCGTAAGAGGTTCAAAGTTAGACCGGTCTTTGAGATAAAACCAAAAACATATTTAGTACCTCTTGTGAATCCGGGCCCAGTTTTTTTAGTTCTAACAAAACCACAATTTGCGCTTTTTTTTACTTTTTTATAGTATATAGCGTTTTAAAGATGCTACTTAAAAACTTAAATTTCGCGTGGTTCTCATTCTGAGAATCCTCTTAATCTAGTTCAAACCGGTGACGGAGGACAAAAAGTCCCCAATAGACAAATTGTCCTGCCCCCACCCCACCCCCACCCCCTCCCTCCTCTAACTCGTGGTTTTCAGGACCGGACTCGACGCGGCATACAAACTGCCGATTGAGTTCGATTGAGTCCGTCGTATGTGAACTGAATACTTAATGTGCTGGTTCGCTCGATCACCGCTTGATCAACTCGGTAGATGGCAGCACTGCAGAGTGACCACGTCAGCTAAACGCAGAGACACGAGTTGTGAGATAGTAACTTAGGAATAAGTAAACGGTGACTTCCGAGCCGTCCTAGCAACGGAGTACTCCATAAACTCGAAGTTGTTCTAAACCGTCCTTGTTGATTCTGGCATTTGTCCGCAGGTGTTCGCACTGTCCAATCACTGATTCATGTGTTTCATATTTGGAATATCGATCTTTGATTGGTTATCGCTCATTCGCCGATGGTTTTCGGAGCCAACAGGTTTAGTTTAGACGTTTTAAATTAAAGTACCCCACTGCAAATCAGTCTTGTTACTGTGTGGGTAGATTCTAAATGTGAATTTATTTAGTTAATTTATTTAACTTACTGCAGACTCAAGTTTTTGTTCATTGATGTAAATAATATCGTAGTCAATATAATTCTTGGCTAAACCTTAGTTCATTTAGGCTCAGTATTTACTTCGGAGGAATATTGAACAAGCAAATAACTTGTTTTCACCATGACAACCAGGCTTCCCATTGGTTGTTGCTTTGGTGAAAACCAGTTAGTAACCTTCGAAATATTTATCTGATACCTGGTCGTAATAAGTCATATTTTTAGAGTTATCTTATGTTTAATATTTGCTGTAATTTGTTACAGTGACCGCGCCACATCCGTTGGGTACTTACTCAAACATCGCCAATGTCGCTGATACTTAATAATGTTGATCAAACTGACAGCTCACCTGTAAAGAACAGAAACATTCATTTTAATGATATATTCATCAAACAAATACATGTTAATACTTATTTGTATTACTATGTGCAACAAATAATAACATGGACAAATGTTAACCACTGCCCAACTGTTCGATAATGATACAAAAAAGAAACACACAACATTGTAATTGTAGCATAAACCAAAGAACTTGGAAGTTGATCGATTAATTGAGTACTTGTTGTTTAAGACGTTCTCAAAACTTAGAAATTGATAGATTTATTTATTATTTGTTTTTTCGACAACTATGATCATATGACTTCGAGGGATGTTTGGAGGAAAGGGACAAGTATGACGTAAAGAAGAGACAAAGAGATAGAGATGGACATGGCCTGTCTTTCGTCTGGCTTCTCCCCATCGACCTGGCTAGGGTGGCCATACCAGAAGCATACGCTTCAGCCGGCAAAGCTCTCGGGATGAAGAAAGCACAAACAGTTAAGGTTGGAATTAATAGTCGCCCCTACACCTAGGGGCGCCCATTGTTACCAAGGTAACAGTTGTTTGCATGTTATTTCCCATCAATGAAACAATTCCATAGCAAAAATGGGTGCCTCTAGGTGTAGGGCCGACTATGAATTTCAACCTAAGATAGGAAACCGTGAAATAATTGTTTGTGAAATTTAAGATAGGAACCGTGAAATTGTGTCCTGAAGATGGCGGTATACAGATACTTTTACGCACAAACGACAGCGGTAAACACCAGCTTATAAAAACTACCTTCCTGTGCAGGCTCGCATCTAAAGGGAAGGTGCCTGTGTCATTGGCCACACGCCAGACGCAATAACTTACCTGGTAGTAAAATTTGTTCTTGTGTGACAGTTTAACTACCCTGAGAATGGGGTCGACATATCCTTTCCCACTCATTATACTAAATTTTCGCAAAAGAAGGAAAAAAACTTGGAGGAAATTGAAGTTGTTAGTTATGGTTATGCATTTCAAATAAAAAATATAATAGTACGGTATAGTTGGCATTGCTTGTGGGAGCATTAAATTAGATTATCTTTGACAGTTGGAAAAAAAGAACAATAGCTACTCGATGATACAATTTTTGTTTTATTTATTTTCCGAAATGGCAATCCAGACTATCAAAAAAAATGTAATCACTGGGAGAAATTTCTCACATTTCAATGAGCAAATATCATCTTTATAAAACATTACAAATTAAGGTTAATTCTTGTTGCATTATTAGTTATTATTATAAGCATACTCGTTTAATTAAAACATATATAAGAAATATATTTGAACACTATGTACGCTTATTTGTACGCATACAACCAAACGAATTGGTACACTATCAAACAATCTACAGTTTAAAAATAAAAGGTTTGGAAAATGCAAATACGCGACATTCCTTAAAACTATAACACACACGAATCCGTGATTTTGCACTTCACGGTGAAAACGTTAGTCTCATCAGAATGTTGCACTAAAGGAAAATACATTTTTGAGAAACTTTCGGGTTCTTTTACTATTAAACAAAATTCTACTTTTCATAAACAGTCAAATTTCAGCACGAACCGTTTCATGGATGAGATTGTGAGGGGTTCTATGGGTTAGAGTAGGGTCACTCAAGTGCTGCATGGAAATACAAAGATTACGGTAATATTCCGGCTCTCTCCTACACAAAACACGTTTGGTTGAGTTTCGTCGCAATAAACTTATTTACTTTCCGTTTGGGTTTCGGCGGCTGTTGGCCCTACTGCGTAGAACCTCGGTTACTTTTATTGTTCGCTAAATCCCCGAGGGTTGACCGCTGACTGAACATTCCAATCGGCAAAACTCAGCGGTCTATGAGCTTTTGATGTAGGTGGCTGTCTGCCTTCCTTTGCTTGCCCGAGCTACGGGCGAGCGCAGCGAGCAATCTTACTCGATATGCGGTACAACTCGATATTTTTGGAGGGAAACACAATTTATTAAATTATAAGCAACAGGGTACATGTATTCTTCATAAAATTTCCTAAGTAACTAGCTTTT